>OZ018377.1:46604578-47030147 GCA_963969555.1 Polydrusus pterygomalis | reverse complement strand
TTAAAATTCTGCTTACCAGTTGAATAGTGAACTTGTTTATCTGGATGTCGTTTATTGAATATATCTTCTACTTCACGCACTGTTTTATAGTTTTCTCTTTACATATTAACACTAATTCTGCCCTCTCGGCTAACGTTAACTGTATTGGAGGAGGGATTTGAAATCAAATAACAACAATAATTATTTATGAATAAATAATGCCACCAAACTGTCATAATGTTTACGTTTAACCCTTATTTGTTTTTTTTATAGGTATCTGCAATTATTTTAGCAGGATTTCATGTTTGTCGCTTAATTTGTACAGTTTTTTTTAAAACATTTAAAATAAAAATTTTGCACTTTAAATAAGAGGTTTTTAATTAGCATAACTTTTAATTCTAAACAACTTTTCTTAATAACATTTTGCTGAATTTCCTGAAATAGGGGTACTTTATTCTTGTACAAGTTTTATATTTTTTGGCCTACCCTGTACGCCGTTTGACTTGCAACCATTCCAAGTGCACCTAAAAAAAAATGTGTCAAACTAAAAATTTAATTTAAATAAAAATGAATTGGATTACGTATTCAATTTTTTTTCCATTCATTTCTAGTGTATTGTATTTCAAATATATATTAAATAGTTGTAAAATGTTTGAAACCTGATCAGATTCGATTCAGCTATCGGAGCGATTTTCTCATCAAAATTATGTTAAATAATGTAAATTAACCAATAATTTATTTGCCATTTTTACCTCGTAAGCACTAAAATCTTTCTTTTTTAAACAGGTCCTAGGTAGGTAAAAATGACAAATAGGTACTTTTTTTGTTTTAAAATTTGCCATTTTATACAATTCTGCCAATGGTATAACAAACCCTCGCCGTTTTGAATCTTAAATTAGCCCCCCCCCCCCGAAATGATGAATCGCTGCACCCTTCAAATGCAATTCTGATGTGCGCTCAACCCCTTTCACTCCTGTAGTCAATAGATAAACCAAATTAAAAAAATTAATTATTCAATGGCTTAGTATCTCTCCCACAGCAGCCGATCCCATTATAGAATTATCTATTCAGCAAACGACGCCTTTATCTCTTTGACACAATTCAGCCCATTTCGGATTACCAAATTTAGTCGCCCGATCGAGCAAGTTTAATTAATTTTCGAAGTTTCGAATTAAAGCATCGAAGCCGGAGGCACGTCTTATTCTTAACCTTTTTAACAGAAATTGTTTAAGATATCGATTGCTGAAAAGTATTGCGAATAATACCGGGTCCAGGGCTAAGCGGGAAAAATAATTGAAAACTCCCCTTTGTTTATACTAAAATAAGTTAAAAATAAACTGAAAAATACTTTGTAATGGTAATTTTTTTTTCATTTTATATAAAATGAATTTTAATGTAATTTTATGCGCAGTTTTAGATTAAATGTTAGGTCTAACCAATAACCACCATCATCATTATACGAAGGGCACTGGGAAACGCGTAACTTGAGTCCAGGGGCGGATGGGCCCACCGGGATACCGGGAGATTTCCCGGTGCGCCGGTCCCTCAGGCGCCGATAGGCCCCGCCGCTGTTTGCGAACTTTTTTCTTTTCTTTTTTAACAATTTGAATTAATTTTGAAAATAATCGAAAAAGCAAAAACCAGAAATTATTAATCAGGAGCTTTTTGGAGGCACTTTTTATAATAATTTGTCTGCACTATGAAAACAAATGAAAAAATATATTAATAATAAATATTTTTTTCACCTAAATGTGTTTTAGATGTAAAAAATTAAGTTTGTTTTTAACACGGTTTAATTAGCTTCACCTGTATGTTTGTCCGTAACCGACTTCTTTGAACCCGATTTTGATCCACTTTAAACGGTCAGATTTAATTTAAATTTTGTAGACTTAAGAACCGCTGACAATACAATAATCAACACGCAAAAAATTCTCCTGTCAAATTTTGACAGCTGTCAGGTATAAAAGGAAGAAGCGATTTTGACGAAACAAATTATGTGGTCGTATAGTATTCGATGCGGAGACTTCGGGAAAAATAAGCAAAAATTCTCCTGTCAAAATTTGACAGCTGTCAATGTGTCAAATCGTTTAAAAAAATGATATTAATGAAAAAACTATAAGGTCGTATGTATATTGACGATGGAAAGTTGAAAAAAATACGCAAAAAATTCTCTTGTCAAAATTTGACACCTGTCAATATGTCAGAATTATTACAATAACCAATAGTAATGAAAAAAACGTGGGGTCGTATAGATATTGTCGCTAAGAATAAAGAAAAATAAAAAAAAAATTCTACCCGTCAAAATAAAATTGTGACAATTTTTTTTTTAAATTTTAAAAATGTTTGTCGTTTGTATGTAACCGACTTCTTTGAACCCGATTTTGACCCACTTTAAATGGTCAGATTTAGTTTAAATTTTGTAGACTTATCAAGAACCGCTGTAATCTAGCTCCATCTACTCAAAAAAAAAATTTTTCTTAACAATAACTCAAACTAAAAAATAAATATAGTTTAAAAAACTAAAAAACACGCTTTAAATTAATCAAACTAAAAAGCGGAAAATAAATATAGTTTAAAATAATACTTGAAATTCTTAATATAGGCAGAAAATAATAATGAACGATAAACATTAGTATTATTGTGAAAAAAGCGTGGGTCGCTTTGTGCTATATTTTTGGTATATCGAGCACCCCACGCTTTTTTCACAATAGTACTAATGTTTATCGTTCATAATTATTAAATATTAAGAATTTCAAGAATTATTTTAAACTATTTATTTTCCGCTTTTTAGTTTGATTAATTTTTATAGCATGTTTTTTAGTTTTTTTAAACTAATTTTATTTTATTTATGAGTTATTATAAAAAATATGTAAGTGGATGAAAAAATACATATTTATGTCTTTTCATTTTTTTATTGGATCGACACGGTTACAGAACGCAATGGTATTGCATATTGGCCCAAATAACCCTTGTGAAACATATTTGCTAAATAATCATCAACTTATTAGTGTTACAGAACAAACAGATCTGGGGTTACCAATTTCTTCTAATTTAAAATGGGAAGCACATATTATTAAAATGGTAAAGAAAGCCAATAGTTTTATTTTCATGGTGCAAAAGACTTTTAAAGATCACTTTCTACAGATTGTAAAAAAATTGTACCCTTCCCATATTAGACCAAAAATTGAATATGGATACAATATTTGGAACTCCTACTACATCAAAGATATTGAAATTTTGGAAAGGCTCCAAAGGCGGGTTACCAGAATTCCACTTGAATTGAGAGGATTACCTTATCCCGAAATACTTGAAAGATTTGGGCTAACTACTCTGAAGCAAAGAAGAACTAGGGGCGATACAATCGAAACTTTTAAAATACTAACAGACTACTATTCTTGTAACGAGAAATTTGTTTCATTTGAATCAGAATCAACAGCTTCGGGGACACTTAAAAAAATTTAGCGAAGAAAAATCCGCGACATTTTCAAGAAAGAACTTCCTCATCAATCGGGTAGTGTACATATTATGGAACTCGCTTGAAGAAAGTAAATAGTGTAGACTCCTTTAAAAACCAAGTTGATCGTAATTTTGAGCAGTTAACTCAAAACATTGTGCATTACGGTGCTTGATGACATTCGTTTTTAAATATTTAATGATATTTGTGCGTCCAAAATACTTATCTACCCATGTTTAAATAACTTTCGCGTAAGAATTTAACAAGTAATTTAAACTAGCCGATGGACTTTTAGACATTTTAAATCACGATGAACAATTAAAGAAAAAAAAAACAAATCAAAGACACTAAAACAATTGCTTCATCGAACTTTCCGCTTGCTATTGATAAAATAATAATAATAAGAAAATAATAATAATAATAATAATAAAATAACAATAATAATAAATAAATAAAAAGGACTCAACAACTACCCTTTTCTGTAGCAAGGGAAACAATGTTTAAAATAAAAGAATCAAAATGGTAAACCATATCTGAGAAAAGACTCGATAAGTCTGTCCCAGTTCCTGTTTTGTCAACATCCCGTAAAACACCCTTAACCTTTTGCATAAGGATATGATCATTAAATCGGACCTAAAAATAGTCCGGGAAACTTAGTAAGTAGTACACAAAATAGGCAAATTGAATGATCTCCCCACATACATCCAAATAACACATTTATTATTTAAATTAAAACAGTATAGTAGAGTTCGAGGTGCTTGAGGCACACCACAGTAAATATTCGTCAAATCAGAACCAGTTAGATAAGACACAAAACAAGCCTACTCCCGACCCTTCAATGCGAACGGCTCGTTTAGACAACAATATTTTGTGATCCACTTAGTCAAATACCTTGGGAGGATCACAAAATTAGTAACAAAAATAGTTAACACCCTTCACAAATTAAAAAAATTGCATCATGAGTTCCCTTGGCATTTTAAAACTCAAATTGGTTGTGATTAAAATAGTGTGCTTTTTCATCCTAGTCTTAACGATCCTTTCTGCTATCCCGGAGAGAGTAGACAAAAAGGCACGGGGCGAAAGTTAGAGAGCTGATTCTAAAAATAAGTTATAGTTCTTTTAAAAATATTTTAAATAGCTTACAAACGGGGACAGGGACGGTCGTTGTCTAGCTCAGCCAGTAAATTTATATCAGCTTACATATCCGCCAAAATTCCGCTTGCAGTCCTGGCCAATCTGGTCAGCCACCTTTGCCTCTTAAATCTGGCTACGCCACTTTACTGGCAATGAGTTTATGCATTTTTGCGAACCGTGTCCGACCGAGCAATGGGTGCTAAAATCAAAAAGTGTGTTGATAGGTCTTAAGGTATGCTTAAATTTCTGTTAATCTGCAATACCACAGCACATATTTTATTCAAACACTTAACAAATCCTGTAAGATATTTAACCATTGGAGCATTATATTAACTTTTGGCCCCAAGCACATTTTAATAATAATATACCCTCTTTTTCTATAGGGTTAGTAAAAATGTGTAATATTTATTTTCTGTTGTAAAGGAATGCGAGGGCAAAGCTCCCTTAAGGCGTTTGAGCCCGAAACACGTTTTATTTCAAACCGTTAGGACGTCGCTGAAGAAAAAAGATTAATGAAGTTGTTTGGGTAATGGACATGAAAAAGCATTGTGCTTGATTTTTAAATTGATAAGGAACAACGCGGGAAGGGTTTCTTTTTAAAAGACTACTGATAAACAAGTTTAATTATCTTAAAGGTTCGTTCGTAATTTGCTGCAGTATCTCTCCTTCCTGGTTGTTTGTTAAATAAGTGCTTGAAGCGAACTTTGACAAAGACTCACTGCCAGAGAGAAAACAGCGCTAGATAAAATTTTAAGATGTCAAAACATTAACATTTAACAATATTAAAAACAAAGAAGACAGAACAGAATAAAATACTACTGTGCATTATATACGTAAATGATTTTTGTTATTATATGCATCCCTTTAGATGTTTATTCTATGCAGACCATTCCAACATTCTTGTAACCTGTCCAGAGGCGTCTAATTGGGAGAATGGTTTGCAGAATACTAAAACGATGGCCAATACGTGGTTTGCATTTAATTTTTTGTAATGTAATTCAGAGAAATCCCAGGTGTTGACATTTTCTGTTTTTGGCAAGGCCTGCTAATAGGCCGGTAAGGATGCTTAGTATCATGCTGAATAGTTCTCTATCTTGGGTAAAACACAATCATTGATATGCTCTGTAGACAACTGTTCAGTTTGGTGTGGTTTGCATATAGTGTAACCCTTCTGGGGCGAGTTAATTTTCCCTTCCCTCTTTATATATATTACTTGCGTGTACCCGGCATGCGTTGCAACCCGCTGGTATAAATACAAACCCGATATATTAGTACCCGGCATGCCACTTTCTGAAATTGCACCCGTGCAAAGCCGGGGCGGGTCGCTAGTTATACATAAAAACCTTCCTCTTGAATCACTCTATCTATTAAAAAAACCGCTTCAAAATCCGTTGCGTAGTTTTAAAGATTTAGCACTCAGACAGCGACAGCGACTTTGTTTTATATATTTTAAGATAAGATACCAGCTATTGTCGTCCATAGAAATAGGCATCTATTTGAAACTCTTGCTGAAAACCGTAATTATCATACTCGTTCTGCCAATCTCACAATTGCACCCAATTTAAGGCTTACAAAATCTAGAAAAAAAAATTATTCAACTTTGTAATATCTTGCCCTTATTTTGACCATCTGACCTGACAATGTTGTGTGCTATTCTGTTTTATTTTAACTGTAATTTTGCATTATACCTGCGTGTTTGTTATTTATTACATATTAATATTTTCTTTTTTTTTCAGTTATATTGTATGATTTGCTACTAGATGTAGTTAAATAAATAAATAATAATAATAATTGAATAAAATTACGTTTACTCCAAAACGACTAACGTAGGATTGCTCAAAGATTTTTATAATTAACAAACCCGAACAAACTCTGACTGTGACATAAATGACATTGGCATAAATAATTTTCCCACAATCAGAGTGGACCTGTTAGCTTTAAGCTGTATTTATAGACTCTGCGTTCGCGTTGGCGTTGGTGTTAGAAGTTAAATCATTGAATTGAATCGAAGAATTAGAATCATGGTTTTTACTTGTAAAAAAATTATTTTACTCGACGGACACTTGCTAGTAAAAATGTCTAGCTCGCCTAGTTTGAAACTAATTTGAATATTATAGCACTTCATATTATGCATGCAATAAACTGTAGAAATGAAAATATGTGTATCATAACTTTTAAAATTGTGTAGCCGAAAGTTTAATATAATATTTCTAGGGCTCAAGTTTAACCCGATATAATTTTAAAATCACTGTCGTAGATATTTTCATTTTTTAATGTGGTGTGTTAATTTCGACCTTTATTATTGGTATATGGTAGTTATAATATTTATAATATAGTAATCCGAAAGTCATATTATTGCGTATTGTGTCATAAATTATACAAAGAAAGATGTGCATCGCAACATGGGAAATTGTAGTGAACCAAAAGTATTCTGTGTGTTATAACTGTCTTAAAATGGGTTATAGGGGAAAGCAAACGCAAAGTCGTCTCTACAAATAAATTACTATTTACTGGTTAGTTAGGGGGTAGTGTACATGTTTCGGCGCTAGAAAGCATCATCATCAGTACCATAACCGACGGGCAAAAGTGCCCCTTATATGGAGGAATAAAAACTTGAAACAATTTAAAAACGCACATGTCTTTATACCATTTACTCGAGCCCCTCTAAACCTATCGAATTTATTTTAAGAAATATTTGTTTATTTAGAAATAATTAAGTAATTTTTATACTTAAAAGAAAATATTGTGGCTTATAAGTATGTAACTATTTTTTATATTGGAATAAACTTGGATCCCTGTGTATTTCAATATAAAACATAGTTACACACTTGTCCGATATGCCACAATATTTTCTTTTAATTATTTTCGCGGACACTATATCATCTTCTACACATTTTTATGGCTCAAAACTTAAACGGATTGCATCTATATGAAACTACATCCATTTTAAAAAATATAAAATGTAGTTTCATTGTGCTTTCTATTGAATCTAATATAATATAATTAATTCTATATAATCTAATTATATCAATAATAAAATTGTAATTAGGAAATTTAGTTTGGCTAACCGTTATGAAAGCTATTAAGGTTGATGAACCAAATGAGGATGCAATTGTCTCACTTCTATATAAAAACACATCCATTTAAAAAAATAACATCTAGTTTCATTGTGCTGTTGAGAGTTACAAGTATTTTCTTTAAAGCTACCTATGGAAGTTGTCAATAGTGACATTGAATATATTGAAACAAGTAACGGTACACCTTATTAATATCTGGATGATACAATAAGTATCGAATTAAAGAAATATATAAAAATGGAAATATAGCCTGGCGGTGTTCTAACAGGAGCTGTGGTGGACGTATGTATTACTACGGCAAATATTGCCAGCAAAGAAATTTTTTCTAGATGGTGCCAGCGTTGATCTGTTTTCTGGTCTGCAAAATGGCAGATGTTTTCGGTTAAAACGCAAACAGCGTTCCCCATACTGAATTGTTGATGCACTTCGTGGTTTATTTAGTTATCTACCTTTCCATTATTACCAGTGTGACTGCCTTTTATATTGGAGTTAATTCCGGTGTGATGGCGCTACGGTGTATTGATGGCCGCTTTGATTTTGCAAAGAGGCTTTTAGTACATTTTACCGTCGTTCTTGGAATTGCTTGGGTCATGGCTGCCCGTAGAGTCCTAACAAGGACGAAACGGCCGTCGTATCCATTAAACTTGGATCCCTGTGTATTCCAATATAAAAAATAGTTACACACTTGTCCGATATGCCACAATATTTTCTTTTAATTATTTTCGCGGACACTATATCATCTTCTAATGTAATTTGTGTACGTTTGGCAGATGCCATATTATCACCGATCGCCAAGATAAATATCTCAAAAATAGTTGCAGGCGTTCTTCTACCCCACTAAATATCACCAGTAAAATTTAATTAAATAGGTATAAATTTGGTAACATTTGGCCTATTTATACTAACACAAATTATAGTATATTTTAAAAAGAAAAGTGTTATCGATACACACAATCAGGAGTGGACCTGTTAGCTTTAAGCTGTATTTATACTCTGCGTTCGCGTTGGCGTCAGCGCTGGCATTAGAAGTTAAATCGTTGAATGATAATAGAACGATTATACAGTGTCACCAATAAAGGCCGCGTCATATGGGATTTTTTTATTAATAACTTTATTCGAAATTTGACTTTGGCATCAAGTTCTGCTTCGATCGAGATGAAAATTAAGCAAAAAAATAGTAGTCACGTGATTCTCATTATCTGTCAATTTTTAATTTTTTCCAAAATGTAATTCAAAAGTGGGGTTATTTCTGAAAATATCCAAAAAAGTTATTAGAAAGATTTTTTTTAAATGTAATTTCTAGCCCATATGCAAAACTTTAGCTGCATAAGATAATTTTGATTTTTAACCCATATTTTGTAAATTGCACCACTTTTGTAAAATAAGACTCAACGCAACCTACATAAAACTTCTTAGTTTTGACAATGCTTTATTTCAGATACATTTTCTTTAAAGTAGCGCCATATTAAATGTGTGTTTTTCTACAAAATCAAAATTGGGCTATTAAAATTTGGTCGCATGTGATGCAAAGATTATTTGTTTTTGACCCTGTATAAGGTAACTTCATAAAAGTATTTTTGAAAACGTAGTTTGTGTCTGAAAGTAATACACGTTAACGTTATTATGACATAGCTTTATAATAAATTATAATATAGGGGTTTTAAGTTAAATCGTTGAAAATAGATAAACTTTACGTTGTTAAACTAAAATTTATTTTCCACTAAAAAAACACTTTACTGAAGACACACTGTTCTTCTTAATATTAAGGTGTATTACTTTCAGACACAAATTACTTTTTCAAAAATACTTATTTTATGAAGTTACCTTATACGAGAGTCTTATTTTGCAAAAGTGGTGCAATTTACAAAATATGGGTAAAAAATCAAAATTATCTTATGCAGCTGAAATTTTGCCTGTGGGCTAGAACTGCATTAAAAAAAACTTTTTCTAATAATTTTTTTCGGTATTTTCAGAAATCACCCCACTTTTGAATTATTTTTTGGAAAAAATTAAAATTGAACACTCGATCGAAGCAGAACTTGATGCCAAAGTCAAATTTTAAATAAAGCTATTAATAAAAAAAATCCCATATGATGCAGACTTTCCTGGTGACACTGTATAAGAATCTGCTATATGAGAAACAGAGTTTAAGAAAAGGTCTTTCAATATTTTTAAATGAAAGCAAATCGTATGTGTGGTTTCGGAGAAAGTCGATGACAGCGAAGGGCAAAAATTTGGTTAACTTTACATGTCATTGTGGTGATAAACACTTAAGCACAAAAAACATTTTTAAATAATTCAAAATATATAACCTAAAATGGACAAATAAAATATTTACTATGCCTACTCAATGCAAAATTACATAAGCTAGATTAAATATTTACTACGTTTATTTGTAAATAACAATATAAAATAAAATAAATCTTATTAATTTATTTGATACCAGTGAATAATTTTACAATTTAAATAAATAAATACAATGAATTTATCAATGCTATACATTTTTAATAACAAACCGTAAAAATTTTTTGGTGGATTATGGATCGAATAATAAACGTGTAAATATTTAATAACTTTTCACAAATAAATTTTATGAAAATTAGTAATATATTGTAAGTCATGTGTATATTAAATATTCAAAATTAAATGCGATACCTGAGAAGAGCTTTTTAGTCCAATTATTTTTTTTTAACTCTCAATATTGAGTTTTAGGTTTTAGAATTTGGCGGATAATAGGAAGCAGCCTGAAGTGTATTTCAAACCCGGTTTTAACCTAATCCGGTTAGTTACCTAGCAAAAATAAACGTCCTATAGTATTCTGGGATACATCAGTAAAACAAAGTTAAACTTGTAAATTTTCTCGTCGAAGCTACAGTGTTAGCAAAACATGTAATTTTCTTGTTAATATAGTGGAAGTTTGTTAGCTCCACTTCGTTTTACTGTATCTCATAATACTATAATTATCGATTTCCACCTAGTATAGGCTAAATCAATTAATAAACATCCTATTTCCAAAATAATATGTTTTTAAGACGTCAAAAAATTATTACGTGTCAGACGATTTTTTGGCCAGAAAATCTCATATTACCGGCCTAGAGCGGAAAATAACAGTCTTGTAAAAGCTTTCACAGGACTTTTTTTGTAGGCTTTGCTTTTGTTTCCGTTTTAACCGAAGGAATTATTGCGTGTTTGATTTAGTGGAATACATATTTTAACATTTTATTAGAGGTATCTATCTTACTTGACTATACTGTCTGTTAGACTCATGGTTGATTGATTGATCAAAGGATCGGATGTGTGACCCTAGCTTCTTACACTGCAGTCTAATGGCTATTGTGCGCCCTAGTCTAAGAAAATATTTTTTTTAAAACCGACCAGAAAATATACACTTTCTGAACGTCCAGAAAATAACGTTTTGTCGATGAAGACCGGAAAATTGACGTTAGAGACCGGAAATAGTAATTTACGTTACAAGACCGGAAAGTAGTGTTTTTCAGGTCGAGACAAGCATTTCCAGGGCGAGCCATAGGCGAGTTCTGGAAGCTTGGAGAGACCTGGAAAACACTAATTTTCGGTTGCGTGACGTACAATATTTTTTTAAGACCGACACTTCGATATATTTTATAATCTACGCGAAACAAGTTTGACATAAAGAACAAAATTAAAAATCAACGAACTGTCACTCGACAATACATCGAAATTTTGTTGTCATAATAACGAAATCAAGGTATCTTGTATTATCAAAGAGCGATTGGAAAAACAAAAAACAGGGTGACAGTGACATTAGAGACCGGAAAAGTGACATTAGAGTCCTGAAAATATTTTTCCGGTCTCTAATGTCACTTTTCCGGTCTTGCGATCGGAAAAACGTTATTTTCTGGACGAAAAATTGTCCAGAAAGTGTAAATTTTCTGGTCGGTTTTAAAAAAAGATTATTCCGGTCCTTGTTTTTTGTTTTTCCAATCGCTCCTTGATAATACAAGCTACTTTGAGTTCGTTACTATGACAACAACATTTTGGTGCATTGTCGAGTGACAGTTCGTTGATTTTTAATTTGTTGTTTATGTCAAACTTGTTTCGCGAGTGCGCAAATTTAACAATATGAATTCAGATTTTGAATTATCCGACACGGAAAATGAGATTTCAGAAGAAATTTTGGAAGCAGCAAGGAAAGCGACTTACGATCTATTGCCAGTAAAATCAAAAGCCCGTTACGAGAAGTCATATGACGCATTTAAAAATAATATAAAATAAAATAATTTAATGTAAGTATATCGAAGTGTCGGTCTTAAAAAAAATATTGTACGTCACGCAACCGAAAATTAGTGTTGTGCAGGCCTCTCTAAGCTTCCAGGACTCGCCTACGGCTCGCCCTGGAAATGCTTGTCTCGACCTGAGAAACACGGCTTTCCGGTCTTGTAACGTAAATTACTATGTTTCTTCCAACAGGTTCCTACCAAGTTCGTCATGCGGGACGCCACGTTGAATAATCCTGAATATTTTGCAGCTTCTCTGTTGTAGTTTAAAGGTTTTCGAGGTTTCAACCTTTCCTACCACCTCCAATGGCCAAAACCACCCCCTTTATATATATATTTAGTTAAAGGGAATGTCTGGAAATTCGATAGTAGGTTCGGTAAGAAAAGGGTGACTGCCAGGTGGTGCGAAAATGATGCATCCGTATTCCCAAAAATGGGGTGGGGGTAAACGCCTAAACCAAGAAGAGGGGGAAAATCATATTTTTACCCCCTGGGAGAATCAACCCCCAAGTATTGTCCCACGACGGTTCCTGAAGATTTTTAAATGTTGTGTAATAACTTGACACTTAAAACTGCCACAGAATATATGTATAGAGCTATAATATATTCTGTGACATTGCATATCAAATTTACAGGTTTTCTGTTAAATTTCGTCTTATATTATATAAAATCTCCCTACTGTTTACCTTTCTTTCTTTTTATAATAATTATTTTTTATTTCAGGTAAGGGTGTACTATGTTTATATGATTCTTCGGTCTGGCCAGATATAAAACGCAAGTATCTATACATAATTTGTCGAGGTGAAACGAAAGTTAGTGAAAAGGTATGTAATATTTAGCTAAAGCCTGTTTTCTACATGTTTTATTTTTGGGTAAGATTTTTTTTTATTCTACTTCAAATTCGAACCTAAAATTGTTTGAATTTCATACAGCTGTACAGCAGCTGTATACGCTTTTATTTAAATAATAGTATTCTTTCAAAAAACTGCGTGAAAATAGTAGTAAGTTCGGAAAATACTGTTTTTTTTTCGACGAGTATACAAGATTCGGCACTAGAAGGTGATGTAGACTAGTTATATTGTAAATGTATTTTGAACATAGAAATGATATTACTTTCAAAATGTCTTTATTCCAAACTACTTTTTACAGTTCTGTACAGAGAAAGTGACAACATAATATAGAAAATAATAACCATTAAAAAAATAATAATAAAAAATCAATTAAAACAAATAGTATAAATAATTTGCTTGCTTGCTTGCTTGTTTTTTCCAATTTTCTCCTCTTCGTTTGCTGCCAGAGCGATTCCCGAGGGTACCTACGGTTTAACGTGGGCTCCGAACCACGATCCTCAGTCATTAAAAGCACCCCCCAAGGGCTATCAACCCTTGGTTTCGCGCTTTCTATGACCTACCGATTGGGGAGTGTGTTCCTTCCCCCTCCACTCCACGAGATATCCGATCTCATCCGGTCTGGTTACCGGCGTGAATGGGGTGGTTTTGGGGGATAATACATTTTTCACTCTTCCCTAATTTTTGCTCGACGCTGGACCCACGTCAAGACTTATACCATTAAAATCCACCGGCAGTGGGATAAAACCCACAAACTCTCGTCCTAGAGTTCTCAGCGACTGCCGCGTTAACCACAAAGCCACCGATGCCGTTTATAAATAATTTAATTTAGTAAATATCTCTTTAATTGTTTTTTAAAAGTTGCCAATTTTTTAGTTTTTCTAATATTTTTTGGAAGATTGTTATATTTTATTATTCCGTCATATAAAAGCGATTTTTTTTCCGAAATTAATTTTTACTGGTATAGTTTGATAATTTATACAACGTCTGGCGTTATGATCATGTAATGTCTTATTCTCCTGAAATGTTATGTTGTTTTTTTTTTTTGATATTGTTGGTGATATTTAACGGGTGGCGAAATGATTTGTTTTTTGCTCTTAGCCGTCGTTAAAAGTGGTTGGAAAACAGGGCTATATTAGTGCAATTATTTCTTTTTAAAGTTAGCGTTGTGCTCAAGAATATTTTGAAATAACCAATAGAGCGTTTGGTGCCTTTGGTGGGCGTATCGGTGTTCTGACGAAGTAGGTTTTAAAAATATGCGTCTGGGAAGTGTGCATTATCCGGATCTTTGGTATAGTAGTAATTTAGAATAAAGAAAAGCACAAAGTTTTTCACCACAATTTTAAATTAGAATAACTAGGCGAACCTAGAATAATTCATAATTCAAATCGACATGTTTCGAGTGTAAAAACACTCATCATCAGGAAAACAAAGTAAATAGTACAATGCTGATGTTGTTAGCAATAGAGAAAATAATAATGGGATTGAGCCTTAATGGAGCTTTTAATGGTGTACAGGGTTTTTCCGTATATTTTGGAGCACCCCTGGAGCTTTTATTTAAAGACCTAGAAAAAACTTTAAATTACCAAAGTTGCATGATTTCTCCTGAACTGTCAGAATTTGTTATCGGACAAAACAAATGAACATCGTAAATTTGTTAAATAATCCCAATGTCGATTTTTTAAAATGGAACACCCTGTATATTAATTTTTTTTTTAACCCCTCACTCTTTTCTGATTTCAAATATGTATATATGTTATATGTTTACTTTAGTCGTTTAGGCAAAATTTCATTTAAAAATATTGCGGATTAGAAAATCTAGATTGCCCTGAGAAACAATTTGGTTGTTATTAATCGCTTATGGCAACTGACTTATGTCTCAAAAATAATATTTCATACATTGAATGGTCTTGTCTTGGTATAATGGGTTACTCTAAAGATGAAAAATTCAATAATTATTAATAAATCGCAATATTTTGAAATGAAATTTTGCCTAAATGACTCAAGTAAACATATAACATATATACATATTTGGAATCAGAAAAGAGTGAGGAGTGAAAAAAAAATTAATATACAGGGTGTTCCATTTAAAAAAATCGACATTGGCATTATTAAACAAATTTACGATGTTCATTTGTTTTGTCCGATAACAAATTCTGACAGTTCAGGAGAAATCATGCAACTTTGGTAATTTAAAGTTTTTTCTAGGTCTTCAAATAAAGCCTCCAGGGGTGCTCCAAAATATACGGAAAAACCCTGTACAAGAGGTGTAAAATTAAATAGTCAAAAGTCCGACAAACAAGACTTCAGCATAGTGAAAAGTCAAGAGTAAGTGCAAAGGCACTGTCCTGGGCAGAAAAATGAGGAGAGCAAAAGAAAATTTAGGGAGTTTTAAAAAACTTATTTGTGAAAATCATTATTAAGTAGTGAAAAATCTTGAGTTTTATTCTGCTTTGTCAGAGACATGTAAAAGTATTGAAGTAAGATGGAAAGAAAAAGAAACCAACAGCTGGTTGCAGTGGAACTTCTCCAACAAAGATGTTCTAATAAAACAAAAGAAATTTTTTAAAACCTTTTTTTATAAATATTAATTTTGCTAAAAATGTGTATTTTTTGAATCCTGCCGGGGTAACTGGGCCGTAAAAAGCCTGGTACCCCAACAGTATTTTACTTTAAGCCAAATGGTAAGCTAATCTACCTCATTTTATTAAATTTCATTTGCTACATTCCCCTTTCTATTTTTTACAGATGCTTCGACTTTTATGAAAAACAACTTTTTTTTCTTTTTCTTTTCATCTTACTTCAATACTTTCACATGTCTCTGACAAAGCTGAATAAAACTTAAGATTTTTTACTACTTAATAATTATTTTCACAAATAGTGTTTTAAAACTCTCTAATTTTTCTTCTGCTTTCTTCATTTTTCTGCCTAGGACAGTGCCTTTGCACTTACCCTTGACTTTTCACTATGCTGAAGTCAGTTGTAGGTGTTTGACTATTCAATTTTACACCTCTTGTACACCATTAAAAGCTCCATTAAGGCTCAATACCACTATTATTTTCTCTATTGCTAACAACATCAGCATTTTACCTTTCACTTTGTTTTCCTGATGATGAGTGTTTCTACACTCGAAACATGTCGATTTGAATTATGAATTATTCTAGGTTCGCCTAGTTATTCTAATAAAAAATTGTGGAGAAAGACTTTGTGCTTTTCTTTTTTCTATCATTTAATTCCACTTTGAGTATGGACTACTTCTTTAAAATAGTAGTAATTGTTTATTAACAACTCTGATTTCTAAGAAATTTATATTAGATTGGCGATAGCGTAACTACAGTTCGACCGACAAATGGAAAAATCAAAAATAATAAGAAAATGTTACTTATAATAAAACGTTTCTAATTTTAATCTTTTAACGTCTTATAAAGGGAATCAGTGCCATTTTTCTTTATGATTTAAATTTATGTTTGTCATGCTGTTATGTTAGCCCAACCACTCAAAATACGTTATTTGTCAATTTACGTCGTGACAAGGCAAACTTTTTTTAAAAAATATAATGTTTTTGATATCTATAAACGTTATCAGAGAGATGACAGACCGGGTAATTTTGAATGACACCATATTCAGCTTCAAGTTGTCTGTTTTTAAAAATAAATGACAAAATACAACGCGAAAAGAGCAGTGTTTTGTTAGTGGGGCCAAGTTTACTGAAACAGGGTTCATATAATACAAATTTTAAAAGTTCACTAAAGGAAAATTTATATACACAAATTATATGTTTCATTAAAACATCGATAATTAGGAAAATTAAATGAAAAAGCTGGAAACTGACAATGAAGTTTAAAAAGTTGGCCCAGTTCTCAGAAAAAAATATGCAATTGAAAAAATACACTTTTAATTTAAATAAAAACGTTTATTTTAGTGTCGAGTTATATTTTTTTCACTATTTTTAACAATAAAGTTTTTCTAAATATTATGCTTTGTACTTTAATATAGAATTGAATTAAATTTTTATTTTACTTTTTTTATAGTTTATAGTTTATTCTAAACATTAAAATAACTTTTTAACTTCATTATCATTTTCGGCTACTAATAAATCCTACGAATTCTTTGTAATATATAATATTTTGTATACAACTGACTACTCTAGACTCTAGACAATGTCTTCGCTTAAGTTCCCTAACTATTATGGGAAACATTTTCAATCTTAACGTTACAAAAAAGTCACTCTTTTTAAAACGGTTTTGCTTCCTGACAAAATAATTTTTAACTATTTAAAAGATTGAGGTGTCATGTACAGTAGGCTTAACTTGCAGGGCAGTAAAAAATTTTAAAAATTAAAATTAAACCTTAATTTTATTTTTAGATCAAAAAGGAATAGCTGTGTTGTTGATATAAAAGAAAATTAAACAAAATCCAACAGGTTGTGAATACACAATTATATTTTGAGGTAATTCTCATCTAAAAAACCTGAAAGCACCAACATATACATACATTATACAGGGTGTTCAGAAAATGTGTTGTTTCGAAACTTCGACAGGTTATTCTAGGTGGCACAAGGTAGGTATGTAACCAAAATCTAAATCTCAATATTTTTCTAGTTACAGCTTATCAAAGATCAATTTTTTTCTTCTTTTTTTTTTGACATACGGCATTAATTTTTTTACCAATTAAATTGATGTTGGCACAGAGACAACTTGGTGCTTTCTATAGTCATTTTCATTATCATTACAATGACACCATAGGGCGACAATATTTTATTTTTCGCATATCTTTTTTGTTTTAACAGAGATCACAAAAACAAATATGTCATATTAAAGATAATTAAATATTAAATAAAAAAAGTTACTCTTTATCAATGTCGATAAATCACACCGTTTAGTCACAAATAAGAATTAAAATTTGATTATCATTAAATCAATTTTTCTATTTCCGTAAAAAATCAACTTACCATGCTTTAAATTTTCATAAATCTAGCAATAGCCTAATTTAAATGATAAGAGAGATAAATAATAACTAATTATTAAGACTTGTTATAACCGTTTTAATTTTAAGATTTGATACTTTTATCAATAATTCCAGGGCTTCACTAAATTCATCGAATAAATAACAAATTTTAAATTCGAAGACATATTTTATATAATAAATAGTTTTCCATTAGTAGAAAACTTAAACATAGGTACGTTTATGATTCCTGCCCACAGTGGCGTATTTAGGGGGGGGGGGGGTCCGAAGGGTCTGGACCCCCCCCCCCCCCGTGGGCTCAACATTAAAAAAAACTCAGAACAGATCAGGTGCCTTGTTGCATTTAATGTAGACAGGGTGAACTGAACCTCGCCCGATAACAAAATGTAATAATTTTCTATGTTACAATTTTTGGATCAAGACCTTTATTATTATTATTATTATTATTATTAAATAAAATTATTAAAAAATTGAAATGATGTTCACTTAGTTTTGTAATTTTTTTGCAAACTAGAACTATTAGCAATACTTTGTTTTTACAAATAATTAAGTAACTGTGTCACAGATAACAAAACAACATGGCCAAACTTGGCAAAAATAACTTGAAAACCAATCATTTTCGGAATCGGTCATATTATGTAAAAATATATATTTTTAAACATAAATATTTAAAAAAATATATATTCCCATTATTGCGTTTATATTTAAAAATTTCTTAATTTCTTCCTTTTTTGGGTTCAGCTATCAAAACATAGAAATTATAAATTTTGATAGTTCAAAATAGGGCGTGGCACCGAAAAATTTTTCGCGCTTTTTTAAAGAAAGAAAGAAAAAAAGAAAGAAAGAAAGAAAGAAAGAAAGATAAAACGAAAGGTATAGACCCCCCCCCCCCCGTGGCAATATTCTAAATATGCCACTGCATGCCCACTTTATGAAACTTTTTATAGATGTTTTTAATATAGTTACAATTTATGCAGCAAATTATCTTTATTATTGTGGTTTAATAGATTTGTTATATTTTGCAAAAATACCAATAGTATACCTACAAATAAATAATAAAGATTGCTTAAACAAAACAGGGATTCTTAGATAAGAAAATGCCCCTTTATTTATTTTATTCACGAACATCAGAAACACAAGAAATAACTGTATATTATATATAATGTATGTATATGTTCTTGCCTTCAGGTTTTTAAGATAAGAATGGCCCTTTCTAGAGACGAGCAGTCTAGATGCTAGGAATATAAAATACATTATTTGCTTTCAAAATATGAATGTGTATTCACAACCTGTTTGACTTAGTTGCTGGATATTTTTTTTTTGGTTCAACAACACAGCTTAACAGACTAAAACGCTCGCTATCACGTATGTATTATACAGGGTGTCAAACAAGTCTAAAATATTGCAAATATTTCATAAACTACCTAATATAATTTTTTGAAAATTTGGCACACCTACATAGTTAAAAAGGAACACCTAGGACACACGAAACCGTTTCTGTAAATGTACAGTCAATGTAAAAGTCAGAAAAAATACTAACTTTATTTTAAATAAATCGTCATATATACAGACTGTCCGCGGATAGGGTTTACAATAGCACAAATGGATGAAAAATTTGCAAATGCAATTCGCTAAGAGAACATTTTGATTTTTATACAGGGTTCGCCAAAACTTCAAAATCATGATTTTTCTCCAAGAGTAAACTACCTTTATTTTTCATTTTTGACCAAAATGTCAATTAGAAAACTTATATAGAATAACGTTTGTAATTTAATTCTGAAATTTAAAATAAATCTGGATTTTTTTGGTTTTTTTAATTTTTAGAGGTAAAAGAATTTTTTTTTGCTATTTAAACACTCCCCCACACATTTTTCCAGCTGTAAACGAATGTGGTCGAAACTTCTTCGAATTTCTTCAATGGAAATTGTTTGAACAGCTTCAACAATTCGCTGTTGTAGAAGCTGTACGTCGTTCTCAATTGGACGGGAGTACACTAATTGTTTGAGGCGCCCCCAAAGATAGGCATCTGAAATAGTTAAATCGGGACTTCTTGGGGGCCACAGAACCGGACCATTCCGACCAATCCATCTGTGGCCAAATGTATTATTAAGCCATTCCCTCACTTTAATTGCGAAATGCGCAGGGCATCCATTTTGTTGAAAGTACATTTCGTTCCTAAATTGGAGAGGCAATTCTTCTAGGTTGTTAGAACGGAATGCTTCCAACATTTCAAGGCAACTCCTACGGTTACACGTGTTTTCGAAACAGTATGGGCCAATAATGCCATAATGAGAAATCGCACACCAGACATTTACTTTTTTGTAATATTGCCTTCTTGCAGGAATTCTAAAACGGGGATAATTTTCGCTTAAATGGGAATATTTTGTTTGCCTTTAAAATATACTGAATACGAGTTTTTTTACTACATCAAGTTCTTGAGCTCGGTTTCTTAATGAAAGGGTAGGATTGTCAGCAACAGACTGCAATACCATTAGGGAAGCTGCGTCATTCTGATCATAGTTTTTTTTTTAATTGGAAACTGAACCAGTTCGCTGAAATTTTCTCAATAATTTATGAAGTCCCATTTTTTTTTATTTTTTTTTTTATTTATTTATTAAATAATTCCCAACGAACTTTAGAAGTTCCTTACAGGGAAAATATTACACTAACTTAAAAATAAACAAATATAAACAAAAATTTTTTACAAAAATATAGAATTACAATACAGAATACAATACAAATAAAATTAATAAAATAGTCAAATTTAAATCAATTTTAAAACTAATTTTCGAATAAAATTAGAGTGCTTTTATTTTTTTTTAAAATACAATTTAGTTTTCTTTTTAAAGAGTGTCAATTTTTTAATATTTTTATACATATTTGGTAGGGTATTATAAATTATAACCCCATTGTATAATAATGATCTTGTACCAATATTGCTTTTAATATTTACTGCTAAAATACTTTCATTTTGCCTTCTGTCAGAATTATGTACGGTTTTTAATTTTTGGAATGTGATTTTTGATTTTTTTTTATGAGTGGATATTGAATGACACATATTTTTAATTTATACAAATTTTCTAAGTTTAAATATCCTAGTGGTTTGTATAAATTTATTGTTGGTTCTAAAAAAGGAAGCTTGTAAATACATTTAATAAGTTTATTTTGTAATTTTTTTAAAGGGTTTATTATTGTAGAGGTAGCAGATCCCCAGACGGATATTAAATATTGAAATTTAGAATAAATTAGAGAATAATAAATTGGATATTGAATGAATAATTACACTTATTTTTAATTTATACAAATTTTCTAAGTTTAAATATCCTAGTGGTTTGTATAAATTTATTGTTGGTTCTAAAAAAGGAAGCTTGTAAATACATTTAATAAGTTTATTTTGTAATTTTTTTAAAGGGTTTATTATTGTAGAGGTAGCATATCCCCAGACGGATATTAAATATTGAAATTTAGAATAAATTAGAGAATAATAAATATTTTTTAAAAGCTTAATTGGTAAATAATATCTTATTTTATAAAAAATTCCAATCAATGGAGTAATATTTTTCCTGAGATAATCGATATGTGTTTTCCGACTTAAATTTTCATCTATATGCAGTCCTAGAAATTTTATAGAATCAGCATATTTTATGATTTTATTATTAAATAAAATTTCTTTTTTTGATAGCAAGCTATATATTTTTGTTTTAGTAATATATATAAAAGAAGATTTTTTAAAATTTATTGATAATTTATATGACTGAAGCCAAGAAAAAATGATTTGTAAATAATTTTTTATTTGATTTTGAATGTCAAAGTAATTATCGCCAAAATAAATAATAGTTGTATCATGAGCAAATAATTGTATCTTACCATTTAGGTTTAATTTAGATATACTATTAATATATATAAGAAATAATATTGGTCCTAAAATTGATCCTTGCGGAACACCACATTTAATATTTTTTTGAGTACTTTTACTGTCATTAATTTCAACATATTGTGATCTATTTTTGAGATATAAACGTTAGAGTAGGTACCTTTGATAACATTTCTCTATCACAAAGTTGTAAGAACTTTCGCCCGCACCGTAACATTGAACTAAATAAACCTTTTGTTCTAGGGTCGACATTTTTAAACATATCAAATTCTATTTGACAATTTTAAATTTGCCCCATACGTAAAGCAAAATAATAAAAAGGTAAAAAAATTCCTTGTTTTTACAAAAGATCATATATTTGGTCATTTCACCCCAAACATTTTCTATGGGGTTGAGATCGGGACTCTTAGATGGCCAAGGTATTTTTACTTATCTATAATTCACTCGCGTATATATAATAGCCTTTTGTTTCACCCTTAACGAAGGCATGTTTAACACTTTATAATATTTATTTAGTATTACCACTTTGACAACAAATAAAAAATTTTGATATACCTTAAAATGACATTTAAATATCAAAGCTGCAATTTGTAATAGACTGGGAGATACAAATAAAATTGCGTGTCCCAGTTTTTTTTAGCGCAATGGTACCTAAACGCTTGTCTCATTGATTCAGTTCTTATCAATATGTAGACCGGGTTCAATGTGTTGCTGTTTGCTAATTTGTGTTATTTACACTACTGCGCAACACTTGAAAATTTTTTAAATAATAATAAACATTGATGGCAATGAACGCCTTTATGTATTTTATGCAAAAAAAAACTACAATTTACCTACGTTGTAGGTTTTTGTATTAGTCGGTTTAACGTTTACAATTTTGGGTCTACTGATGCCCATATAAGAGCGAAACATGTCACTTTAGTTTGTAAAATAAACAAAGAATTTAACGAGACGCCGACTTTATGTTTTCTAAATTTATTTATAATACATAATATACAGGGTCCTGCACCTCACCTTCCGTCTTCTATAGCTCACTTAGTAATTAAGTTAGAATTTTCATATTTTGCAGATCTTATCTGTATCTTGGGGCGCATTTCAGGAAAATATTTTTTTTCATAAAAAAGTGTGACGTCATATGGGTGTATTTTGTAAAATTACATGCCATATATTTTTTTACACTTTTGGGTGCCCCCTATAGTTACCTACATACCCCTAAAATTTTATTAAAATTGATTCAGTATTATAGACGAAAAAAAATAAAAACTAAAAAATATCAATTTTGCGCCACTGGTATTAAAAATAAATAAAAAATAAAAATAATGCCCCGTTAATAAATTTCTACAAAGGTACCTATTAAATAAGGTATAACAATTTTGTTAACCGAGTTTGGTTAACACGAATTGTTCAGGGTGTCCAAAGTTTAGTGTCAAACTTTGCAAACTTTAAAGCAATTTATTTTTCTTATTTCAAATGGGAACCCCTGTATATTTTTATGTCATTCGATGCAGAATTAAAAATCAAACTTTTTTCCTAATTGCAACCCTATTGAAATTTCTAACGCATCAAGAGTTATTTGCAGAAAACTAATTTTATCAACTATTCCAACAGTCATTATTATGAATAAATATCGAAGGTGGCTTTGAAAAACAATTTATTGGTAATAAAGTTTATTAAAGTCACCATAGACCATTTTGACTTTAGTAATCTAAAAGTTTTAACTACTGTTAAATTGTTAGTAATTACTTAAGCTGTTATAATTACTTTATATTGTTTTTTGTGATGGACTACAACCAAGAAGAGCTCGTAGATATGATTTTGATATTAGGAGCATGCGAAATGAACTCTTTTTTGGCAAGCTGAGTTTACGCACAGTGTTATCCGGAACGACGACATCCAGACAAAAGGAGCCTGCAAAACGTATTAGAGAGGTTTGCACAAACGGGAAATGTAAACTACCCAAAACCAGTGAGAAATAAACCGGTCCGAACCGAACAAAATCAATTGGCTGTGCTATTATCTGTTATAGAAAATCCTTCAGTTACTCAACAAGCAGTCGCTGATGCCGTAGATGTAATGGAAAGTACAGTTCAACAAATTTTCAAGGATAACCATATTCACGATTATCATTTTCAGTTAATAATTACTAACAAATTAACAATATTTGAAACATTTAGATTACTAAAGTCAAAATGGTCTATGGTGACTTTAATAAACTTTATTACCAATAAATTGTTTTTCAAAGCCACCTTCGATATTTATTCATAATAATGACTGTTGGAATAGTTGATAAAATTAGTTTTCTGCAAATAACTCTTGATGCGTTAGAAATTTCAATAGGGTTGCAATTAGGAAAAAAGTTTGATTTTTAATTCTGCATCGAATGACATAAAAATATACAGGGATTCCCATTTGAAATAAGAAAAATAAATTGCTTTAAAGTTTGCAAAGTTTGACACTAAACTTTGGACAACCTGTACAATTCGTGTGAACCAAACTTGGTTAACGTAATTGTTATACCTTATTTAATAAGTACCTTTGTATAAATTTATTAACGAGGCATTATTTTTATTTTTTATTTATTTTTAATACCAGTGGCGCAAAACTGATATTTTTTAGTTTTTATTTTTTTTTGTCTATAATACTAAATCAATTTTAATAAAATTTTAGGGGTATGTAGGTAACTATAGGAGGCACCCAAAAATGTAAGAAAATATATGGCATGTAATTTTAAAAAATACACCCTTATGACGTCACACTTTTTTGGAACACCCTGTATGAAAAAAATTTTTTTCCTGAAATGCGCCCTAAGATACAGATAAGGTCTGCAAAATATGAAAACTCTAACTTAATTACTAAGTGAGCTATAGAAGACGGGAGGTGAGGTGCAGGACCCTGTATATAACATAACAGGTTTCGTTGAGAAATGGACTACTTATTTCGATATATACCTGCATTAATTCCACAATACATTTTTATTTTGACCTTCTAACTCCTATAATAACCGAGATTATAATATGGACTTAACTTGCGGACACACTGTATATTAATATCTATATTGCATTGGGATTTTAAAAAACTTGAAAACTCACTGAACGATTTATTTTAATGAATACAAATTAAAAGTCCATTAACGCTTATCGGTTTTTTTTTCTGTTCGTGACTTTTCGTTTTCGACGTTTGCTTGAAAAGGGTTAAATTTATTGACTTCAGTGAAAAAATATTTAAAACGTTGTCAGGGAAACATTTTTAATTAGATTTGTTTTAAGTTACGTGTTGTTTCCAATTTACGCGGAAAAACTAAAATTTTATAAAGCTTCTCCCCATTGGCGTACCTAGGATTCTATCTTGGTAGGGGCGAGCTGACAGGTACCAGGCGAAACATTTATTGGACCACGTCCAAATTTTACTAAAATTGGTCAATAATTTAATCGAAAAAAATGGCCACCATAATTAATTGAATTTTTTTTTGACCGGTTTATTTCAGAGAAAACGTTAGTGACGCATTCGTCATTTCATTTTCTTATCAATACACAGTGTTACCAGTAAAGTCCATGGGATTTTTTTTTATTAGTAGCTTTATGCAAAAATTTGACTGTGGCATCAAGTTCTGTTTCGATCAAGATGAAAATTAAGCAAAAAAATAGTAGTCACGTGATTCGCATTATCTGTCAAATTTTAATTTTTTCCAAAAAATAATTTAAAAGTGGTGTTATTTCTAAGAGTATCGAAAAAGTTTTTTTAAATGCAGTTTCTAGCCCACATGCAAGATTTTAGCTGCATAAGATAATTTTGATTTTTTTACTTATATTTTGTAAATTGCACCACTTTTGCAAAATAAGACTCAACGCAACCTATATACATAAAACTTCTTAGTTTTGACAATGCTTTATTTCAGATACATTTTCTTTAAAGTAGCGCTATATTAAATGTGTGTTTTTCTACAAAATCTAAATTGGGCTATTAAAATTTGGTCGCATGTGATGCAAAGTTTATTTCTTTTTAACCCTGTATAAGGTAACTTCATAAAATAAGTATTTTTGAAAACTAAGTTTGTGTCTGAAAGTAATACACGTTAACGTTATTATTACATAGATTAATAATAAATTATAATATAGGGGTTTTAAATTAAATCGTTGAAAATAGATAAACTTTACGTTGTTAAACTAAAATTTATTTTCCACTTAAAAAACACTTTACTGAAGACACTATGTTCTTTTTTATCTTAATATTAAGGTGAAAATATAAAAAAAAATATTTGATAAATATAAAATATAATAAATTTAATAAAAGCAAAAAAAATCGAGGTTTAATCAATTTTACTCATATTTCTTTTTCTGCTTTTATTAATTTATAAAACCGACTTGGCAGTATTACCTTTACCGTTAAATGACTACTTAAGGTGAAAACACATTACGATCACCTCCCGTGAGTTCACATCCTATCACGCTAGAAATAAAAGGCATGAATTCAAGCATTATTATTATTATTATTATTATTATTATTTCACGTGAAGTCATATGATTCATTTTATAAAAACACGCTGTTGGGTGCTTCGCTAATCGTTACCAGAAAATGTGGTAAACTAACTAATAGTTCATCTTTATCTTCAGAGTTTGAAGAAGATTTAGAAAGAGCGTGTGCAGTCATAGCGACTAAAAAACTTAAAACTAGACAATGGATACATGACATTAATTTAAAAAGAAGGGAGAAAAGTGAATATCACACTTCTTTATTCCAAGAGTAAATTACCTTAGTAATGAATTTATTTAAATTTGTCAGAGGGGGCTTCGCCCCCCCCCCCCCCCCCACTGTCTTCTGGTAAAAGCTGTGTACCCTATATTTAAATTATTGTATTTAGAACTTTTTTCACAAAATATTAATTGTACAATTTTTTTCTTGTTTTTAGTTTCTTTAACAACTAATCTACACATTATTATAACCCATGAATTTTTTTGAACCCCGTATATATTTTTAATATAGGTACCTCATAAATGTTCATTGACTTCATCCTGAAGGAAATAGTCTAAGAAACTTACATAGCTCCACTTTATATTTTCAAGTGCACCTTTACAAAGAATGTCACATTTTATAAGCCTGTCTGAAGTACTACAGCAGGTAGGAGCCATTCTTGCTGACAATAGGATCATAAGGGATTTCAAACGTAAAATGTCTTGAAAACCCTTTGAAAACATTTAGTCCTTGGGGTGCAGAAAATATTATCAATGTAACTTTCAAGTTCAATTTTCACAGTTTTCTTTTTTGTTAAAATCGAATTGACATTTAAGCAGAATATTTTTTACTATAAAAAGTTTTATATTTTTATATACAAACCATTTAATAATAGGCTCCATAATACTTGCGATAGTAAGAGCATTATGCTATACATAATACAACAAGTGTAATTATGAATTCGGAATAATCCGAAATCTAGATTGATCACTTTCTAAAGTTTTATAAGCCTTTCGAACGAAAATGTTAGACGTGATGGGTTAATTGGGATATCTACATTTTAGTCTGACCAAAAATACAATTCTTTTTAAAGTTATTAATATGTCTTTAATATTAGTTTGTTCGTTGGACAGTTTAACAGAACTGGTTAACATTTTAAAATTATTTTTATTGTCTTCAATTTGTTTTATGTCGTAGTTGTGTTTTAATTTATTTATCAATTTATTAAACGTATTCTTATAGTCCTTATACTCTTGCCCTGTTTTTGGTGTATAGTGTTTATTTAGCCCTTGTTACATTTAGCCCTATATTTTATTCATTTCACTTTCTAAAGTTTTATAAACCTTTCGAACGAAAATGCTAGACGTGATGGGTTAATTGGGATCTCTACATTTTACTCTGACCAAAAATACAATTCTTTTTAAAGTTATTAATATGTCTTTATTATTAGTTTGTTCGTTGAACAGTTTAACAGAACTGATTAACATTTTAAAATTATTTTTATTTTCTTCAATTTGTTTTATGTCGTAGTTGTGTTTTAACTTATTTATCAATTTATTTAGTATATTCTTATAGTCCTTATACTTTTGCTCAGTTTCTGGTGTAAAGTGTTTATTTAGCCCTTGTTACATTTAGCCCTATATTTTATTGATTTGTCATTTTTTTTATTGAAAATGTCAGTCAAAGTTTCCTGGTTGGTTAATTTTTGTTGAAAATACTTTGTACAATGTACAACCCAACATAATACATACTGGTATCTCGAAATTAAATTACGAAGAAAAACTTCTTTGTTGAAAACAAAGATTGACGAGGCCACAAAAGTTTTTCAGATTTAAAATTCTTTAGTTACTAACAAACTACATTTGATAATAAACAAAGCTTTTTTGAAATATCACTACCTATTTTAGTCATTTATTTACGGGACAAGTAAAAACTAAATTAGAGGAAGCACAAAGAATACTGGGTTTTATAATTAGAAATACGAAGAAATTTGATACTGTTGTTTGTTTTCGATTGTTTCACACATTGGTGTTGCCAAAGTTAGAATATAGTAGTATAATTTATACAGAGTGGCGCACCGAAAACTTTTCACCCAGGTTTATTTTCTTGTTAATAAATAAATCAAAATTCGCTCGAACACGGGAACCTTAGTTCTCAGGGGACATATTTTTTGCTATTTTAATCCCCCCCCCCCTGCTGGAATTCCTACGCGGGGTGGCTTCCACCCTTAAAATCTTAAATGGAAAGGGGGGTCGGGTGATGGAATGGGACGTTTTAACGCAGCCGGTTTGACGCGGCCGGTCCGACGCGGCCGTTTCGACGCGAGGACGTTTCGACGCCGGTCATTTTGACGCCGAGTCGTTTTGACGCCAAGGATAATTTTTAATAATTTTAATTTTTTTACATTTTATTTAGGATTTTATTGTTATTTTTGAGGTAGGTAACTCATTAATATTTCCATAATCCCTAACTGTTAATGTTATCATTATCATCAAATTTCTATGAAAAGAAATAAAGAATTAAATTATGTTAATCTCATTCTGGAAAATCATCATTTAAATACCACATATTAATAAGAATTTGGGATTAAGAAATGGTAATGGCGACTTTGAACTAGGTGCCATAAATGCATTCAAAGAAGCTTTTCCAAATGCAGAGCTGCTAGGTTGTTTTTTCCATTTAGTAAAAAACATGAAGAAGCATTTGGCGCACATGAATTTGCTGTCTCGATACAATACAGATGCTGATTTCAGTCTTCAAGCCCGTATGGTGACTTCTTTGGCATTTGTTCCTGAAGGGGACTTGGATGATGCAATCGACCACTTGTTCGATGAGCTGCCTAAAGAGTTGCACCCTCTACTAGAATGGTTCGAGGACTCATACTTAGGTCGTCCTCAACGACGGGGTAGAAGAAGACGCAATGCGCTATTTCCGCCTACACTTTGGTCTGTTTACAATCGCGTTTTGGATGGCACAGACAGAACAAATAATCACGCCGAAGCTGCACACAGACGATTACAAAACGAAATGTCCATGGACCATCCAACGATCTGGAAATACATTGATGCTCTTAAGAAGATACAGTCAGGAAGGGATTTGTACTACGAGCAATTACTTTCGGGTCAACAGCCGCCAACTAAATTAAAAAAGTATCGCGACTGTGACGAGAGGATAATATTAATAGTTAGGGATTATAGAAATAGGAATATTACTGAGTATTTAAGAGCAATATCGCATAATTATGTTATGAATGCATAATAATTATTTAGATAAATAAACTGTCAAGTACTATATTTTTTTCTGTATTATTTATTACTTACCTACCTACAAAAATAAAAAAATCCTACATAAAATTAAAAACTAAGTTACATATTTTTCACGTTAAAACGGCCAGTGTCGAAACGTCCTAGCGTCGAAACTTCCTCGCGTCGAAACGGCCGCGTCAAACCGGCCGCGTCATAACGTCCTAGACCGGTCGGGTGATACCTTATTTTAAAGGGAATTTAATTGCCTTCCAAACGCGACCTTGCTCGTTTAAATCGAATGAATAGTTCCTGGGCTAAAAAGAAAAGAAAGTTTAAAAGTAATAAAATTTATAACCGCTTGTATCAATCAAGTTAATGTTGAAAATGTTCACCTACAACCTCCATGCAATTGTGAAGGCACGGTTCAAAATGTTCGCGAACATTGTGGAGCATTGTGGGAGTTATTTGTCGGCACTCGTACACCATTCGTTGTCGCAAGTCTTCCAAAGAATTGGGTTGGGTTGCAAAAATTTTAGATTTTAAATGTCCCCACAAAAAAAAGTCCAGTGGCGTCAAATCAGGAGATCTTGCAGGCCATTTAATAAGACCTCTTCTTCCAATCCATTTTCCTGGAAAATTTTCATCCAGAAACTGTCTAACAGGGAACGCATAAAGCGCTCCGTCTTGCTGAAAGTAAACATTTTCTGGCCGATAACGGTCATTTTCTTCTATGGCATTCGTTAAAGCAGGATTAATAGTGGTTTCCAACAGGTAAATTTTACCTGTTAAATTTCCAGGTATAAAATACGGCCTAATAATACGGTCCCCAAAAACTCCAGCCCACACATTTAATTTTTCGGGATGTTGAGTACGCACTTCTCTAAAAATTCTAGGATTGGAATCGGACCAATACCCGCAATTCTGTCGATTGATATAGTACCGTGAAGAAAAAAAGTGCATTAATCGGAGAAACAAATGTTAAAAATAAATTGAGGATTGCGAATGATCATTTCACTAATTAACTCGCAAAATTGCAAACGACGATCGTCGTCTTCTTCATTAAGTTCATGAACCAGTTTTATTTTATAGGGATGTAACTTATGCGTTTTCAAAGTATGTTGAATCGCGAAACACCCGATACATCTTACACTTTCCTCGTGCTAAGTGTGGGATCGATGGCAATATGACCCAAAACTGCAACTTCTACAGCTTCATTTCTTACAGGATTTTCAACAATCCTTTTTTGTTTAGCACTTATCCTGTTTCAAGAAATTTTGCCACTAATTGTAGCACGTGTTCATTTAGATGCAATGCATTATAAGGCAGCTCGAGCACAATCGTTACTTCTAAAGAAACGTGCAATAATTTCAACCCTTTCTTGAAGAGTATACGTCATTTTAATCAGTTATTAAACACACTGAAATGTAAAACAAAATGAATTTTTATTCTTACTATGAATTTGATGGATGCCAAAAACAAACTGAGTTTTTTCGACTGAACAAGTAGAATTTCAAATCCCTTTTGTTGAGATTGTATCCTGCAACCGCCCATACAGCCGCCGAAACTATTAACTAGGCAATTTTTTCGACGACAGATTGATCAGTTTTCGATCAGACATTGAATTCCCACCTAGATCACCTTGTTTAACGGTTATGGATTACTTCGTTTTTCCTCATTTAAAGAACACTATTTTTAAAACACCAGTTGCAAATTTAGAACAATTACAAGAAACGATTATCCAAGAATGTGGTAACATTTCTCCAGAGATGCTGATCAACACTTTCGAAAATATGAAGAGAAATATGAATCTATACTTGGAGCATGGCGGTGGCCATTTTCAGCAATTTAGGTAATTATTTTTCTTTTTCTTTCTGTATATTCTTACTTTGTTAATATTGTAAACAACAAAAATAAATTTGTATTTGTCTACTTATTTTATTACTCATTAGTTTGGCATATCATGTCATAACATGAATTTGACAAAATTTTAAGATTTGGTTAGATATATCAACCCCATATCATTGTGATCTAAACCAAGCCCTACGTTTTTTAATCCAAGCCCTCTTTGATGCAAATAATTTTTGCTCGCACGGTACATAATACGGTGGCCTGGTCAAGCAAATTAAATAAGTTCGCCAAATCTGCCCATGATCTGACCAGGAACCTTCCGCTTGCGGTGAGCGAACGCTACCGCTGCCAACTACTTAAATGAATAAATAAATTTTTTTTGGCAATTTTTTTTTCTATAAATTTGTCATTTTAACTGCATCCAACCTTGACGTTCCCATTTCCCAACGGTATCAGGAAATTATTAGTATTACATGCTACGGTTACCAAACGTTTTTCCGTTTCAGAACAAATAAGCGACAAATATTTTTCACACATCTCGCCAAGTGCCTTTTACCCTTCGTAATGGATTACGATTGCCCTTTTACAAAACGACGGATCGACGTAAGAAATATCACAATTTTTAACATTTCCGAATCGAATCGATGGGATCGCAGTTTCGGTGGCCTTTTTCTTTTGCCGAGATAAAATTTCGCTATATATCAATCCCATGTAAACCTGCTAAAGGTTTTTTCTGGTAAATGGCTTTGGGGATTTAGGAAAGAGTGTTTCTGTTAAATACAGTGTTTAATGTGTTTGGTTATGTTTTTAATTTTCTTGTAGAGTTACTAGTTTAGTTCTCATAAAGAAACTAAAAAATATTTGGTTTTTGCCATTGTGTTGGTAAAACAAGTATGAACGACGCGAATAAAATTAAAATAATACAGAAAATTATTTTCCTTTCATTTCGTAAGATCTTCTGTAGGTTAGAGTGGCAGACCTTTGGCATTGTCCAAACATTCACACGTAGTCCTATAAGGACCGTTGTGGTCCCACACATGTTCCGCGGGACTTATCCGCATCAGCTTCCCGATGGTTAACGCGACGTAGACCGTAGAATAATCTTGACAGCTCATTCAAACCAGCCACTGCTGTTAATAAATTTAGTAACTCGACCCAGTTGCAGGCTGCTCACTTCCTCCAGATCATTGAAGACTGGTTCGTCCAGGGCATTGAACCTTCTTCTCGCGAGGCCGGGGCATTCACACAAGAAATGCTGAATACTTTGCTTTTCTTCTTTATCTCTGCAACTTCTACAGAAGTCGTTAGTTGGTACCGAACAGGCAATGTCCGGTGACTACGGCAGTGATGTTTTTTAGGTCCTTCCGACTGTGCTGTAATAACGCTGCGGTTTTCCTGCCGTGAAGTAGGGGCCACAATTACCTGGAGATGCTACAGGTTGTCAGCTCTGTCCATCTGCTTTGCGCAAAATATCTTTAGTAAGGCTAGCAATTGTGACACTGGTCTTTGCAATATTTTCTCCTACATCTGACACTTATTTTGATAAGTTTATATTTAGAGAATCTGGTATGCTATAAGAGTGTCTAAAACAACACTAGATGTCGCTATACGCTACATCCTCTCTGTCTCTTGCGTTTTTTATTACTTTTAAAAAGTAATTGGCTTCCTTGATCCTTCCCTTCGTCAGATCCTAGCCTTACTGTTGATAGTGCTGGGAAGTTTAGTTCACTTTGCCGATTTCAATCTTTCGTTCTCGTTCAATAAAGTGAATAGTTCAAAAGACTAGTTCATTTAGTTCATTTAGTTCACTGATTTATACTGGCATAGTGAAGTAAAAGAAATATTTTAAAATTTAAATTATATTTTATAAAATTAACAAAAAATACAGTAGACCCCGACAATATTTTTTATTCATTTCAATATCGATCATCGCGGCATGCATCGGTCGGTCAGGTGACAAAACCTATAATCTCGGTCGTCTCGCTCTCGCTTGCGTAGTACATTCCGTTTAGACTTTAGTTCGCCTTGTTTCAATCTCTCAGTAATTACTGATTGAATCTTTTAGTTCAGTTGTCAGATTCGATTTGAACTAGTTCGTTCGCGAACTACACAACTCTAACTGTTGAGCAATTTGTGTCATCAGCATAAATAACTTCTTCATCTGGAGAGTGATAAGCAGGAGGCATATCACAGAGAAATGCAATAAACAGAATCGGCCTAAAGTTGGATCCCTGTGGGACACCGATTGGCACCTTTTTAGATTTAGACTTTAATTTGAACGTGCTTATTACAACCGTCTGTTCTCTGTCTACTAAGTTTAGTATGATGATGTCCAATCATATGCAACAGTCTTGTCTTGTATATAAAATCGAAAACGCTAGAAGAGAGAATTTATTGATAATAAAAACAACAAATTATGAAATATATTTGTCGCTAGAATGAGTATCGCTTGTAATATTCCGAACATATTTATTTGCGTGGTTATGTTGTTGTTTATGTCTATTGTTTTGTGATTTTAATTTGGGCACGCATTATCTGAATAAATTGTTATTGTTATTTTACATCTAACTAAGCAATCTAACGACAGGAATGGTTGTGGTACCCCAACCGATTGTTTGCGCTGCCTATCCTGACTTGTTATACAATTTACTCACCCTTTAAAATTCGTTTAAAACATCACAAAAGCCTATTAATGGGCATTCATTTATTAAGATATCGGTATATGTCTTTGGACTTAGAAATCAGGGAATAAAATAACATATAATAACTCCAGAATACTGAAACGGTCGCGACAAGTTTTTAAATAAATATACTAAAAGTCTACGTTTAAGTTCCTATAATAATATATTCTGATATCAACGATACAGATACGATACAAGATATGACCTTGTTTCCCATTTCGAAAACATCGATTAAAGAAAAAAAACTAGGTTCCTACATTCGGCACATCTAATTTTGCGATTATGTCATTAAATGGCACATCTGCCTGGTCATTTACACTTCTAATAAAGTGTTTGTCATCTACTGTCTTTAGGAACGTTGTTCTCACCTCTACTTCATCAACATCACTTTGGCACACGCCAATTATTTATATTTACCATAAATATTGCGTTTTAAGGTGGAATTCTCAACGTCGTTCAATTTATTGCCAACCTAATTCGCGTTATTTTTTCAAGTTTATTATTTTATTGACAAACATTTAAATAAAATCAGTATCGTCGGCACATTACTTAGGTAATATCTGATATACTACAAAAATATCAATTTATTTCATTGCTAATTTTGGGAGAATTGTATAGTGAAAGAACAATGACATAATAATGTTAAAAAAATCTTACCCGATATTTTTCGCTATACAATTCTCCTAAAATAAGTTATGACATTTGATATTTATTAAATATGTTAATTATTACCTATAGAATATCAAGTCGATGCTGATTTTATTTAAATTTTGTGTAAAAACTAGAAAACATAAATAAATCTACGCGAAATAGGTTACATGTTGGCCAGCATGTTGATACTCCCACCTTAAAAATAAACTATGAGGATATTCTGAAATCGATTCGCCCAAATATGCTTAAAATCCAGTGCCGGTTTAAGGTACGTTTGCGCCCGGTGCTACTTGTAAGCATCGCCCTTCGTATTCCTAGTTTATAACAAGGAATATTATTAATTATTCTATTGTTGTTAGTTAACCTTGTCTGAGAGGAACTATTTCGTAAATAATTTTTATGATTTTTAATTTGGAAAAGGATCTTTCAGCTGTAGCAACACTTACTGGAAGAGTTAAAAATAATAATAAGGCTGTTGTTACCTCTGGAAAATTTTATGATAAAGTGTTATTTTCCACAATTAAAAACACCGCAAAGTCTTTAATATTTTGAAGGAAAGCAATTTTTTTCCATTAACGGCATACACAACGCGACTATCTCTGGAGGAAAAGTCGCAGACAGATCGCTGAAATATGTCCGCTGTAGTGTTTCTGCAGACATAAATAATTCTTTTTCAGACAAAGTTATCAAAACTTGGGGACATAGGAATCTAAATTTATTCACAAATACCTCCATTCCCTCAAAACGATTACCTATTTGGTTAATTACAATATCAAATATTTTGGCCTTTTTAGGCCAGAACTTCGGCCCCTTCGGGGCCATACAATAGGCTCTTTCGGGCCTCGGAGCCTTCGGGCCCCCGCCGCGGTAGTAGCGCTACGCCACTGATAGGGCTGCAAAACTACCAATAAATTGTTTTAAAGGTTCGTGGTTTTAACAAAAACATATATCTCATCAAAATATGAAAAATGAAATGTTTTGAAATGACCACATGGCTGTTTTTTCAATATGCTAGACGTAAATTTGATTAAGTTAAAAAGAATTTTCGGGATTTTGTTACAATTAGATATATCTTTAACTTAACTCTAAACGCACATTCGGATATTGAAGATGGAAAGGAGAAATAAGAAAAATTGACTCATTGGCATGATAGTCATTTCAGATGTTAACCATCAAGTCATCCTATATAAGACAAGCTCAACGTAAGAAATGAGTGAGTTAGGTAATATAATTTTTTCTATTTTACGTTCATAATAAGCTCAGTAAGATACGCATTTGCGTATCGTAATGAAGCTATTTCGATACGCGTTTTTTCTTTATTTGATGTTGGTAACATTTAAATGTTTTATTTCATTGACTTGCGCGGCCTTTGTGATTTACGAGAAAACCCATTTTTCGCAGAGGAAAAATAGCTTGATAACCTACTTTTTTATTCTGTGTGGATAACAGTCATGTATGTTGGTTGCATAAATCTATAAATCAATCTTTTGTAGATGCTTCAAGCTATCATTTTCTGCCAAATCCTATCCAAAATTCAATCTACTAACCTTCCAATGTAGATTTTAACTTCAACTTTATTTGAATTTTCCATCTTCCCTATACTAAATTGCAATGCCGTGACGTAAAATCACGTCTTTTGAAATTCGAAAAAAAGTAGGAAAATCTCCCGAATTTCCGAACGCTCTGTATATGTACCGAATGTACAAGGATCACACAACGTATTCCGTCCAATTTCAAATCTCATATCGCTAAAATAACTTTAGAATCTCGTGGTGAAAATGGGTCAATAAATCAAAAAATGACAGTTTGTAAAATAATTTTTGTTGTCCAGAGGCTACTATGATAAAAAATAGTATTACCAACATAAAATTTAGACATAAAAATTTACAAAATTTAAAGAATTTATTTTCTTTTTAAAATGTATTTTTCTTGATTATAAAAGGTAAAATAGAAAAAAATTTATAAAACACATGTTTCATAAGGCGTTTTAGCGCACGTGTCAATAAAAAAACTCGCCACTTTGTGGCTCGTTTTTTAAAATAGACCCGTGCGCTAAAACCGCTTCTTATGAAAAGTGTACTTTAATATACTATTTCGCATTTTATACAGTAATGCAGTAGACCTCAAAATCGTACAGTAATGGGTCACTTTACAGCATAGCAACAATTACAGCATAGCAACCATTACTGCACAAAACGTCAATGTCATTCAAAACACAATTGTACATATTATATGCTTTCTCGAATCTTTCCTTGGATTTTACTGCAAGCAAACTTGAAGAAGCTTCGCGGACCGCATTCAGGATATCTTCCAAGTCGTTTTCATTAGCCATTTCCATAACTCTTGTGAAATTCACTCTTCAAATATGATTTTTTTTGGATGCTGCCAATAGTCGTCAAACACAAAAAAAACATCTTTTTTATATTGCTAAGTTACCGAGAAGTCATACTACTATAAGTTTTTGTAGATTTTCTTCAGTAGGTAACTATTCTTTTTAGATTTTAATATGAAATGCAAAATAATTAATTACTTACAAAATGCGAAAAATTGTATACGCACCTCGTCAGAAAAGTGATTTTACTTGACTCGTATGGAAATTAAATCCTCGCTTCGCTCGGGTTCAAACTAACCATACTCGTCAAGTAAAGTTTCACTTTTCCAAACTTGATACGTAATGTCTATTTTGTCAAATCCCTTAAAATGTTTTGCATTCATTTCAGAGAGTTTTTAACGTAGTCTTTTTTCGTTACAAATTTTGATTACTTTTCCTAAATGTTTATTTAAACGTTGTACGAGATGTGCCAATGTAATTGCTTTAATTTTCGGTAACTTTAAAAGGATAAAACGTGTTTGAATGTTCGCCAAAGCAGAAAATTTACAAATTCGTTTTACCAATTACTGGAAAACGAATCTCGAGAGATTCGCTCAAGTGTGAAAAGGAAAATGTAAACATTCCTGTTATTCTCTTGTCAATGATGTACAGGAACAGAATAGAAGTTGAAGTTGTGTTTTGTTATGAAACTGTGAAATTCGTGTTAAATAATTAAATACATTTTGTAACCCAGGCAAAGCCTTGCTAAAATTAGAATAATATACCCTACGGCCGATATTATGTACTTTTGATAAATGTTATTCTGCGTCTTTTTTAAGTTAAAGAAGTTAATTATAAGGTATTTCCAGTGGCGGATTTACAAATTTGCCGCTAGTAGGCTATCCAATTTTTGCCGCTCCTATACCAGTGACGGCTCGTGAGTTGTGAAACAGGTGAAGTGTTCGGGAAAGAAAAAGCCCGCTGCAGACGAAATGCGCCGCAGGCGAAAATTTTGGGCCAAATTTGCCGCCCCCTAAAATCTGCCGCCCTAGGCTCCAGTCTACTCAGCCTAATGGTAAATCCAGCACTGGTATTTACGCATTTGTCGCGGCAACATATGGGTTTCACTTTTTCCGGTTAACATTTCTTACACACCGGGTGTTGCTCAAATGACGTTCACCCCTATAACTTTTTATATTCATAGATATTAAAATGAAATTTTGAGAATATGCATAAGAGATAAGTCTGCATTTATTGGCATAATTTTCAATCTGTTAGCACTTCCGGTTTGACCGGAAAAAATTAAAGTTTGTTTTCTTGGCGTTTACTCCATTTTTCAAATGGAACGATGGTGGTTCACTAGAATATTTAAAACGAGCAGTTTTTTCCAACAATTTGATACCATACACTCCTATGCTATTTTAAAATTGACACTGAAAAATTTGCCTTAAATCCCAATCGCAAATTTAAAACCATTAGGTATGCATTATTGCCGCCCTCTCTTTTCTAAAGAAATATAAAGGCGGCTTTGAAACACCATGGAATGGTTTCGAAAAGCAATATGGCTTTAATTTAACGTTGTAATGTCATTAGTTTATAAAACATACAATACATACAATCTTGCGTCTTCAGAATAATTTTTCTGGTCACTCCAAAAATTAGGAGCATATCAATTTGTTCATTTCCAATAAAACTAACCATTTTATCTAATTTACAATGTAAGCTTAATAAACGAAATACATTACAATTTTAATTTAAAACTATATGGGTTTTCAAAACCATTCCATTGTTTTTCAAAGCCGCCTTTATATTTCTTTAGAAAAGGCAATAATGCATAACGCTTTTAAATTTGCAAATGGGACTTAAGGCAAATTTTTTCATGTCAATTATAAAAAAACATAGGAGTGTATGGTATCAAGTTGTCGGAAAAAAAAATGCTCGTTTTAAATATCCTAGTGAACTAGCATCGTTCCATTTGGAAAAATGGAGTAAACGTCAATAAAACAAAATTTTATTTTTTTAAACGCTTGTGAAACTTGGAAAGTCAATTATTATGACATAATTTTAATTTTCATATACTACTTGACTATAAATTAACATATTATTTAATTAATTTGTAGCACTCTAGATTGAAAATAAAAATAAACATAAAAATGTTATAACACGTCAAAAAATAACAAGTGAGGTGTCATTTTACTCATAATGTTATACTGAACCCAAATAAGTAAAAATATACAAGATCCCATTTAAAATACAAAAGTCAAGGTCACTTCCGGTCAAATCGGAAGTGCTAACAAATTGAAAATTATGCCCATAAATACAGACTCATCTCTTATGCATAATCTCAAAATTTTATTTTAATATCTATAAATACAGAAAAATTATGGGGGTGAATGTCTTTTGAGAAACACCCGGTATATATCCAATTAAATTTATTAATGATTATAGGTTGCTATAAATATCCTATTTTGCCAAAAATTTTGCTGGCTATTTTAATTTGACACATACAGGGTGGCCCACTCTTTACGCAGGATATGCATAGCATCTAAACTACTCAACGTTTTAATATTTTTCAAAAACAGGCTTATAGGAAGGCATTATGTCTACAATTTAAAATTATATTGAATCATGTAGAGCAGTGGTTCCCAAACTTATTTTGTCTACTGCCCACTTTGAGAATAAATTATTTATTAGCGCCCCCATTTTTTCACCTACTTAAAAACCACTATAACTTTAAATTAAATTAATTAATTATTGTGAGCTATACTAGCGGAGATTAAACATTCATTCTAAACGAGACTTTTACTATAACCCGCAAGAGTTACGCGCGATACCGCAAATGAAAATAAAATAAATATTACGTTGTTTATATAGGATTGCATAAGCAGCACGCACCGACAGGAATAAGCCAAACATGCATAAACTCGTTTATCTCATTCGACGCTCAATCGTACTCAACAAGTAAGAACAAGTACTATAAACCCCAGCCGATTGATACAGGAATGCACAAATCGGGTTATTTAACAAAAACTTGTTAAAACATGATTGCCCGCGGTCTATTATCTACGAATACTAATAACTAGTAAAATGCGAAAGTGTGTCTGTTGCCTTTTTATTTGTTTGTTTGTGTCTACTTTCATTTCGAAACGGAGCGACCGATTGACATGATTTTTATTTTATTTATTCAATAAAACAGGACAGATATAATATGAACTACGCGGAGAGAAAAATCGAACCGAGTTTGAGCAATTTCTTAATTAATATTAGTTGATGTTCACAAGTTGTAGTCGAGTGTCGAGAGCTCAGTCGGTGTCTAAGAGTCTTCCTAGCTAGATGAAATTACAAATCACCCCCCAAGCCTCTACACAACGCCCCCATTTTTTTTCTGGGTCTCTTACCGCCCCCCTTTAGGCATGCAGCGCCCACAAGGGGGCGTTATCGCCCACTTTGGGAACCACTGATGTAGAGTGTCCCAAATATTCATGGCATATCAAACATACTTTTTTTAAATGGAACACCCTGTTTTTGGATTTTTCACATTTTATTTATTCATCAGTTTACTGTTGTATGGTGCACTTGACAAAAGTTATTACTCGTTTTAAGGACATTTTGTGTTTATATAGATTCAATAATATTGTATACACATATTTTTGTTGCAACCAAGCACATACCCGTGTCATTTATTTTTTATTCCCTAGAAGCTTTTTGTTAACAATTCACATGATACACATTTATCATAATTTTAACGACCTATACAAATTATTTGTATTTACATTTTCGGATGTTACCTTTTCCCTTTGCAAAGGGAATGAATGATAACGAATTGGAATCAAAATGAGGGCCTTTATTACATTACCAACGAAAATATTTGATTCCAATTAACCGAAAATTGTTGAAAATAAAATTGAGAGAAAAACGAGTATGTGAGTGGCGGCAATACAAAATATACGACCAAATTTAATTTCACATATTATATACAGTGTCACCAGTCAAGTCCGCATCATATGGGATTTTTTTTTATTAATAGCTTTATTCAAGATTTGACTTTGGCATCAAGTTCTGCTTCGATCGAGATGAAAATTAAGCAAAAAAAAAATAGTGGTCACTTGATTCGCATTATCTGTCAAATTTTAATTTTTTCCAAAAAATAATTCAAAAGTGGGGTTATTTCTGAAAATATCGAAAAAAGTTATTAAAAAAAGTTTTTTTAAATGCAGTTTCTAGCCCACATGCAAAATTTCAGCTGCATAAAATAATTTTGATTTTTTACCCATATTTTGTAAATTGCACCACTTTTGCAAAATAAGACTCAACGCAACCTACAAAAAACTTCCCAGTTTTGACAAGGCCTTATTTCAGATACATTTTCTTTAAAGTAGCGCCATATTAAATGTGTGTTTTATACTAAATCAAAATTGGGCTATTCAAATTTGGTCGCATGTGACGCAAAGTTTATTTGTTTTTGACCCTGTATAAGGTAACTTCATAAAATAAGTATTTTTGAAAACGTAGTTTGTAAGCGTACAGAGTGGACCAAAAATATATTTTTGTAGGTTACTTGAAAAAATGGACGAAAATCTACTTTTAAATGAAACACCCTGTATTTTAATACTGATTTGAAAAGCCGATAAAAGTAGATTTTTAATAATGTATATATAACTCTTCAAGTTTTCGATTTATAAGCATTTCTTTACGAAATTTCTTAAAATATGTAGGTAATTTTCAAAGAGTTTAGTGAGGCCATGAAAACCATTTATTTAAAAGAAGCGTTTGTTATTTTAAGTTGGCAATAGAATGGAAGATCATAATAGTTATTCAAATGCAGTTAAAATGAATTTATTTATTCTACATGGGACATGGACAGTGTGATAAGATTATAGGCAGAACGTGCACAAAATTTAATGAAATGTATACAAATTTACCATAAACTAATTTCAAAAATTTTATTCGAATCCAGAACAATTTCAGAGATTTTATTATGATATTATGAATTATTTTAATTTGAATGGAGTTTTAAAAACGAAATTGACCGAAAAGCTTGGGCGAGCCTTGCTATACCAATTTACTAACTTTAATTTTATTTTCGTGAGTAATTTGCGAACACGGCATGTCCGGATAACAGGCCTGTTTACATTTGGCAGTTCCCAGCTACCCAGGCATTCCATGTGGAATTCGCTTCGGATAATTTGAGAAATAAGTTTGTACTGTTTTCACTCCGACTGATATATTTGATTTAAAATTTACATGAACTTATTTCTTTCTTTGGGATCGCCATGGAGCAACGCTAAAATGCAACAAATAATGTGTTCCAATGCTAGACAAAGACATTTTTAAAATTGTTTATGATAAACTGTTGTTTAAAATTGTATTATACAAAGTGACCAGTAAAGTCCGCATCATATGGGATTTTTTTTTATTAATAGCTTTATTCGAAATTTGCCTTTGGCATCAACTTCTGCTTTAATCGAGATGAAAATTAAGCAAAAAAATAGTAGTCACTTGATTCGCATTATCTGTCAAATTTAAATTTTTTCCAAAAAATAATTCAAAAGTGGGGTTATTTCTGAAAATATCGAAAAAAGTTATTAGAAAAAGTTTTTTTAAATGCAGTTTCTAGCCCACATGCAAAATTTCAGCTGCATAAAATAATTTTGATTTTTTACCCATATTTTGTAAATTGCACCACTTTTGTAAAATAATGCTCAACGCAACCTACATAAAACTTCCTAGTTTTGACAATGCTTTATTTCAGATACATTTTCTTTAAAGTAGCGCCATATTAAATGTGTGTTTTTCTACAAAATCAAAATTGGGCTATTAAAATTTGGTCGCATGTGATGCAAAGTTTATTTGTTTTTGACCCTGTATAAGGTAACTTCATAAAATAATATTTTTGAAAACGTAGTTTGTGTCTGAAAGTAAAAAAATAAAAAATAAAACAAAGGGGTTTTAAATTAAATCGTTGAAAATAGATAAACTTTACGTTAAGTTAAACTAAAATTTATTTTCCACTGAACACTTTACTGATGACACTGTGTTCTTTTTTGTCTTAATATTAAGGTGTATTACCTTCAGACACAAACTACGTTTTCAAAAATACTTATTTTATGAAGTTGCCTTATACAGGGTCAAAAACAAATAAACTTTGCATCACATGCGACCAAATTTTAATAGATAGATATTTAGATAGATAGATATTTTCAGAAATAACCACACTTTTGAATTATTTTTTGAAAAAAATTAGAATTTGACAGATAATGCGAATCAAGTGACTACTATTTTTTTGCTTAATTTTCATCTCGATGTAAGCAGAACTTGATACCGAAGTCAAATTTTGAATAAAGCTATTAATAAAAAAAATCCCATGTCATGCGGACTTTACTGGTGAGACTGTATACAGGAGAATCAAAAAGTTTAAAAATCATAACTATAATGAAATAAAACTATTCCAATTTGTTTGTTTAGAGCTAAAAAAAAATTTTAATATTGCTTTCAACTTTCTTTAAAAATTATGATATAATAGATTCTCAATAAATTATATCAGGGCATAATTAGATACAGATTCATTGCCATTTGTTGCCAAAATAGTTTATATTTTTTGTTTACGTTTCACGTCACTAACTATAAAAAAGTGTTTATACATTTATTTTTTACGAGTTAATAAATCCGAATCTTAGTTTCCTGCAATTCATTAAAAATTTTAAGCTGTCGCAAAACGTCGCATTTCGCTCTAATTGAATCACAGAAATAGGAATTCGGCCGTAAATAGTTCGTAATTTTTAAAAACGAAAACCGTCCTGAGCTAACGAGATGAAATTGCTTTTTTCTTGGTTTAATATTTAATAATTACAACGTTATTAAATTTTGTTGCAACGTAAAAAAAAAGTTGCTTGTTGTTATCTGAGAATGATAAATTTTCGTTCTCTTTCTTCTATAATTACCAATTAATGTTGTAATTGGCATCATTATTTTCAATCATTCTGTGAAGGTCCCATTTAGTTAGTACCTGAAAAAAAAATTTGGAAGGAAGCGGCTCTTTGTCCGTATTTCCATCCACTAATAAGTTATATGATATACACTCCAGTGCAAGAAAAAACGGACATCATAAAATTTGGATTAAGTTTTTTTATAGCTTTTTTATTTTTACTCCGATTTAAGCGATTTTTTAGAGAGCTCTGGACACATTTATTAGTTTTAACATGCCTATAAAAATTTTAAGAGAAATTGATTTTTTGACATGTTATACAAGGATAATCGAAAAGAAGTTTTTTTGCCTAGTGTCAAAACACTATGTGGAATAATTAGGAAGCAAAATTACTTCAAAATATCAGTTTTCATTAAGCCGCAAATATTCTTTGCATTTTGGTTTTTGGTTCATGTCAATACGTGCATTATTTGTTCTCACCCAAACGCAAAATGATCTTGATGATGTCATTAATTTAGGAACGGAAAAATAAAGCTATTGATGACCAATTTATTGTACTTAAAACTCTTCGGAATCGTCGTCGTCAGTACAGGCGAAAAACCAACTTCGAGAGGTTCGAATTAAAAATGTCAGTACTTGGACAGTTCGTTGACGATTACACGAAGGTAATTAAAACCCACGCAGACCAGCAATTGAACCTAAATTACTACCGGATCATAAGAGTCCAGAATGGAAGAATACTCCCCAGGATGATATTCGCGGACTAATTGATGGCATAAACCGACGTGTAGAACTAACAGGCAGTAGTAACGGCTAGAGGAGACAATAGAAATAATAGAGACGTGTTTAAATGAAAAAGTTGTTGGTACCTGTTAAGTTTGTTTTGCGAAAATGTTATTTTTTAAATCTTAGGTATACGTACCTTTTTTCCATAATTTTATTTGTTTATTAAATCTTGATTATTACAATAACATTGGTTTTCTTGCATTTTAATAGTATATTTTAATTTGAATGCAATGGCAATGAGTAAACTATGGAATTATTTAAATTATTGATATCATTTTGCATTTGGGTATGAACAAATTAATGCACGTATTTGACATGAAGCAAAAACCAAAATGAAAAGAATATTTGCGGCCTTGATACTGAACTGATATTTTGAAGTAAATTTGCTTCTGAATTATTCCACAGGGTGTTTTGACACTAAGCAAAAAAAAACTTTTTGATTATCCTTGTGTAAAAAAAAACCGAAAACTTCATTTTCTGATTTTGTTTTTTTGTGACGTTATTTACAAATATATGAAATAACAGAAAGCACTTTCCATAGGCACTTTATTACGACGCATTTAAAAATAATTTCTAATTTAAAAAACGACGTTACGGTTTTCAGATATTACCATCCGGTCAAAATTTTTAAATACGGACCTGAAATTTAAATATATAAGTATTTGTTCCCCCACACAAACTAATTGTTATTAATTGTTATTTTGCCAAAATTTTATTGTTTTGAATCGAAAGTCCATCTTCCATACTTAAATTTTTTTTGCAATACGATCCTGATAGAATTGTGTTTAAGCAAAAAGAACACTCACTCTACCTTGTATTTCGGAATGAATATACAGGGTGTCCCGAAATTAGCTGACAATATTTTAAGGGGATAAAGTACATTTAAAAATAAGACTAAAATCCTATATTAATATACCTTCAAAAACGCTTCGCTATGGGGCTAGAGCCCCCATAATTGGAGCTATGACAAGCAGTTTTTTTACAATATCTCAGAAACCGATTAGGGTATCAAAACAAAAGTTGATACATGTTTTACCCATAGCTAGGCGCAATAAATGGTTTAATTAGCTTAACTGTATTTTTTTCCAGTGGCGTCCCACTGGGTAGGTAGTTGGGAGAATATTGCCCTAAGTTTTTTATTTGTAGGATTTTTTAACTTTATTTGAAATTTTTAGAAGCCTTGAAGTCTTTTGTTGAAAAAAGGTACTCTTGTTTCATTGCGGTAGGATGCACCATTTTCCAGTAAAATCGATTTTAAAATTTTCGGTTTTTTGAAATCCGGTGAAATTTCTAAGGTTTTTTTGCATATCTCAGCAAACACTTAATATTAAAACATGAAATTTATTAGAAGTTCTATACTAGCGACAAATAATAATAATACATAATCAACTTGGGGATTTATTAGATAATATGCCACTGGATTTAAGTTTAGGGCACTTCTTTCAACATGATGGAGCACCAGCTCACTACGGACGTCAAGTGAGGAATTGGCTTGAAGAAAATTACCAGGTGGGTTGGTAGCCATAGCCTGGCCACCAAGATCACTTGATTTAAATCCCCTTGATTATTATTTTTAGGGACACATGACTGGTACTTGCTTAAGAATTAGTTTCCGGTGTGATTCACAATCAAATTTGATTTGCAATTTGTTATTCTTTTTTGTTTTATTTTAAAACTCTCTTAAAATCTCCATGAAAATAAATATTTAAAAAACAAAGGAATCTAAAAATATGAATTTAAAAACGTTACATTCCGTCAAATTACAATAATGGAAGGTTTTATTAACAAAAAATTTAAAATTTAAAAAAAAAAAAACATTAAAACTATGAAATTAAAAAATTAAAATAGTAATATTTACTTAATGCTCTAAAAATATTTTAAAGTAACATCCTTTAATACATAAGCCTTGTCGCTAGTAGAACTTTCAATAAATTTCATGTTTTAATATTAAGATATGCAAAAAAAAACCTTAGCCTTTTCACCGGATTTCAAAAAACCGAAAATTTTAAAATCGATTTTACTGGAAAATGGTGAATCCTACCTCAATGAAACAAGAGTACCTTTTTTCAATAAAAGACTTCAACGCTTCTAAAAATTGCACCTGAAGTTAAAAAATCCTAAAAATAAAAAACTAAGGGCAATATTCTCCCAACTACCTACCTAGTGGGACGCCACTGGAAGAAATAAAGTTAAGCTAATTAAATCGTTTATTGCGTCTTGTCATGGGTAAAACATGTATCAAATTTTGTTTCGATACCCTAATCGGTTTTTGAGATATTGTGAAAAAAGTGCTTATCATGGCTCCAATTCGGGGGGCTCTAGCCCCATAACGAAGCGTTTTTGAAGGTATATTAATAGAGGGTATTAGTCTTATTTTTGGATGTACTTTATCTCCTTAAAATATTGTCAGCTAATTTCGGGACACCCTGTATAGTCAGTTTAAGTGAAGGTTGACATTCTCATTTTTATTATGTTACCCAAACATTACTAAAAATTGTTATAAATTTATAATAGGCTTGACGGTATTTGCGGCATTGCTGGCGCAATTCAATTGGTATTCAGGTCTGAAAATCGGAAAGCCCGTTCAGGAATTGTGTGTGTGTTTTATGGCGCTGGTACCTTTTTTACAAAACTCAAACTATACTTGCCTAACTTTTTACAGAACTTTCATACTATTTAAACAATAATTCTAATCTTGATTTATTATTCAATATTTCTTGTACCTTTCAATGAGAATACCTAAATTGTAGATTTAATTTTCTGTTATTGAATGAATCCCATTTGCAATTATTAATGCAAACGGGAGTCTTTCAAATATAATACACTAGCTATACCCCGCGCGCGTTGCTACGCTACTTACTAAAATAAATTTGAGGGAAAGACATAACACAAATATCCGGCATCCCAGCATCCGTTGCGCCACTTTTTTTTTTATGCCGAAACCTTCCTCGGCCTGCACACAACAACTCACCAAATCCCGGCATGCGTTGCGTCACTTTTTTTTATGCCGAAATTTTCCTCGGCCTGCACACAACAACTCACCAAATTTTCATCGTAATTGGATAAATGGTATAGGAACGCATACGGGACATACAGACAAACATTCATTTTTATATATACAGGGTGTTATTTAAGTACGGGGCCAAACTCCAAGGGGTGCTTCTTTAAGTGATTTTAAGAAGAAAAGTTCATATAAACATGGGTACGAAAATGCATAGTTTTTACGATACAGGGTGTCAAACTTTTAAGAAAAAATTGGATGTTCGTAAATATCTCAATACTCTTTTATTCGATTTTGTTGAAATTTGGCAATTCTATTTGTAATAAGAAGAGGAGAATGTAGCCTCAATTATATTAAAATTATTAAGTCCAGTGGCGTCACGGAAGACAGTCTAACTAATATTTTTGACAAAAAAAATGCGCGCCACTGACTTTTTTAAAATTATGTATTTTTCTAGAATTAAGCAGCTACAAATACAACTCTTTTATCTCTTGAGTTTTTTTCATATCTGGCTTTGTTTTCGAGAAAAAAAATAAAAACCACTTGATTGTTTGTCCCCGGGAAAATAAGCTAATTTGATTTTTACATAAATGTCATAACTTAAAAGAGTGACAAGTAATTATTTGAAGTGTTTTTAACAGTTTTAAGATTATAAAATTATTAATTATTGTAAAATGGTCCAATTTACCAACTCAGAAATGGCCGATATGCATTTTGTTTATGGAATGGCCCAAGGCAATTCCACAGAGGCTATGCGCATTTATCAAGAAAGATATCCACATCGTATTGTACCAAATAGAAAAACATTTGTGAGAATACATTAAAGGCTCTGCGAATCAGGCACCTTTCAAAGGTCGACTGCTGTAATTGGGAGACCTGTCACAATAAGAACAGTGGAGATGGAGGAAGCAGTTCTACATGAAGTTGAACGTAGCCCTGATACAAGTACACGCAAAATTGCAGAACAATTAAACATTTCCCACTTTACTGTATGGCAGATTTTAAGGGAAAATCAACTGTATCCTTATCACATGCAACGTGTTCAAGCGTTATTACCTGCCGATTATCTCCAACGAGTTGTTTATTGTACTTGGCTTTTGCAACAACGTGTAGCATCTCCGAGATTTCTATCGTGTATTTTGTTTACCGATGAAGCGTGTTTTTCCCGAAATTCCATTACGAACTTTCATAATAATCATGTCTGGGCAAAAGAAAATCCCCATGCGGTTACAGAAACTAATTATCAACACCAGTTTTCCGTGAATGTTTGGGTTGGTATTGTAGGTGATTTTCTCGTTGGACCTCATTTTTTACCCCCGAGATTAAATGGTCAAGAGTATCGTAATTTTTTGGAATTTATTTTACCTGGACTTTTACAATATGTCCCACTGGTAATAAGAAGAGCAATGTGGTTTATGCACGATGGGGCTCCACCCCACTTTAGCATATATAGTAGCAAGACAATTTCTTGATGCAACTTATGGAGAAAACTGGATAGGTCGCGCAGGTCCACAGGCATGGCCACCCAGATCACCGGATTTAAATCCTTTAAATTTTTTCCTTTGGGGGCATTTAAAGTCTCTCGTTTACAAAACTCCAGTCAACACTGAAGAAGAACTAACCCAAAGGATACGGGATTCATGTGATCAGATAAGACATACGCCTCGAATATTTCGACGAGTTCGGAAATCAATGATAAGACGAGCCAATGCTTGCATTGAAGTTGAAGGAGGGCATTTTCAGCAACTATTATAGGTTTCGTCTTATTTTCTGTTAAATACATAAGTAAACATCGCAGTAATAAATACCGTTAGGCAGTTGTTTATGTTTATTTCTTTTATCGAACCCAGTTTTATTCTGTGCAAAAAAATTTCAAAAGAGGACTCGTGTAATTTTAATTGCTTAATAGTTTGGTAAGTAGTTTAAATTTTTTACGCTTATTTTTCCGGGGACAAGCAATCAAGTGGTTTTATTTTTTTTTTCGAAAACAAAGCCAGATATGAAAAAAACTCAAGAGATAAAAGAGTTGTATTTGTAGCTGCTTAATTCTAGAAAAATACATAATTTTAAAAAAAGTCAGTGGCGCGCATTTTTTTTGTCAAAAATATTAGTTAGACTGTCTTCCGTGACGCCACTGGACTTAATAATTTTAATATAATTGAGGCTACATTATCATCTTGTTATTACAAACAGAATTGTCAAATTTCAACAAAATCGAATAAAAGAGTATTGAGATATTTACGAACATCCAATTTTTTCTTAAAAGTTTGACACCCTGTATCGTAAAAACTATGCATTTTCGTACCCATGTTTATATGAACTTTTCTTCTTAAAGTCACTTAAAGAAGCACCCCTTGGAGTTTGGCCCCGTACTTAAATAACACCCTGTATAGAAGATTAAGTAAATGCGACAGTAGTGGTTTCTATATATTTGGGAAAAATATAAAAATAAACAGCATTATAGATATATGTATAACCTAGTTAAGCCACTAACAGAATGGCATAAAATTAATGAACCTATTTCGGACTAAACTTCAAGTTATTGTTTATTTCAATTTGTTTCACGATTTCACCAAATTAAAATGAAATATTTTTATTGGTACTATAATAATGTCGCCGAGTTTCCACTTTAATTTTAAATTATTAGATCATAACACGTTTGTAATATAAAATATGCTTTGAATATTCGTCAAATAAATATTATTGAGTATGTTAAAAGTTATTTGTTAAATTTAATACATAGGTAATGTAAATAATGAATAATGATAAACTTTTAATATATACCTCAATTTAAACATCATCAAGGGTCGGTCGGAGCCGAGAAAACAAACGGGTCTTAAAGAAAAGAAGAAACCAATCCAAACATAAATAATTGATGAAAGAAAACGATAAATTTAAGTTCGACAAACATTTGGAAGTTAAAGCATAAAGCAATGTTGGGTTGGGGAAAAGGCTTGTGACCTGTTGCGGCCCATATATTTCTGGTTTATTAATAGCGAAGAAAGATAGAAATCGAATAGACCATTGTCAGTTTCCGATAAATATTTTATTAACCCCTTATAAATGTTAAAATAAACTGAAGTTTGATGCTATCAGGCAAATAGGTTCGTCACTTAAAAATTTTTGCATTACTTATACAGTTATTTATTTAAATATTTTAAAAATAATTTTCACCATAGTTAATTCTTATTGTCATGCCAACAAGCAAGTTACTAAAAATACGCTTTAATTTTTTGCTGGGAGTTCAGTATGGGAGAGTTCCCTTGAAACGGACAATTTTATTATTTTTGCTGCGAAATAATATTGCAAAGTAAAAAGGTTGAAATTGTTCCATCATAATATGAGCATAAGGTTTGTAGATTCACTTTTTCGTAAGAAGCTGGAAAATGAAATGCCAATCATACAAAAAAATATTTGTAAGTTTATTATAAAAAATGTCCGACCAACCTGCCCCAACACCCAAAACTATCATAACTATTTTTGATAGATTTATAAAGTCGGGGTGCATACCAGCATTTTATTTTTCACCGTAGGCTAATAAAAACAAACAATATAAAATAATTGTTAATATTTCATTAATTTTTAAATGAAATCATTAATTAGCTAACTAGGTATAGGGTCTTCCAACGAGGACTGAACAGGGGCTCATTTTTAAGCTTCCTTGTATTTAAAGAAAAATCCAAAATAGCCAATCGATGTACTTTTTCCTGCAGAATTCAAAAATGAAACCAAAAATTTATTTGAACCAGAAACAAACGAGTTACGCTATGGATAAGGTGTTTTTTAAATGGAACATAGCTTTTTTTATACGATTTTTGGAACGAGTGATTTTTTTTTGTCCGTTCTGATTAAAATATTTAATATTGTGACAGCTATTTTTATTAAATTTTAATGTTTTATCCAGTATAATTTAACTTTAACCTGTTTATAACATACACTAGAATCTTTGAATCCTTCAAAGTAATTTCGGCAATATTATAGTAAATTTGTCAAATTTTTTGACTTTGAAGGATTATACCTTTATTACCTAGTGTATGTTTCAAACAGGTTAAAGTTAAATTATACTGGATAAAACATTAAAATTTAATAAAAATAGCTGTCACAATATAAATATTTTAATCAGAACGGACAAAAAAAAATCACTCGTTCCAAAAATCGTATAAAAAAGCTATGTTCCATTTAAAAAACACCTTATCCATAGCGTAACTCTTTTGTTTCGGGTTCAAATAAATTTTTGGTTTCATTTTTGAATTCTGCAGGAAAAAGTACATCGATTGGCTATTTTGGATTTTTCTTTAAATACAAGGAAGCTCAAAAATGAGCCCCTGTTCAGTCCTCGTTGGAAGACCCTGTACATGAAATGAAAAATACCTAAAACTAGCTGATTGGGTTAAATTAAACTATTTGCTTGGACGGAACGACAAGCTTGACACGTTTTTGAAATAATCACAAATACATTTCACCTAACAATATGTATTTTTTTTTCAGATGTGGCCAAGAAACAAGAGTCATACCTCGGCTATTACAACTTCGTTTCCATTGGTTGAAGTCTGAGAAGGAGTCCATGCGACTGGATCAGGCGGGAATCACCAACGAAGTTCTAAATGCTGCCATTGCCGCATTTACTTTGGAAATTATAGCCAAACACGGCGAACCGGCCCAAAGACTTTGTAACAAAGACCCTTTGTTAATAAAAATGGGCAGCTACGTCATAGATCTCTTTCCTAACGCTAAATTCGTTTTTATGGTGCGCGACGGACGTGCCACCGCACATTCTATTATAACGCGGAAAGTAACAATAACCGGTTTTGACTTAACAAGTTATAGACAATGTATGAAAAAGTGGAACAGTGCCGTCGAGGCTATGAATAATCAGTGTAGGGAAATGGGTTCCTCGAAGTGTATGCGAGTACCATATGAACAGTTAGTGCTGCACCCGAGAGCGTGGATGCAGAAAGTACTTAAATTTTTGGACATTCCGTGGAACGAGTCAGTTCTGCACCACGAAGATTTTATTAACAATGGGATTAGCCTTAGCAAGTAAGTACCTACTTTTTAGCTTTACCCTCAACATAAACGATTAATTTTTATTATCATGGTTCGTTATAGCATGACCCATGGCGTGATCAAAATATTATTACAGCTTCTTACAAGATAACTCAATACATTTAACATTTTATTACCACTGTTAATACGATAACCTTTTTTTACTACCGTTGTTCATGATATTACTGTTTACGATCAATATTTGGTTACCGTTGTTTTTAAATACGATTAAGTTCTCGTTTCTATAGTACTTTACAATGTTACTAATTACGATCAACATTTTCTTACTACTGCTTGTACCGTCATTAAATACTATTAATATTATTACAGCTCTTACAAGATAACTCAATGCATTTAACATTTTATTACCACTGTTAATACGATAACCTTTTTTTACTACCGTTGTTCATGATATTACTGTTTACGATCAATATTTGGTTACCGTTGTTTTTAAATACGATTAAGTTCTCGTTTCTATAGTACTTTACAATGTCACTAATTACGATTAACATTTTCTTACTACTGCTTGTACCGTCATTGAATACTATTAATATTATTACAGCTTCTTACAGCATAACTCAATGCATTTAACATTTTATTACCACTGTTAATACGATAACCTTTTTTTACTACCGTTGTTCATGATATTACTGTTTACGATCAATATTTGGTTACCGTTGTTTTTAAATACGATTAAGTTCTCGTTTCTATAGTACTTTACAATGTTACTAATTACGATCAACATTTTCTTACTACTGCTTGTACCGTCATTAAATACTATTAATATTATTACAGCTTCTTACAACATAACTCAATGCATTTGACATTTTATTACCACTGTTAATATGATAACCTTTTTTTACTACCGTTGTTCATGATACTACTGTTTACGATCAATTTTTGGTTACCGTTGTTTTTAAATACGATTAAGTTCTCGCTTCTATAGTACTTTACAATGTTACTAATTACGATCAACATTTTCTTACTACTGCTTGTACCGTCATTGAATACTATTAATATTATTACAGCTTGTTACAAGATAACTTAATGCATTTAACATTTTATTACCACTGTTAATACGATAACCTTTTTTTACTACCGTTGTTCATGATATTACTGTTTACGATCAATATTTGGTTACCGTTGTTTTTAAATACGATTAAGTTCTCGTTTCTATAGTACTTTACAATGTTACTAATTACGATCAACATTTTCTTACTACTGCTTGTACCGTCATTGAATACTATTAATATTATTACAGCTTCTTACAAGATAACTCAATACATTTAACATTTTATTACCACTGTTAATACGATAACCTTTTTTTACTACCGTTGTTCATGATATTACTGTTTACGATCAATATTTGGTTACCGTTGTTTTTAAATACGATTAAGTTCTCGTTTCTATAGTACTTTACAATGTTACTAATTACTATCAACATTTTCTTACTACTGCTTGTACCGTCATTAAATACTATTAATATTATTACAGCTCTTACAAGATAACTCAATGCATTTAACATTTTATTACCACTGTTAATACGATAACCTTTTTTTACTACCGTTGTTCATGATATTACTGTTTACGATCAATATTTGGTTACCGTTGTTTTTAAATACGATTAAGTCCTCGTTTCTATAGTACTTTACAATGTTACTAATTACGATTAACATTTTCTTACTACTGCTTGTACCGTCATTGAATACTATTAATATTATTACAGCTTCTTACAACATAACTCAATGCATTTAACATTTTATTACCACTGTTAATACGATAACCTTTTTTTACTACCGTTGTTCATGATATTACTGTTTACGATCAATATTTGGTTACCGTTGTTTTTAAATACGATTAAGTTCTCGTTTCTATAGTACTTTACAATGTTACTAATTACGATCAACATTTTCTTACTACTGCTTGTACCGTCATTGAATACTATTAATATTATTACAGCTTCTTACAACATAACTCAATGCATTTGACATTTTATTACCACTGTTAATATGATAACCTTTTTTTACTACCGTTGTTCATGATACTACTGTTTACGATCAATTTTTGGTTACCGTTGTTTTTAAATACGATTAAGTTCTCGCTTCTATAGTACTTTACAATGTTACTAATTACGATCAACATTTTCTTACTACTGCTTGTACCGTCATTGAATACTATTAATATTATTACAGCTTGTTACAAGATAACTTAATGCATTTAACATTTTATTACCACTGTTAATACGACAACCTTTTTTTACTACCGTTGTTCATGATATTACTGTTTACGATCAATATTTGGTTACCGTTGTTTTTAAATACGATTAAGTTCTCGTTTCTATAGTACTTTACAATGTTACTAATTACGATCAACATTTTCTTACTACTGCTTGTACCGTCATTGAATACTATTAATCTCTTGTTACTATGAATTATGGATGTTCATAATATTACGTATTATGATCAACATTTTGTTGCTTTTATTCATGCCATAACTAGATATGATTAACCTCTTGTTACAACTGTTGTTCATAATATTACTAATTACGATCAACATTTTATTATTGCTCTTTAGGCCACAACTAGATATGATGTTACCCTGTTACAGGCTTATAATATAACTAGTTGGAATGTACGTCATCAACATTCTTGAGCAGTACGGTATTCGTGGTATGGTACTCGAAGTCTTTAAAGATTATTTAACTGATAAAAAACAAGTCATAAAAATAAGAAATGTTTACAGTGATCCACTAGAGGTAAAAATGGGTATCCCACAGATAGTGTTGGGACTCTTCCTCTTTATCACATATATTAATTCATTGTTAGGTCTAGAAATAGATGGCTGTGACTGTGTCATATGCTGATGACACGGTTCTATTTTTTTAGGGATGGCACATGGGTGTGTATTAAGAATAAGGTAATCAGAGGGTTAGATAAAGTATTGGCTAGATCAAAGCAAGTTAACTTTAAACTCCGAAAAAACATACTACATTGCATTTCCAATGACTACACTTTTAATTGTATTACATTGACCGAGCCTAATCTTATCATAAAGGAAACGGACACGATCAGGTATCTTGGGATTGCGATAGATAAGCGTTTAAAATGGACTAATCATATTATACAAAATTAAATAACTAATTCATGTATATAAATCATTAGTGGAATCAATTTTAGGATATGGCATTATAGTATGTTGAAGACTCTATGAAAATGCGTTAAAACCGCTGAACATAGCACAAAACTTTATTTTGAGAACCATTTTTTTTAAAGATAAACTTTATTCAAGTAGCCTACTTTATGATGAGAGTGTTTTGAATGTCAAATGCTTGTATTATCTTAGCAATTGTATCTACTGTTTTAAATGTAAAAATAAAACATTTGTAAACCATTGTTATCAAATTAGACATAAAACTAGCGGAGTAATGGTTGTTCCCTTTAGAAAATATTGTGCAGGTCAAAGGTTTGCATCGATTATAGCGCCAATTTATAATGTATTACCTCAGGACTTACGAACCATAACTAATTACAAGTGTTTCATCCGCAAATGTAGAAGTGTATTCAGAAATAGGTTATATTATATTGAGAGTCTTTTGTAGATCTCTCGAATTATGCTTGTTGCACTATTCCCCTCTGGATGTGGTATTGATAGGAGTATAGTTTATAGTAAACTAGTGAATTACCTTATTATTACTGTAATATGTAGATTTGTAGAACGGAATTGAATAAATAAAAATGTTTACTTTTCCCCTCTTAACAGGTGCAAAAATGTAAGTTTTTTTACTATGGGAGAAGTCCTAGGAAGGAGGTTCTATCCCTTTTAGAATTGAATTTTCAGACCCATCACACTGAACAAAAATGTATTCTTAGCGGTGCCATTTTTATTCCGCGTAGGAAGTTAGTAAACATTTTTCTTTTACTTTTTGTATTCATTATACCGATAAAATTCATGTTACCTAGTAAATTGTCCTTTCCTAGTTGCCACTTTAACGAATTCCAGATCCCCAACTTCGTTCGTAATAGGATTGAAAAAGTTATTCGCTCAAAAGAAACAAAACAAAGTGAAACCAATTAAGCTACCCTAAACCTTAATACACTTAATTAAATTTTACTGCTAATACAAACCCGAGTTAAGTGCTTCATCTAGTTTTGAAATAATTATTATTCCAGACTAGATTGCCAGGGCGTGAATTATCTGTTTAGTTCTTTAAAGCCAAATATGAAAAGTTTTATTATTTTTTATTTATATTATCTTTCAAAATAATTTAATAGTATATTAAAGTACACGTTTCATAAGAAGCGGTTTTAGCGCACGCGTCTATTTTAAAAAACGAGCCACAAAGTGGCGAGTTTTTTTATTGACACCTGCGCTAAAACGCCTTATGAAACATGTGCTTTATACATTTTTTTCTATTTTACCTTTTATAATCAAGAAAAATACATTTTAAAAAGAAAATAAATCCTTCAAATTTTGTAAACTTTTATGTCTAAATTTTATGTTGGTAATACTATTTTTATCATAGCAGCCTCTGGACAACAAAAATTATTTTGCAAACTGTCATTTTTTGATTTATTGACCCATTTTCACCTTGAGATTCTAAAGTTATTTTAGCGATATGAGATTTAAAATTGGACGGAATACGTTGTGTGATCCTTGTACATTCGGTACATATACAGAGCGTTCGGAAATTCGGGAGATTTTGCTACTTTTTTTCGAATTTCAAAAGACGTGATTTTACGTCACGGCATTGCAATTTAGTATAGGGAAGATGGAAAATTCAAATAAAGTTGAAGTTAAAATCGACATTGAAAGGTTAGTAGATTGAATTTTGGATAGGATTTGGCAGAAAATGATAGCGTGAAGCATCTACAAAAGATTGATTTATAGATTTATGCAACCAACATACATGACTGTTATCCACACAGAATAAAAAAGTAAGTTATCAAGCTATTTTTCCTCTACGAAAAATGGGTTTTCTCGTAAATCACAAAGGCCGCGCAAGTCAATGAAATAAAACATTTAAATGTTACCAACATCAAATAAAGAAAAAACGCGTATCGAAATAGCTTCATTACGATACGCAAATGCGTATCGTACTGAGCTTATTATGAACGTGAAATAGAAAATAGTATATTACATACCGAAGAGGAAAGTGTTTCATTACTGTCGAGAGATTAGTTAGTTATCCGAGACGCGAGGCGTCGAGGTTAACTTCAATCTCGTGACAGTAATGAAAACTTTTCTCTGAGGTTTGTATACTATTTTATTTACAACCACACCGTTAATTGAAAATTAGATAATATTTGATTTTATCAAAAAATGTAGTAAAAATGTCAAAATATGACATTTATTGTTTTGACGCCAAACAAAAATATGCTGGTTGAATGACAAGAATGAGGGAAATAAGTGAGGGAAATGGGTGAGGGAAGTGGAAGAGGGAAGTAGACGTAGGTAATGTGACACTTCCAAACTTTTAAAAATGTTGTAATGTCAACATTACATGTATGGTTGTAAATAAAATAATAAATTTAATGCTAATTTTTTCATTTTACGATATTTATTTGTCGGTGGGCGTTTTTTATTTTATGGTAAAATCCATGCAACGACGATTAAGCAAAGATAGACAAATTATTTTATTCGTACACATTTTTGCACCGAGCCGACATCTCACTGTTGATGGAGTACATCCTATCGTATTACACATACTTGTAAAATGAAAATCCTGGCACTAAATCAGTTACTTTACAGACCTGGTACTGTGTTGTTATAATGTTTACGCAAGTAAAAACATTTTCACTATTTTCACAATAACGTATAGCATTGTTATTATACAGGGTTAGTTGAAATAACCGGAACGGCTGGCGCATTTTCTTCAAAACTACCAAGGCTAAATAAATGAATTTTGGTTCAGATGGATAACTTAAAAAATTGAATTGAAAATTGGCAATTGCGACGTTGCCAGATTTTTAGATTTTCTGTAACTCACCCAAGCAGCATTTTTCTGACTTCCAACTAATTTTTTATAAACCCCAACGTTGCAATGTGTCCATATAGTATTCAGTATTTGTACAGGATGTAAACCGGCGTCAAACCAACGTCGTTTCAACGTTGTTTAGCTGTTACCAGAAATCTGGAGGCGGATCGACGATTTCACAACTCATCGAGTGCAACAAGTTTGATATTGGGTGCATGCACAACGTTGTACCGCCGTCGGAGATGACTACTATCTAAAAGTTGCCCATAGTCCTAAAACGCAACGTTGGTATTGGTATTATTTTACTACTCTATACTTTGTCAGATGTCAGTACAAGATCGTAAAGGTTTTACCTGAAAGTAAGGTTAGGGAGTCTTATGTTTTCTTATTTGTAAATTTGATATGGAAAAAAACAGCTTTCGCCTCGTCGGCCCTTTAAATATTCAGGTAGGTACTTTTTATAGAAGACTGAAAATACAAAGGCACAAAAATAAAAAGTTTAAAAGCAGTACCTGTAACAGCACATTATCATACATATAATACATCAGATGAAGCCGGTCCATCTACATCTCACCAGCACACCCTATCTGATGATTACAACACCGATTCACCGATGGTGATCCAGAAATGTGGCTAACAGAAAACAACTCTGAAAATGACGCGTTGCAACGTTTGCAAACGAACCAAATGTTGATGACAAAAATAAATAAATGACATTTCGTATTAAGAAGAGACAACTCGCGAAGCTGTCGAAAAATGACAGCGTAGGCAACTGTTTTACCGATCGTAAAGTCGGTTGCGATATAAAAACAGTGAATTCGTTTCGACAACCGGTCGGCGATGGTATAAATATACGTAGTATCTCCAACCGAAGTTGAAAAGAGTAAGATGTGGGTAAAATTTTTGTAAGGTATAGACAGAAGTAGTACATTTAGTTATAGTTGCCATTTTACGGCAAAAAAGGAGTATTTTAGTCATTTTCCCGACCTCTCCATTTTTAGCTGTTTACTGACGGCATCCATTTTGTTGCAATTCCTTTTTCACTACAAATTTACTTGTTTTTTTCGCCAAAACACAATAAAATACCCTACAATAATTTTTTAAAACAAATATATGTGTTTCGTATTTTTACGACAAAATATATTAATAATTAAAAAACTTGGTATGATGAATAAAAACTAATATTTTTTTATTAGCTTATTCTTTTTGTGGCCCCTTTTATTTTTAAAGCCCTCATATGCATGTTTATCAAAAAACTGGATTGCGTTTAGTATTTAGACCCAGAGATGGCCCGAAAACTAATTTCAAAATATCTATAGTTATCAAAGTTTGCGCCATTCTTGTAAGCCATATTTATCATCTGTTTAAAGGTTTAATTACACAGTACAGAGGTACTCCAATAACAGGTATTTTATTTTCACCAAACTATCTACAACAAGAAAGTTTAGTGTAAATAATTGGCGCCTATCCTACCAGGTTTGCCACAACTAGGTGAATCATAGTCGGTAATACCAACGTTGTCACGACTCCAAGGTTCGTTAATTTAATCGGACTATATATAGTTGGACCCGACGTCGTAGCGACCCAAACTTGTGTGACCGATTTGGTGCAAATGTGGGTCGTGGCGAAGTCGATTTGACGTCGCGCTCCAACGTCGGGTCGATTAAAGCAACGTTGTAACAACGTCGTATTGTTGCTTGGGCAAGGAATATATATTTTTTAAATGTCATATAACACTACTCTTTTTTTATTGAATTCGATTTCCCCCATCAACATTACCATTTCCTGATAGTATCAAATTTTTATCTCAAATAGTTCTATGGGAAAAAAAGTTAATTAGTTACAACTCTAACTCTAAAACATTCCAATCTATTTTCCTTTAAAAACGTTTCAAATAATGTAAAAAGGAAGGTTGGTAGACATAATGTACCTAATAGTATCGATAACTATAATAACAACAAACAACTACCTACTAACAATAACATAGCTAGTAAAAATTACTTACATATTATAGTACACTACATTAATTTGATTATGAAACCGATAATATGTAAGTAATTTTTACTAGCTATGTTTTTGTTAGTAGTTGTTTGTTGTTATTATCGTTATCGATACTATTAGGTACAGGGTCATCCAACCAGGACTGAACAGGGGCCTATTTTTTTAGTTTCCCTGTATTTATATTTAAACCAATATAGCCATTTAGTTTATGCTTTGCCGAAGAATCTAAAGTTACCATTTAAAAAGCGATCTGACTTAAAACAAAGGAACTGTGGCGTAAAGTTGTTGTTTTTTCAATGGAACACCCTGTATATTATTTAGTTTTATGAAACGCCCTTCTTTCCTGATTCCATAAATATATAGTTTGTCCATATTAGCTCAAACCGTTTTTAAGATATGAGCAATCAAACATTTAAAAAGCTGTATTTTAATGCATCGCCATTACGGGGATTTTCTTTTCCAAGGCATTCTAGACGTATTAAGCTCAAATGTTGTTGTTGTTTTAATCTTCGGGATAAGTGGCGCTTGCCGTCGCGAAGAATTAACCAAGATGACCATTGATAACATTGAAGATGTTGGAACTATATTAATTGTAAAAATACCAGATACAAAAACCTACTGTGAACGAACCTTTACTATATCCAATTTGGAATATATCGATATCAACAGAAGGTATAAATCTCTGCGACCGTCCCACACTTCAAGTAACCGATTATTTCTAAAATATGCTAAAGGAAAATGTGTAAATCAACATGTTGGAGTCAATAAAATAGGAGAAATGTCAAGTCTTATTGCAAAATGGCTCTGCAAGGAAATGTTCAAAAGTTATACAGGCCACTGTTTCAGAAGAAGTTCTGCGACGCTACTAGCTAATGCAGGGGGCGACCTGATTTCTATCAAACGTCACGGGAGGTCGGAAATCTAGTTTAGTGGCGGAGGGTTACATAGAGGATAGTTTGGTGAACAAAGTTGAGATTTCCAATAAAATTTTAGAAAGTTCTTCCAATAAAATCTTAGAAAGTTCATCTGCAGTAAATGTATCGCACAAAATATCTAATAGTTCTTGCGTTTCCGACCAACAATGTGTAACATCGCCTACTGGAATTAATATAGGAAACAATTGCTCTAACTTCACCGTTAATTACTATTCTAATAACGATTGTTAATTTAATTCACTTTAATAATAAATTTTTTTATAAAAAATGTTTTGGAAATTAATTTTTGCATTTTTATACGAAAACATAAATCAGCTGAGTTTGCGGTGAAAAAATATCATTTTTTTTTATTGATACCCTATTTCGCTTATTTAAAGTACGCCTCAGCGTGTTTAAATCCCACTTTCAAAAACGCGCGTGTTTTAAAGTTACCATGGCAACATCAACAACCCGTGAAACGTGAAGTCTAAATATGTCAACTTTTGAATTATTTATTTGACAGAATAACCTTTTAACGTCAAATAAAATATTTTTTTAAGCAATAGACAGCCAATGTCAGCGGTGACAACAATGAATCTTATGTGACAGATTGGAAGGTATTTTTTGTTCTCCTCATTTTCATGACAACGACAGGTATATCACATCGCGAATTCGACCATTTCACTTACTTACTAAGTTATTATTTCCATTTTTTATAATATAAATACCAATAAAAAAAAATAATGTAAAGTATTCGTGGATAACTGGTCTTTAAAACACTTGCTCTATTTCAAGCACTCCGGCTGCGCCGTCGTGCTTGCAAAATCGCACGTGTTTTAAAGACCTTAATATCCACTTATACTTTAATATACTATTTTTCACGGTGAAAAAATAACATTTGTTTACGGTGAAAGAAAGCGACGTTTTGTGCATCCATAGTAACCAAAAAAAGTAATATTTTTTTGACAGTTATAGAAAAATATAATTATTATAATTTTTCTGATTTAAATGGTTATTTGTAAATAACTAAAAAAAGGACATGAAATCACGGTTTGCGCCAAAATGTAGCTACTTTTGTGCTCTTTTTAAGAAAATTTAAAACGACTGATTTTTGTCCTTTTACTTGGACATCTTACTTCCGGCACCTCTATCGAAGCTTTAATATACCGGGTGACAACGATATTACTGACCAGCTTGTCACGTCCTTATAAAATAAAATATTATTTCGAAATTTTGGTAGGTTCTATGGTTGCACTGTGCGCACATTTTCGGTATTCAAACACCTGACGGTCACTTCCGGTTGAACCGGAAGTACACTTAACTTTGTTATTTCAAATAGAACACCCTGTATATTTTAAACAATATGCATTCTACAAGGAATTCTAAGCATAAAACATGTATCATATCCTATACCTATCTATGACAGGTTAAGAGAAAATGGCGTTGGAAAATATAAAATTAGCCACACACTTTATTGTTTTTACAAAAAACAAATGAATATGCACAAAATTTTATATTCTTTTTTAACTTCTTTTTAGGTATTCTGTATGAATAAGTCACAATTATTTCACTTCCGGTTCAACCGGAAGTGCTGCAAAATTTGACTTTCAAACATAGATTTCTCCAATATTTTTAATGGCACGCCCCCTTTTAAATATAATTTTCAAAATTATCTTATTGTTCTAAATATTTTTTATTAATGCTTCCCTAGGTCTAAACTCATTCGTTTTTAAGATATACGGAATTAAAGGTTTAGTTACATTATCCAACAAGCAAAATTGACGTTAATTTATTCATAGTTTCATCTAAGGTAGCTATGGATCCCACAGATCTGTTTACTAATTTCATATGTTTTACGAAGCTATCGCCATGTTATTTTTTAATTTCATCCTTTCATTATCATTACAAGTGACTTATTACTAAGACAAGTTAAAAATATGCCTTATTTTACGCGTGAACATCAAATTGACATGCTGCTAATCTACGGAGAGACTAGAAAAAAAAAGAGAGGCAAAATTTCTGTATATGCAAAGATTTCCCGAACGCGAGCATCCGAGCGATACGTATTTTCCATGGTTAGAACATCATTTAAAGCACGAGAATGAAAATCAAAACGGAAATGGTTTTATTATTAGTGAGGAGGCAGAAACAAATACACTGGCTTATGTTGAAGCTGACCCGACAACATCGACGAGGCAAATTGAGAATGATATTGGCATCAATAGGGAAAGTGCTAAAAGAATATTGAAAAAACAGGGCTATAAATCCTTCAAATACCAAATCCATCATCATCTTTATGAGGGCGATTACATTCGAAGATTGGAATTTTGCAACTGGTATCTTGAAGAGGAGCAGCAACAGCCACTTTTAAGCTTAAACATTTTATTTTCTGACGAATCCCGTTTTAACAACTTGGGGATGTTCAACAGAAATAATACCAGGTATTGGGCTACTGAAAATAATTTTCTAGTTAGGGAGGGGGCGTTTCAGGAAAGATTTGGCATTAACGTATGGCTAGGCGTTATAGGAACACGTGTCGTATAATAGGTCCTATATTTTTTGAACAACATTTAACCGCTGTCCAATACCTGGCTTTTCTTCAGAACCACATCGAAAATATTCTAGAAAATTTACCTGTTAGGCAATACGCACAAATATTTTATCAACAAGACGGCGCTCCAGCACATAATGCTAGAATAGTGACAGCTTATTTAAATGCGACTTTTGGAAATCGTTGGATGGGTATACTAATGGCCCAGTAAGGTGGCCGGCAAGGTCCCCTGACCTAACACCACTTGATTTTTTTTACTGGGGCCACATAAAGGAGAAGGTGTATAGAACAAAACCTCAGAACCTCCAAGACCTAAGAGACCGAATAATTCAAGCAGTAAACAATATTACACCAATTCAAATGAACAATGTTATTCGAGAATTCAAAGAAAGAATTAATTTGTGTCGAGAAGAGAACGGCAATCGTTTTGAGAATTTCATTTATGGTTAATTTATTTGTAATTAGTTTTTATTTTTAGATATTATTTTATTAATTATAATTCTAGTTTAAGTTAGTTAAAGTTTCGTAATAAACCTTAATTTTGAAATGCTTATATCTTAAAAACAAATGAGTTTAGACCTAGGGAAGCAATAATAAAAAATATTTAGAACAATAAGATAATTTTGAAAATTATATTTAAAAGGGGGCGTGCCATTAAAAATATTGGAGAAATCTATGTTTGAAAGTCAAATTTTGCAGCACTTCCGGTTGAACCGGAAGTGAAATAATTGTGACTTATTCATACAGAATACCTAAAAAGAAGTTAAAAAAGAATATAAAATTTTGTGCATATTCATTTGTTTTTTGTAAAAACAATAAAGTGTGTGGCTAATTTTATATTTTCCAACGCCATTTTCTCTTAACCTGTCATAGATAGGTATAGGATATGATACATGTTTTATGCTTAGAATTCCTTGTAGAATGCATATTGTTAAAAATATACAGGGTGTTCTATTTGAAATAACAAAGTTAAGTGTACTTCCGGTTCAACCGGAAGTGACAGTCAGGCGTTTGAATACCGAAAATGTGCGCACAGTGCAACCATAGAACCTACCAAAATTTCGAAATAATATTTTATTTTATAAGGACGTGACAAGCTGGTCAGTAATATCGTTGTCACCCGGTATAGTTATTTGTGTAACTAATGCAAAAAGTATACCTTTGTTGCATGATGCATGAAGTTTGCAGCTCGCGGCGAAGTCGAGAGCTGCAATCATGCTGAGGGAGCTTTTTGCTTGCGTGTTGCACACAACATTTTTTCTACGATCGAATTTAATTTTTTTTTTGTTCAAATTTTATTAAAGAATATTTTACAATGCAAGAAATATTACTAACTAATTCTTAACAATAACATGAACAGTTTAAACTAACGTTATTTCTATAAAACTAGTTAGGTATTTCCTTTTCTTAAGTTAATTGCAATTTTAATATCGCAGTTAGAGCAATTTACTATGGTTACTGATTATTATATTTGTATTACTGCAAAAAGTATGTTACTTTTTACACTAGTGCAAAAAAATAGTAACTTTTTGCACGATCCTAGAAAAAGTTTTTTTTTCTAACATTAGGCCTTGCCACTTGATAATGTTTAAACTTCAAAGACAAAAAATGCAAGCAACAAAAACTTCTTCATCTAGTCAAATATCTGAAATTTATGTTACCCACATCGTCAGCGCTAACCACAGATCATTACTATAACCCGCACAAAAAATGGCGTAACAAGCTAGACAAATTCCAGGGAAGGCAGATAATTTAGCCGTGAAGGATTTGTGGGCTATAAATTGGAATTGAAAATTGAAAAAAGGGTCCTTTTTTATATTGGAATGACCGTCCTACAAATCCCACAATATTTAAAGCTTTTCGTCAACTTGATTAATGCGATTTTAACTTGTGGAATCTGAAAACTACGATTGATTGGAAATGGAAACAACACATTTTCAATATTGTTAAATAGGTTGTATAATATAGGTACAGTTATTGGATACAGTCACTGCAACTAAACTTTGTACATTGTTTGTTATATTATAAATAGTTTTACCTTTATCTATTAGGTGGATGCCTAGTAAATATAAGTGCAGCAAGTGTCAAAAAGCAACAACATAGTTTTTATTAACTGCATTATACACACAGACTCCTATATTAACCAACAATTGTAGCAGCAATGGCAACTCAAAGGGGGGGGGGGGGGGATTGCCACCGAACAAACCCGATAGCAGATCCATTATTGGCTATAACTTTGGTACATATTCTTGGAGTTAATTAGATCGTCTAAGATACCAAGTGTCATGTTCTCCAAACATGTGTCATTTTATTTATCAGAGCTTGTTTGTGGGAAAGTAATTCGGTTCGTTTTTGACTTTCTATCTCTTTCCATAGGTTTTGTATGGGGTTGTCGGGAGATTGAGCAGTTCTGAACCAAAATTGCACATTATTGGATGGGCGTTGGATTATTATCCTGTTGACAATAAACCGTAGGGGGCTTTTCCTAGTTTGCAAAAGAAAGAATAACATTTCTCATGGTGTTTGTGTAGATGAACCTGCCCATTATACTATCGATAAAGTGTAAAGGATTAAGTCCCCAAGACTTAAAGCAACCCCATAAAGTAACGCTACATTTGCCATGCTTAACTGTAGGCGTTACATACTTGGAATTGAAGCGTTGGTTACGGGTATCCTATCCCGTCTCTGCTATCTGAACTAAAAATATTGTATCGCGTTTCATCACTGAAAAGGACCTTTCATCAGTCAGCAGCAGTCAAGTTGATATGTCTTCGTGCGAATTCAAACCTAGCAGCTGTATTTCTAGCAAAATGAAGGGTTTCTTTGCTAATCTCATACTGTATAACCGTGCCTGCACTAACCTTCTTTGAATAGTTCGACAGGAAATGTTTGCTTTTGGTATATAGGCTTTGATCTATGGACTCTACTTCTTCGGGTCGGTCTACAAAATGTGCTTTATCAAACTAACTGTGTTGGCAGTTGTTTTTTTCGGTCTACCTGTCTTGGAAGTAGTATCCGAATGACGTCTCTGAACTAGCGTTAAAAAATTCGAATCGCTAAATCATATTTACGACGGAAATAACTGAAAACTGAAACAAAATATATTTGTTGCGATACTTTTGACGCTTAAGTAACAGCCAACTACTAAACGTCAAATTATAAAATCACAACTGTTAATCGAACAGTATTTTGCCAGGTATGATCACGGACAAGTCGAAAAACAATTTTGTTGCAATACTTATGATGACCGATAGTGTATACAGGGTGACAATTTAAAAACTTGAAATGACCATATCTTAGGAACGAACAACTGAAGAAAAAAACGCAAAAAACAGTTTCTATAAAACGAAGGGGGAACAAAAACAAGCGTATTATCCCACCCTTATCTGCAACCCCTTGGACAGGGTGAGATACACCCCTAAGATCTTAAACAGAAAGGGGGGTCGAGTGATACATCATTTTGAAGCTCTTGAAAAATGCTTTCCAATGGTACCATAGAAAGCTACATTTCAGGAAATTTTTCTCTGTTTATTTAAGAAAACAATAACACAATTCTGAAATTTTTTATTATTATTTAATTAAATATTCAAAATGATTTCCGTTGTTTTGAAGACAATAATAAAGCCTACTTTCAAATTCTTCACGTACATTTGCAAATGTTTCTCTGGATATAGCACGGCATTCCTGAACTATTCTATGCTGAAGTTACTCTAGTGACTCAGGTTGCGTTTTAAAAACCACAGATTTTAGGTGACCCCACAAAAAGAAGTCAAGAGGTGTTAGGTCCGGGGATCTAGGTGGCCATTCATTAGGACCTCTTCTTCCAATCCACTGGTTGGGATAATTATCATCCAACCACTGCCTAACGGGAACTGCATAATTCAGAGGTGCTCCATCCTGTTGGAAATGTAGTAAGCGTTCTTCTAAAGATAATTTTCCGAGTATGTCCCTCTGATTTTCTAATTCTCGCACTATTAGTGGTTCGATAGACCTCTGTAGCATTTCAGCATACCTGTCGCCATTTAAATTTCCTTGTATAAATATTGGGTCGATAATACCATCTCCCAATATACCAGCCCAAACATTAATTTTCTGGGGGTACTGGGTATGCCCTTCTCTAAATACGGGGGGTTTTTGGTCATTCCAGTAACAACAGTTTTGCTTACTAACACGCCCATTTAAATAAAAGGTACACTCATCACTGAAGCAAATATTTTTAACTAGTCGAGGTTCTGCCGTAATTCTATCTGTCATTATTTCACAAAACTGAATTCTTCTGTCCGGGTCGTCGTCACCAAGTTCTTGCAGTATGTGCAGTTTATAGGGATAAAACTTATGAAATTTAAGTACCTTTCTTATTGATTCACGAGATAATCCAGTTGCTATAGCTGCTTGACGAGTTGATAAAGTTGAATTCATTGCAAACTGCCCCAGAATTTCAATTTGCGCTGCTTCGTCGGCTAGTCTCGGTTGATTTCTCTTTTTATTCGCGACAGAACCAGTTTCTTCAAATTTGGCTACTAGTTGGCGAACATACTCCGGGCTTACATTTTGACCTGGATGCCTTTCGTTAAAACGTTGAGCTGTCCTTAAGGAATATTGATCCTGGGAACCATAAATGAAAATAATTTCTACACGTTCAGCAGCTGTGCTGTACACCATTGTTAAAGATAAGAAGTGCTGATTTTCGTTTAAACTGAACCGAAAGTCAACTGTTCTTAAAATAATAATACTAGTACAAGTTACTTTTAAAGTAAATTCTGTGATAATAAAATGCGAATATTTATAAACAATTTTTTTTTCGACAAAAAAAACCATAGCAAATAAACCAAAACAAAATACCTAGGCTTAAAATGTTTAGAATTCTTAAGAGATATCTCTTAATATGCCAGGATATTGGTAGCAATAATTTTGAACATTTAATTAAATAATAATAAAAAATTTCAAAATTGTGTTTTCATTTATTGTTTTCCTTAATAAACAAAGAAGAATTTCCTGTAATGTAGCTTTCTATGGTACCATTGGAAAGCATTTTTCAAGAGCTTCAAAATGATGTATCACTCGACCCCCCTTTCTATTTAAGATTTTAGGGGTGTATCTCACCCTGTCCAAGGGGTTGCAGATAAGGGTGGGATAATACGCTTGTTTTTGTTCCCCCTTAGTTTTATAAAAACTGTTTTTTGCGTTTTTTTCTTCAGTTTTGTGTTCCTAAGATATGGCCATTTCAAGTTTTTAAATTGTCACCCTGTATATACAGTACTTATATACCACGCCAATATCGATGTGTTAGGAATTATAATAATAATAATAATAATAATAATAAATAGCCTTTATTTTTGTATACAAAGATAAATTTACAAAAAGCAATCTCATGTGGGTGGCGAGATCTAGCATAGCTACTCATCTAACCACCCTAAGTAATAAATTATTTAAGTAAATAAGTACCTAAGCATATAGAATTGAACAACAAAACATTCAAAAACTAAGAAAAAATTTCTTAACAAAAAGCTTTGCAGAGTTACAAAAATAGTAAAGCAACAAAGCATTGAATATACCCACATATAGACTATACGCAAATAGAATTATAACTTAACTGAATAAAAAGCAAACGTGCGATCATTTATGCTCCAGAACCAATGGAAGTAGAGACAATAACCGAATGGAAAATAATCAAATTTAAAGATTAATTTATCGGTGGCACGTGAAGATAAGCCTTCAACTCATCTTTGAACGTTTCCACAGAGACGCAGGTCTTGATATTTACTGGCAAGGGATTGTAATATTTAACCGCATTAAAACTGAAAGACCTTTGAAATAATGCCGTTTTGTGTAAAGGCACAGAAAAGAGACTGCTATGTCGCGTAAGCCTGTCATGCACATCAGTGCCTTTAGTAAGCTTGTCAAAGAGATATTTCGGTTGCTGAAATTTAATAAGTTTAAAAACTAAGGTGCATAAATGAAGATGAAACTTTTGATCTAATCTTAACCAGCCAGAGTCCGTGAAGCATTGAGTAATATGGTCATACTTCCTCAACCCGTAGGAATACCTCAAACAACCATTCTGGAGACGTTGTAAACTTTCTCTGTCCTCATGCAGCAAGGCTGGCCAATACAGTACACTACAATAAGAAATTAATGACAAGACGATTGAGTCGCACAGCCTCAGCTTAATCTGTGGCGAAAGAAAATTTTTAAATAAGTACAGAGTTCTTAATTTACCATAGCTTTTTTGAAGTAGGTAAGAAACATGCCTATTAAATCTAAGCCTAGGATCAAAATAAACGCCCAAATTCTTACAAGAGTCAGAAATATTTACTTTAACGTTATTAAGTTTAATGTTAAGATTTTCAGAAACTAGAGCAGATTTTTTACCGAATATAATAAGTTGAGTTTTATTTTGATTTAAAATCAAATTATGTGCGACAGATAAATTGTGAATAGTGCTGAGATCCTGATTAATATTAGTTTCAGCGGTATCAATATTTTCATAGTTGAAACTGCAATATAACTGAAAATCATCAGCGTATTGATGAGAACTTGAGTAGTTTAGAAACGAGTTAAAGTCTGCCGTATATATTGAAAACAGTAAAGGGCCCAAAATACTACCCTGAGGTACACCGCGTTTTAAGCATAAAGTATCAGAGGGAATATCATTAAGATACACTCTTTGCCTACGGTCCGCCAGGTAATCTTTCAAGAAATTAACAGCTGCATCACTCAACCCATAATATTTCAGTTTCACGCTAAATAGATTATGATCAAGGGTATCGAAAGCCTTACTGTAGTCAAGTAACAACAAACAAGTACACTTACCCTCATCAGTGGCACGCATTATATCATCGGTGACCTTGAGGAGGGCAGTTGTTGTACTGTGCTGCTTGCGAAAACCCGATTGCGAAGCTGGAATAATTTGCTGTTGCAATGTAAAATTACTAAGTTGTTCACATATAACTTTTTCCAAGATTTTCGAAAAGACTGGCAATAAGCTTATAGGTCTAAAGTGGGCTAATTCAGTAGGATTATTATTTTTAGGAATAGGCAGAACATTCGCCATTTTCCACTGACTAGGAAATTTACTACAAGATATGCAAGAATTAATGATAAAAGTTATGTGATGTATTAAATGAGGGAGTAAAAGAGATATATTTTTGCGGTCTAAGCCGTCCGCACCCCGGGCATCAGAACGTAGTCCAGATATAATTGTTTCAACTTTATCAGCACTTACCTCGGAAAATTTAAAATTGTTGGTATTATTGCTAAAAGAACGATTTCCGTAATTGTTAAAGAATAGGTCATCATTATTAGATTTGTCATTAAGAGGCGGAATACTATCTAAAAAATATTTATTAAAATCATTTGGTGTACCAACACAACTGGGGTCGCTATTAGGAATGGAGTTAATATTAAGCCATTTATCGGGAATTATTTATCTTTAAGTTTAGATTACGAATGTGAAAGCCATCTGTAGCTAATTCTGCGTTATTTTTTTTTTATAAAAACGAAGATTCAATTTCAATTTGTATTGGTACTTTGGTACAGGGTTATCCAACCAAGACTAGACAAGGCGATTTTTTGACTTTTCCTGTACTTTTATAAAAAAACTGAAATAGCCATCTTAAGTCATTTTCTCCCGCGAATTCGAATATCTTCAGCAAAAAACAATTGAACATCAAACAAAAGTACTAGGGGTCACTTTGATATTTTTTTAAATGAAACACCCTGTATATTTTTACATTTTCAAATTCCACATAAAATTATAATTATTTTTTATTAAATGCACTATTAGTCTATACTTCATAGTTTCCGAGATATTGACTCTCGAAAAGTGACATTTTTGAACTTTGACAGCTTATAACTTTCTAACAGTACGTCTTAGAGCAAAACGGCTTACATATCCCTATCTTCAATTTTTATTATCTTCCCAAAAAAATCAACTTCCGGTTAAACCGGATGTAACTCGAAAGAAGGAAATATAGTTGTTCCGGTTTAACTAGAAGTTGATTTTTTTGGGAAGATAATAAAAATTGAAGATAGGGACATGTAAGCCGTTTTGCTCTAAGACGTACTGTTAGAAAGTTATAAGCTGTCAAAGTTCAAGAATGTCAGTTTTCGAGAGTCAATATCTCGGAAACTATGAAGTATAGACTAATAGTGCATTTAATAAAAAATAATTATAATTTTATGTGGAATTTAAAAATGTAAAAATATACAGGGTGTTCCATTTAAAAAAATATCAAAGTGACCCCTAGTACTTTTGTTTGATGTTCAATTGTTTTTTGCTAAAGATATTCGAATTCGCGGGAGAAAATGACTTAAGATGGCTATTTCAGTTTTTTTTATAAAAGTACAGGAAAAGTCAAAAAATCGCCTTGTCTAGTCTTGGTTGGATAACCCTGTACAATAAATAAAAGAATATGAAGAAGAATCACCAAACTATGTATCCGAAACCTTTATTCTCCACAAAAAGACTTCTTAAGAGCGAATCTCTCAAAAATGACGCTTTACCTCGAAAACGGCGTGCAGATCCGTAAGCTAGGCTCCAAAATATATCGTTCCTAAAATAATCTTCAATTTTGGCGTGGTGTAGCTATGACAGAAAATGATCTATTATAGCTACACTCTCAACGTATTTTGACGAGTAGATCACGAATCTGAAAACGAAATTTGCGGAAAAGCTTTGCATATATTTTCATCCTAAATGCATATTTTCCATAGGTCTGTTTATGTCGCATTCTCATTGAATTTACACTCAGATTTTCACCAAGAAATATATTACACCACATTTATACTATAAACCACCTTCTTATAATTTGCATTTTTGTTTCTAAATCCATGGTTTTTACTTAAAATCAACAATTTACACACATTTCAAAAAACATTGCCAGGCTTACTTTGATTTGTTTAAAATTCAAATTAGTCCAAATAGTGACCAACTTACAAGCAAACATACCCTAAACGGCGCCATGGGCTGTAAAAAAACTGTTTTAACACGTAAAAGACCTAAGAATAAAGGCCAAGGTTTCAAAGGGAAAATTGATGTTTTTTTTTTTTATATGTTTGTTTTTTGTAACATTTTGGAAGGTGGTAGTATAAGAAGTGTATAATATATGTGTACATTCGATGAGGACGCGACGTAAACAGAACTATGGAAAATGAGCACTTTAGATGAATATTTCCCTCATATGTTAAAGTTCCCATAAGAGAAATGCAATTTTCGCAAAATTACAGCGAAAACAGCATTGCCAGAAATCGAAAATTGCATCGCAAGTTTATATTGTTGACGAAACGTCAAAGCGGGATTTTATTGTTAACTATGGAGGACTTGAGGTAGGCCGATCGCAATGCATTGGATTCGGTCCCAAATTAGCATCGGTAATTCAGCTTTACGAGTTGCCATAAGATGGCGCTCGTGTTCGAAGTGGGCTATCAAATAAATGGTTTCTTATGGACGCGATGACTATTTTTATTTAAATTAGTTCTTTAAGGAACAAATAAGGACTTTTATATGAATTTACACTTACTTTGTTATACTTATTAGTAAACTCGGCCTGTATAAAGTTCCAACGATGCTTCGTTTTTAAAATACAGGAACATTCTAGCTAGAAGGTTTTACCTTTGGAGCTAGAAAGAGACTTATTTGGCTGCGTTTCATCTCTGAAGAAGATCCTGTCTTACCACCCCGACACAAAGCAAACTCTACTTTTATAAATTGTACCATTATTCATTATAAATATGGAAATTAATTACAATACAACGTTATTTGTCTTGTCTTGCCTTCAAACATGATTTGTTATTTCGAAAAATAAAATGTCAATTGTCAAAAGTAAAAGCACAGAAAAATAAAGGGTTTAAGTAAAAGCTAAAAACTATGGAGGATCTAGGTTTTCCACATTAAAAACGAAGAAGAAGAAGACAACATCAGCCCACTTCGGACGCGAGAGCCATCTATCGGCCAGTAGCGAACTAACCAAAAAACCGGGACAGAATTTGAAAATGCTGCCATTGTCGATCAGCCTCCTACCCTATAGTTCTCCATATTGTTAACAAACGTCAAAAAATGTAATATTCTGACAATTAACGTCATCTTATTGAGTGACAGCAGACAAAAAAGTCAATGTCAACGAATGTTTTCCTTTCATTTTGTCAAGAATTGTTAATAACTATCTCTTTGCATTCTGTTAAATAAAATATTTAAATTTACTTGATTCGAGTTCTTAATTAATTTGGGAAATATTCAAATAAATTACACTCGTGCATAAAAATAACCAGATAATTTTTTTATTCAATGTGTTTTTTTTACAAATTGCAATCGTTTGTTTTCATATTTTACGAAAATGCCCTCCTCCTGCGGAGTCGGGCTTTTTCGCGAAAATATGAAAACAAACTCTTGCAATTATAAAAAAACACATTTCATTCAAAAATTATCGGTAATTTTGATGCACAAGCTTTTCCGACAAATTTATTGATCTAAGCGTCAAAATACGTCGATTCTAAAAAAATCAAAATTTTTGATGTAGGGTATTGTAGCTATAACGGATAATTACCAATTACCATTTTTTACAATGCTTTTAAATTTCATTCAATAATAATTATCAATTACTTTCCAACTGTATGCCAGCTGTATGCCAGCCTGTAACCATCTTGTATGCCATTATTAAAATTCCTTTACCGCACTGACTCTGTGTATGGTTGTAAAAAAAATATTGTACCTTATACATGTGGAAAATGTGTTTGCATGCTTCTAGGACTCGCCGGGTGACTCGCCCTAAAAATGGCTTGCTTCCTCATGTAAGATAGTACTTTCCAGTCTTGTAATGTAAATTAGAATTACTGCACTCGCTTGTCGTTTTCCTCCTGTCTAAGCCGGAGATTACGATATTCTCGCCAAAAATTATAACTTTCCGAAGGGCTTAAAAATATCCCGCAATATTTAAAGCTTTTTGTTAATTGATAAATGCGGCTATCGCTTGTGGTAACTGCCAACTAAAATTGATTGCAAAACAACTAATGGAAACCCGATATATCAACATTTTTAATATGGATATATGGGCGGGGACAATTTGGTTTAAATTAAATTAGATGTAAATACACCCATTAATAATTCAGTCCCATATAACTTTTTGTTCGAAAACAAATTATAATAAATATTGGATATTTTGGGATGGCTGTATCCAGAAAAAAATTAAGGAACTTTAGTTCGCTTGGTTATTCAAGTGCCATTATTCTAGAATATGGGCGACAATATTAAACTTTTCGTAGGGGGAGCACGAGCTCACGAATTCTTTCAGAAAACTATGATTGCTTGTGCTGTTATTTTGCTTTTAAACTATAATTATTTTTAATTTGAAGAAATAGTCTATGCTTAAAGTGGAGTTGAAAGTATGGGAAAGAAAGAAAAAACTCAAAGTCTTCCTTCACAAAGTTTAATAGAATAACAATATTCAGCAAGAGTCTCTACATGTTTCGAACGTAGAAACGTTCATCATCAGGAGACAGAAAATATGTTTGGTGCTGATGGTTTAAGCAGAAGAGAAAAGGGTGTAGAACCTTTATGGAGCTTTTATGTAATTAAAAATTTGATGTGTAAAATAGACATAATATAAAGAAATTGATGATAGTTAAAACATGGCATTTTTGTTGTACTATTTTTAGTTTTAAACTCATTTTAACTAACGTCTGTAACTAAGTGACAGAATTATAGAAACTATTTAAACAATTGCGAATGTCAATCAATTTCATAGCCACCCATACGATGCCGAATTTAAATGGTACGTTATGTTTGAATATTATCATGCATTTTTTTTAAATAAAAAATAATTGTATTTAATAATTAAAATTAATTATTACCTACTTGTTGTATTTTTCAGATAAGTTTTATTAGATATTATATTTTGTTATAAGTTTATATTAAAAAAATGTTTTAAAATCCAACTAGTGTTTAAATACAACAATAAAAACAAAAATATTTTCGATAATGTGTCTATTTTCATTGATGATGTGTTTTTCTATATCGAAACGTCTAATAAATAATAAGTGTGATACACCGTTAGATTTAGAATAAAACGTAGAATTTATTAAGCATAAAATAAAATTTTCCGACTATTTAAAATAACAAAGTTGATGATGGTTGTGTCTAAACGAAACGTCGGATCAAAAATGTAATTAAACCATTTTGTAGGGGAGAAAAAGTGGCAATAAGAATGTTAAATTTATTTTGACATGTCTCTTCAAATAGAATCATAAATCAATTAAAACGAAATCGCGAAAATTCGGTTTTATCCAAATATCTTCGGAAGCATTCGGAATTTTTTAAATTTAAAAACGACGTTACAGGATTCAGTTATGCGCAACTTTTCTCTAATTTAACCATCTCTGTATCTCCTATGGTTTACGAGATCCCTGTAGAGTGCATTCTTATCTGGGACACCCTGTATATAGGAGTTAGGCGTTTTGTAATTTATTCGGAGTTTTATTTGCACGTTCTCTCTTGCCTAATAAATATATGCACTTGTGGAGTAAAATTTTTTTGTATTATTCTATTCACTTCTAAAAACAATTTAGGGTCAAAAAAATTCAGGTAATAGAATGCTCCTCGAGCAAAGTAGACAGCAAAACCGCAGTCTATGGGGGTACTTAAGACTAGGGCTCGGCAAAAATTCGATATATCGATATTTTTATCGATATATCGATAAACGATATTAAAAAATATATATATCGATTTATCGATATTATCGATAGACGATATTAAAAAAAATATATCGATTTATCGATATTATCGATATATCGACTATATCGATATTCATATTCGATTGGAATTTCAATATCGTCCTTATAACACATTTAAGAACCAATATTTAATTCAATCTTCTTTCTTCATGTTTTCATAAATAGAGTCTCCCCTTAAAATAAAGGTACGGAGTTTTACAGGGCACATAAGAAAATATTGATATACAGTGTCACCAGTAAAGTCCGCATCATATGGGCTTTTTTTTTTATTAATAGATTGCTTTATCCAAAATTTGACTTTGGCATCAAGTTCTGCTTCGATCGAGATGAAAATTAAGCAAAAAATAGTAGTCACGTGATTCGCATTTTCTGTCAAATTTTAATTTTTTCCAAAAAATAATTCAAAAGTGGGGTTATTTTTTAAATTAGCGAAAAAAGTTATTAGAAAAAGTTTTTTTAAATGTAGTTTCTAGCCCACATGCCAAAATTTCAGCTGCATAAGATAATTTTGATTTTTTTACTTATATTTTGTAAATTGCACCACTTTTGCAAAATAAGACTCAACGCAACCTATATACATAAAACTTCTTAGTTTTGACAATGCTTTATTTCAGATACATTTTCTTTAAAGTAGCGCCATATTAAATGTGTGTTTTTCTACAAAATCAAAATTGGGCTATTAAAATTTGGTCGCATGTGATGCAAAGCTTATTTGTTTTTGACCCTGTATAAGGTAACTTCATAAAATAAACATAGTTTGTGTCTGAAAGTAATACACCTTAATATTAAGACAAAAAGAACCCTGTCTTCAGTAAAGTGTTTTTTAAGTGGAAAATAAATTTTAGTTTAACAACGTAAAGTTTATCTATTTTCAACGATTTAATGTAAAACCCTTATATTATAATTTATTATTAAGCTATGCCATAATAGCCATAATAACGTTTTTGTAGAAAAACACACATTTAATATGGCGCTACTTTTAAGAAAATGTACCTATCTGAAATAAAGCCTTGTCAAAACTGAGAAGTTTTATGTAGGTTGCGTTGAGTCTTATTTTGCAAAAGTAGTGCAATTTACAAAATATAGGTAAAAAAACCAAAATTATCTTATGCAGCTGAAATTTTGCATGTGGGCTAGAAACTGCATTTAGAAAAACTTTTTCTAATAACTTTTTTCGATTTTTCCAGAAATAAACCCACTTTTGAATTATTTTTTGGAAAAAATTTAAATTTGACAGATAATGTGAATCACGTGACTACTATTTTTTTGCTTAATTTTCATCTCGATCGAAGCAGAACTTTATGCCAAACTCAAATTTCGAATAAAGTTATTAATAAAAAAAAAGCCCATATGATGCGGACTTTACTGGTGACACTGTATTTATAATATAATATAATATTTTTATGTTTTATCGATTATATATTATCGATATGTCGAATAACGATATTTAAAAAATAAAATACCGATATATCGATATTTTTTTAATATCGATATTCGATATTGGAATTTCAATATCGCCCAGCTCTACTTAAGACTTCTGTTTCAAAAGAACTCTGTTTTAATGTATTTTATCATTAAAGTTATCACATATTTTTTCTAATACCAATTTTTTTTTGTTTCAGGGTTGAAAGATCTTCCGATCAAGTCATCAAGCCAGTAAATTTGGAAGCCCTTACAAAGTGGGTAGGGAATATCCCGGACGATGTTGTTCGTGACATGGCAGATATTGCACCCATGTTATCAGTGTTAGGGTATGACCCATACGCCAATCCTCCTAACTACGGAAAACCTGATGATCAGGTGGCGCAAAAAACAAAGGACATACAAAAAAACAAAAATATTTGGGATAAGAAAGCCAAAGAAATGTTTAGTCTAGGATGGGATAATAATGGTGGGGATACTGGAATGGACAAAGATCCCAGTGACAATCCCAACTTGACGTGATGAACGTGCACGTTTTAGGGATCTTAATTTATTGTATTTGGACCATTAATTGAAAATATCATCTCCTATTTATAAACGATTTAAGTAATGTTGTGTTTAATAAAAGATATTTATAAAATGGGTGTATTTTTATTTTACAATTTAAATTTGTAGCAAATTCAAAGAGCGAAATACTTATACAACAACCACCTTGAAAAGAAGCCATGAAGTGACATCGGGCAACGCCGCATCAGCTGGGAGTTGCGGATCCACAAGCTATCATTATGACGCGCGGCAACGGGCGAGTTTTTTATTCTTTCTGATATTTTTTGTGTTTTTTTGGCCCTGTTGCCACTATATTGATATTGAAAAATGTACAAAAAAGTAATAAATAGATGGATAACAAGAACAATTTACCTAATTATTAAATAGTAGTAATATTGCGTTGAGAAGCTGTTTTTGTTTCACTACGAGTAGATTTATTTAATCGATCAAAAGTAATATTCTATTATACAAATTATTATCTTCTGCGTTTAAGTTACAGGATTGACTATCGACTTCTAAAGTATCAAAATTTAGTAAGCTTAAGGCTTTGTTTAAGAAATCTGCGCTTGTCTTAAGAAAGTTACCTACTATTTGGGTAACTTCGTTACTTTCACAATGTATGAATTGGTACCGAAATAATAAGTGTTCAAACTGAGACCACCTGCTTAGTTTCATTTCAAAGGGTAAAATCCATTTCAAATCATTGTAAGTCAATTCATTACCTTTTTAAAAAAAAACCTTTACCTTCATATCAATGTCCACTGAAACCTGATTAACAATATTTATACAGTCATTGGTCAAATCTAAACTATAAAAATATATAACGCTCTCTTCACCTGCTTTTAAAACACTTTTATAGTTAGAGTTACACCCAGGAATACAGCAGGGGCTTGGCATGTTGAGGTATCCTATCTACTTATGAACTATCTCTACTAGTAATATTTTTAAACTAATTCACATATACCTTCAAGTTAAATAAACACTTCAATATTTAATAAAGTAACTGTACCCACAAAACAATAAAGTTTATCCCAAAGAGCTAACTAGAATACAAAAAACACAACTTTTAAATTAAAACAAATAAAATTATGCCGCCATTTATAAGACCCGTAAACAAACTGCCAGGCCGGCCAGGCTGTTGGATTTTTCACTTTATTAATACTATTACAGCAAATCCGCACCAAAAATGTGTACTAATATTTTGTAGAGGTTCTTAACAATCAAGTCACTTAAATTTTCTATTAGATATCAGTCGAAAACCGGATAAAAATACAAATTAATACGAAAAACCGCAAAGTTGCCACTTACTTCGCGCGTAAATTACATACTAAAGTATGGATAACCTCAAAAAAGTCACGTGACACGTGGATCTTCAAGCAGTATTGTCGATGTTTCTGTTTCACGGCTTCTTTCAAGGTGTTGTGGTTATACGCTTTTTTTCAATGTCAATGAGCCGCCACTGGTTATACCACGAGTGGTAAATATATTTTTTAATTGTCCACTATTGGTAACTAGTAATCGGTAATTTCTACGGAGTTGATTAAATTAGAAAAAAGGTACCATATTTAGAGCTTTTTAAGATCCAGTAACTGCGTTACCCATTTGTTTTTGGATTATGAGTGTGATTTGTTAAACATGTCTAAAAATAGTTTCTTTAACAGTTCCAATGGATTTTTTGCAATGCTAGTTCGTCCAACCTATTAAAATAAAATTAAAATAATTTAAAAATAAAATAAATACCGCTTTCCAGATTACTTGTAACGTTTGGGTGGGATATGCTGCTTCACTATTATCCAGATCTGATCCTGCATTGCAAATGGTGAAACCGGAATTTGTCTTTGTTCTAACCATGCAATAACTCAAAAAGTAATCTCTATGACCAACTTGTATTTGGACTTTTTTTAATTAGCGCAGAATGATAGGTGGTGTTATCCAGTGGCGTAGCCAGCCTTGCGGGGCGGGAGGGGCGAACATATATGGGGGCGCTTTATGATTTTTTAGAACCACTATTATTATTATTATTAAAAATATGGTGTTTTTTATTATAAAATGAATAGAAATAATAAAAATCGATTTAAGACACATTATAATATATTCTAAATAATAAATAAAAATAAATGGGATTCATGCCATCAAAAAAATACGGACAAAAAACACTATAACTTTCGTAAATAAAAATACATCATATACTTAATAGTAAATAGGTAGGTAGGTACTCTAATTTTACGCTATAATACTAAATAATTTTCACAAAATAATTCTTCTACTCTTTATGGTTTTAAATTTGTCGATTACAGAATGCAAATCAATATTAGACGCATAGTCCCTTTCAATATTAATAATGCTATGTTTGTCAACCTGTCCTCAGACATGGTCGACCTATTATACGTTTTAATATTTCGTAGTCTATTAAAAGATATTTCGCCTGTTGCAGTGTTTGTAGCTATTGTTAAAAAAATTCGGTATATTTTACATAAATTAGGAAAAACTGATTCCAATTTTTTGGAAATTAAGAAAGGGTATAAGTATTTCTTGAGTTTTTAAGTTATATTCCTGATTTATTTCAGTTAATAGACTACAAAACGATTTGTATTCATCAACTAATTCCGGTTGGATAGAAGATTTGTAAAAAATATATAAATCATACAAAGATTTTTTATTTTCTTCAGAAAAAGCGATATTTTCCGCATCTAAGCATGAAAATTTGTTTGCTATCAGAAAAAAGTCATCAAATCTCTGTGTTAATGTTTGAATAAATGTGTCTAGTACAAAAAAATATACAGAAATTTTAAAATTTCGCCTAGGGCAATTTTCAATGTGTCCAGCCGTTTTTTCATCGTGAAAAAGTTTGACCTTTTTGATCTTTTTCTTGTAAATTCATTGGGCAAGTCATACTTACTTGAAATTTCTTTAGTCTTTTCTTCAAAGCTGTTAAATGATTCGTCATTTCTTAATGATTTTAAGTCATTTATGGTTGATTTAATTAAAGAAACTGCTGCTGATATATACATATCGACTTTTTGTAAATAATTAGATAGAATTTGAATACCTAAAAGTGTTTGTTTCCAAAAGCAAAGAAGATATACAAATTCAAAACATTTTATATAAGTTAAAATTCCACGAGCATCAATTATTTGACTTGCATTTGTACTTGCAATTTCACCAGATGAGATGCTTTCAATTATATTTGAGGCATTTCAAAAAAATATGGTGTTTGTTTTTCAAAATACATATAATAGAATGCCAAATTATTTTCAATTTCAATAAATGTTACAGGGTGTAATTAAAGTATATTTTTATTTTGCAACCAAGCGGCAAGGGGCGCCATGCAAGGGGGGCGGGGGGCAGGCGCCCCCCTTTGCCCCCACCTGGCTACGCCACTGGCGTTATCCATACTAATAAGCTACTGTTCTTCCAAGTTTGGTAACAATTTTACCTCAAACCATTTCTCAAAGTTTTCACTATTCATCGAATCGAATGAATATAATACTTAAAAAAATCAGACTGACAATATTTTCAAAATTTTCTTGAATGTGTATAATTTACGACGAAACGTAAGTAAATAATAATAATAATAATAATAATAATAATAATAATAATAATAATAATATAAATAATAAATAATAAATAATAAATAATAAATAATAAATAATAAATAATAAATAATAAATAATAAATAATAAATAATAAATAATAAATAATAAATAATAAATAATAAATAATAAATAATAAATAATAAATAATAAATAATAAATAATAAATAATAAATAATAAATAATAAATAATAAATAATAAATAATAAATAATAAATAATAAATAATAAATAATAAATAATAAATAATAAATAATAAATAATAAATAATAAATAATAAATAATAAATAATAAATAATAAATAATAAATAATAAATAATAAATAATAAATAATAAATAATAAATAATAAATAATAAATAATAAATAATAAATAATAAATAATAAATAATAAATAATAAATAATAAATAATAAATAATAAATAATAAATAATAAATAATAAATAATAAATAATAAATAATAAATAATAAATAATAAATAATAAATAATAATAATAAATAATAAATAATAAATAATAAATAATAAATAATAAATAATAAATAATAAATAATAAATAATAAATAATAAATAATAAATAATAAATAATAAATAATAAATAATAAATAATAAATAATAAATAATAAATAATAAATAATAAATAATAAATAATAAATAATAAATAATAAATAATAAATAATAAATAATAAATAATAAATAATAAATAATAAATAAATAATAAATAATAAATAATAAATAATAATAATACTAATAATAATAAAACGTCTTTTATTATGCTAAACAAAAAAAAACAATTGCAAAACTAATCATAATAGCAAGCAAAAGCGGGGCGCAGTCTAGCCACAAAGGCTACTCTACTGAACCCCACAGTGCTTGCTAAAATAATAATAAAAAATATAATAGAATTATGAATGTAAAAATATTATATAAATATCATAGAAAATGTTAGTTAATCTAATAATAAACTAAAAAAAAGCAACGCGAAATAGGTTATATGTTGGCAATAGATGGAATGACGTTGAGAATGCCACCTTAAAGAGTTACTGTAAATGTTGACGCCCACTATTTGAAAGAGATATAAAAGTATAAACTGTCATTGTCTTTCAATTTAGTTTTTTCGAGCGATCGTCGAGTATATTTCTCCTTTACATTACCTTGAATTATTTTAATTTCTTTTAATTAGCAACCTCAATAGAAAAATACAAGAGGATGCTTGAGACTCGACAATATCCCTTGAAATTGTACAAGTATGCTCCTTTACTAAACGACAATACAATAATTACCACACGAGTACATTGATATTACACGATCATGCAACAGTTACTAAATAAACTGGCTAGGACTATTCAATATGTGTTCCTTACTAATATTCAATTATGCTGAAGCATCTAAATTTTCTAATGAGACCAGGTTTTCATGGATCATATTGTTATTAAAATATGTAGTAATGATTACTAAATAGACGCTGCTTAATATATTTGTACCCTTTGTATCCTATCCTATCTGCTACATCGAGGCATGGCCCATAAATGAAATCACAGTAGTTAAAGCTGGATAAAACGAGACTTTCACACAGCATTTTACGTAATTTAAAATTTATGACATGACGGTTGTTGTATAATACTCTTAAAGACATAATTAGGTATGACTTTTGAATTAGTTTTTTGACATACTCCCCAAACCTTAGTTCAGTATCTAGGATTATACCCAGATTTTTAGCTGTTTTAACTACCATCAATAACTATATTGATATTATCATTCAAAAAGTCAATTTTGTTCTTGTTTCCAAAAAGCATCAAGGATGACTTCAATGGATTTAACCTTAGATTGTGATCTAGAGAACGTTGACTTAACATGCTTAAATCCTCGTTAAGCAAATTCGATGCGTTTATATAGTCTGGGCAGTCGAAATAAAGGTACATTTGCGTATCATCTGCATATGCCTGAACCTTGAAATAGGGCTGAGTGATACATCATTGTATTTGTGGTGAAACGTAATCTGGCAAATCAAATAAAAAACTGCAGGTCCGTATTTAAAATAATTAAGTTGATGATATCTCAGATAAAAAATAATATAAAGAACCGATAATGCCATTTTATGGAAAAGAAAAATGCCTATTCTTTAGTTAAATAATGTTATTTTGTTTATTTAAACTAATGAACTGAAATAAAATATTATTTTAATTTGCTTGTCGCTCGTTATTTACTTAAACCTTAATACCAATTATTGCTTCTAACTCCTGAAAAACCTTAAAAAGTTTAGAGCGGGGACCAGAATCCAGAATTATCCATTTCCATTTCACGATAATTGTGATAAAATTCCAATTTCATTAATAAAACCCTGTTATTAAAACAGCAGTACTCAAATGATGTCGAGTAATAATTTCCTTTTTATCTGAAAGCTATTAATTTGATCATTAATCATGGCCCTCTTATACCTTATATCCGTTCATAATAATAGGTGTACATATACTGTTATTGTAAAACACAACATATTTTTTGTTTTATAAATGCTTTAATGGAACATATGGCGACATCTTCTCTCAAACTGTTAAAATTAGAAGCAACCGTTTACAAACTTGGCCTATTAAATCAAAGACCGTCAGATTATGACTAATTATTTGGTCAAAGTGTGTCCTCAAAACAACGGCGTAGCTATAGCTTCCGCAGGGAGGGGGGGGGGGGGGGGGGTCCGACACTGTCAGGCGCGGATAAAAGAAAAGGAGCAAAAAATTTTTTTTGGGTGCCACGCCCCTTTTTGAATCAAGGTGCTTAGTTTTGAAGTGGGAAAAGTAGAAAACACAACACAAAATCCTCAAGAAAATTACAACAACAACCCGGTGCGTTTACACTGAGAAAATTATTTAGCTATGATGGTAACTATGGCTAAATATTAGAGTAAATATAGCGCCAACCCTAACGTCGTGTTGTGACTGCCAAATATATTAAGCAGCGTCTATTTAGTAATCATTACTACATATTTTAATAACAATATGATCCATGAAAACCTGCTCTTACTAGAAAATTTAGCTGCTTCAGCATAATTGAATATTAGTAAGGAACACATATTGAATAGTCCTAGCCAGTTTATTTAGTAACTGTTGCATGATCGTGTAATATCAATGTACTCGTGTGGTAATTATTGTATTGTCGTTTAGTAAAGGAGCATACTTGTTTAGTAATCACAGCATGATTATTTAGTAATCACAGCATAATTGTTTATTTATCGCAGCATGATTGTTTAGTAATCACTGCTTCTTTGTTTAGCAAGTTATACAGGGCATTCCATAAATATGTGCTGTTCAAACGAAAGTTTTATATACGCTAAGTTTTTTTAAACGCGGGCCATAAGGATTTACATAATTAATTTTGCACCCCCTGTTAACTTGTATTGTAATAAAAACTTAAAAAAAAAGTTGGTATGCATGTTATAAACTGAGGACATTTTATACTTAACGTTAACATGTTTTTAGCGACAAACTTCAGTGAAATTAAAGAAATTATTCAGTTTTTTATTCTAATAAATTGTATTTGTTACAAAAAGGACATATATTTTTTAAAACCGATTATAGTTTATAGCTAAAAAAAATTTACTGTTAAATTATGCCCCATCTAATTTTTTTTTCTAATTTTTTATTAGAACAAAAGTTAACAGGAGGTACAAAATTAGTCATGTATATAATAATATATGATCACAATAATCACATAAAAAAAAAAAGAATACTTTATGTATACAGCATGCACAGGCATACAGAACTGAAAAATAATGCGCGTAATGGGTATCGCGTCACACAACTATCTCGCGGAAGATACGATCACAGATTGGAATTTTGATTTTTCTAATGTCCGAATGGCAGAGCAAGCGCTTTCTTATTGGCTGACGTTCAACCGAATTTACCCTTTCCTTCATCCAAATACCGAATCTTAAAAAACCGTTTTGCTCTAGTAGAACCGCGATCGAGCTATCCTGGCTTTAAGTACCTGGCAAAGAGCTGCTAAATTTGTCCAGCCCGATAACTTAGGAAACTTCATTTTCTCAGTGTGGGAGGGGGTTTTAATATTATTCTTTCAGATTTTCTATTTATTTTTATCTATATTTCTACTTTTGAGCAGTTATTGGAGTCGGTTAATATTTGTGGACGGGCCCGCTTCTGCTAACTTTTCTTCATCATTCAACATTTTAGGAAAAAAGTTTAAAAGAGATTGCTGACATTTTCGCTTCATCGTCTATTTTCAAACAAAAATCTAGCGACAGAGAAGGATATCCTTATTCCTCGTGCATTGAACTGCATTGTTGCCATCAGATTCTCTTGAATAGAAGAAAGGTTGCCATTGCATACAAGTTTATTATTATTATGAAACTTTGATTGAAATCCGGACCCCCTAAACCCCCCCCCCCCCCTTATATACGCCTCTGCCTCAAAATAATGCCGACTTAAACTTTTCTCACATTCACAAACAAGTAATTTACAATACAAACCAAATTTTCACACAACTCTACAATAACCAGGGGCTTATGATTTGTGGAGGGGGGGCGTGTCTAAAATCCAACTCATAATGTTGGGCTCTATAGAGGCCAAAAGCACCAAAGGGCCATCCCCAAAAATTTGGTCAATATTTTATAGTAAATACTACAGGGTGTTTTAAATTAAGTGCGCACTATATTGCTAACTTTTTTAGTATGGCAGATACAGAGTCGGTTAAATTAGCAAACTTGTAGCCATTTTTTCCGCTAATTAAGATCGGACAAACATGAATGATACGTTCAAAAATAAATGAGCAAAATGTAATATTTTGGCGCATGTGTCTATTCGACTAGTTTAGGCGACTAGGCTGTGAATGGGTTTGTTTTGGCATTATAAGGTAATCTAATGTCAAAAACACAAGCAACGTCAGTTAGTTAATAGTACAGGAAATGAAGCATTTTGGCTCGCAATTTTTTCGTCCAGCATGGATTTACTTGAAATTTTAACAGAAGGTAGGTAATAACCCAATGATCAAAATCTATATCGAACCGAAGGGCGCCAAAGCCCTGGGGGTGGTTGCCACCCCATCTCGGGGGTGGGAATTTTTTATTACATTTTAACTACAGGAATCGATCGAAAAAGTGATTCTAAGCAAAAAATGTTCTATACATTTTTTTCGTAAAACGAATATTTTTCAAGTTATTCGCGATTGAAAGTAACAATTTTTAGACGAAAAAATCGACGTTTTTAACGTGTTTTTCGCGAATAATTCGAAAATTATGCATTTTATCAAAAAAACTGCAGAGAAACGAAATTATAGCTTTTAAAAAAACAAACAAAAATCTTTTTTTTAAATTTTTCTACGACCAATGCGAACTGAGATATGGCGTGTTAATGGTTAGCTTTTTTCGTCAAATGCAAAATTTGATAAATTCAAAGTCAAATAACGGAAAAAGGCTGCATTTTTCGAGGAAAACTCATGGAATCTTTTTTAAAGCACGTAATTAGACCTTTCTTTTTAAAATAAAAAAAGTCTCTAGCATGAAAATTGAGCGAGTTATGTTAAAAATAAGGTCAGTGCCTAAATTTTTCTACGAAAAAATCAATGAAAACAACCCCCTAACTACCCCCCTAATTAAAATTGATCTTCACCCTTCTGCAATTCTCTTTATAAATGTATTCTTAATACGTCCAAAAAGTTTGACCAATTTAAAATGCCTAATTTTTGAAAAATTGGAGCTTAAGTGAAAAACGAGTTTTCACAATTTCGAATTTTTCACCCTTTTTCTCAAAATAACTCCGAAAATACTGGAGATACGAAATAAATGATAGAGTACTAAATTGTAGCTTTCTTAATGACTAAAATTTTCCTGTGTGTAAATTTTCTGTACAGTGAATATTTGGCGAGATATAACCGTTTAAATCCTCTATTTACGAACGAGCACCACCTTTTTCGAGCCCTTTAAACTCACCCCATTTAAAAACCAAGGGATCTTAAGGGATTTAATTCATAGAGCCTTGTAGCTCCCGAAAAACCCTATTAAACCGTTTTTGAAAAAACTTTCTAGCATTAAAAATTAAGGAGATACGTTAAAAAAACCAATCAATTTTTTTCCGAAAAATTCTAATAGCTCACTTCGGAGCATAATAATCTACATTTAACCGGTATATTTAATAGTAGCCGTAGACGTGGCCATTTTTTTAGAATTATTCGTTTTATGCGGGTGCAAAAAAGTTGGATTATTGTAATTCTACTTGTTCTGGGTGCTCAGGTAAAGACTGTAATAATAGTCCACCAGTGATCGAAGAAGACGAAGACGACATCGACCACGATGAAGATCGAATTAATGATACAGACATTTAAAAATAATATTTGTATTTGTATCTGTATTTGTATCTGTCTTTGTAAATATAGTCATCTATTTATGTGAATGTGCAGTGTATTTTTGTGTTAATAAATTTTTTTGTACGTAATTCTACTTTTTTCTATTTATATCAATTAAATTAGTTTATAAAAATTGCAATGTTGTGAAGGGTGGTTTTCAAAGGTTGAAAAGTTGCAAAATGCACTTGATACATATCTTAAACAACAGAATTCTTGAATTGAATCACTATGATAATTAATCATTTTTTTTTTGTAAAAAAAAATTTTTTGCATTAAGCTGTAACAAGGGTGGATTTTTAAGGGTTGAAAAATTATGAAATTGTATTTCAGAGTATAAGATAATCATTATTTAACTAATCCAAACCAAATTTCACCCTATCTTAAGGTTTACAATGTTATTTTATAATTTTTTACAATTAGGGGTTGTTTTCACCCCTAAGAAACAATCAGCGCTCATCGGCATAATATAAAATATAAAGCAGAGGGTGAGTTTAGCCTAATCTCAAATTTTTATGCAAATCGATCAAAGGCGAAATCATTTTTTTAGAATTAATAATTTTTTTTTACATTAAGCTCTAACAAGGGTTGCATTTTAAGGGTTGAAACATGATAAAACTGTATTCCAAAACACAAAACAATCGTTATTTAACTAATCGAAACCAAATCTTTCCCATATTCAGGTTTAAAATGTTATTTTATAATTTTTGACAATTAGGGGTAGTTTTCACCCCTAAAAAACGTTCAGCGCCCTTCGGTGCGATATAGATTTTGATCTGTGGGCTATTCCCTACCTTCTGTTAAAATTTCAAGTAAATCCATGCTGGACGAAAAAATTGCGAGGTTTTGCCTTTTTTTGAGCTTCATTTCCTGTACTATAAGTTATTAATATTAACAAATGGTGTTCACTCATTTAGAAAAATGCGGTATGATTCCTTATTTTGTGTCGAGGAAAAATAGTTTCCGAGCACTGGAACATGATGGTCCAATCTAAAGTCTGTTCAATGACCGCTGACCGTTACGTTATTGCGGCGTTACATATTTGCGGTACGTCGTAAATTAATTCAGTCAGTTTGACTTACCAGTGGTAAAGGTTATTATTTTTCTCAGGCTGGATCTACATAAAGACGGATGCATGTGAACAAGTAAAATACAAGCGCGTTTTTTCAAAATTTTAATTATTATTTTTATACTGTAAATGAATTCAGAAATAAGTAGTGTATTTAGGGTAAAAGGTATCATGGGATAAAGCATTTTGTTTTTGAAAATCGGTATAAAATTTTTAATTAATTTAAATTTACTAAAAAATAAATAAAACTCATTTATAAAATTTAAAATTGATTCATGTTTTTTTGTCTGGTGCATCAGTCTATAAATTTTGTTTTAAATATTTTCATCTCATTTATCAAAACATAAAGAAAAAAATATAATAAAAAATGACAACACAACAAAATACACTTTTTTAATAATTAAAATAAATCTTCTCCGCAAGGACCATCATCAGATTCGTCCAAGTTAATAATAAATGGCAGGAGTATCTGATCTGAAGCATCAGTTCTAATTTTATTAGTGTGTAAATCAGTTCTAATTTTATTAGTGTGTAAATCAGTTCTAATTTTATTAGTGTGTAACATCGTTTTTCCACTGTTACATTTTCTATGTCTTCATTTCACAGACCCAAAACTACGTCATTTGTTACAGGATACATAGAACTTAATTTTGCATAATAATAGCGCTTTGATTTCGACCAAACCAATTTAATGGGATTAAAGTTTGGTAACAATTTGTCTTCAAAACATTTCTCAACGTTTTAACTATTCATCGAATTGATAGACTTGAATATTAAACTTGCATTATTCACCATAATTCACCAATCCATTTTATGAACCAGCATGTAGAATAATATACTGTACAACCTCTGACGATTTTTTTTGAACTGTATAAAGAGTATCATCTTGCAAACTTCGCCTAAAAGCCTGTTTAATACAGTACATTTACACCATTTTAATTTTTTTAAACAGTACGCTAATGAACTAGTGGATATTTCAACACCATCAATGATAATAAGGTTTAGTTGTATTGAGTGAATGGTAACGTGTTTACCTGCTGTATGTACATAAATTTCGTGAAATTTTCGACCACCGGATGACAAAATAGCTACATTATTGCGATTCTTAAAATCTACATCCTTCTCTATCCCCTTTGTCTTAGTTCGTTGGATTGTTACAATAGTTCTTCTTCTACCCTTTTGGGGCAGACATTAAAAAACCCCCGCTTGGGGGTTGATTTTCAAAAAATCCTTCTTAGTGGATGTCTACGTAATAAGGAGAATGGTTCCAAGTACGTACTACTAACTTATTTTTGTAATTTGTGTGTTTCATGATTTTACATTCACTCTACAGCGACACTATCTAACATGTTAGCGCAGAATATATAGCTACGTACAGCAATATATTCTCTGATGTGTGTTAATATATTTAATCAACGTGTGCTTTATTATACTATATATACTGCAATTCCACATCCAAACTTAAAATAGAGCCGTAATTTAAACAAAACGATGGCGCAAACCAACGTTAATATTTTCATATCTGATAAATGTGCATAGTTAGGAAGTTGACTAGTTTTAGAGCAGAGGTACACAATTCTCCACAAATGACAAATGAGGCACATTTAAACGTCATATCCAATGATAAATTCTTGGGATAAGGGCCAGCATTCGGGCAATTCAAATTTAATTAATTTTAACGAGATTCATAATTTTTTCCTTCATAGACCTGGAAAGTTTTGATATCGAAACTAAAAAAGAGGTACAAAAGTTACAGCAAATCCCTATTCGATGACCTCATTTAAATACCATCAAAATATATTATTAACTTATTTACATAAATAAGGTCATAGCATATTAACAACTAGATAGTTGATCCTGTAATTCCTGAAAAAGAATTATTCATACCGCTTTACGGTGGAATGTGACTCTCATGGCTGATTGGTTGCTTAAAGGCGAGGGATGGGAGTGGGGCCCAAGATTCTTGCACTGCAGCCTTCTGGCTTATTGTGCACACCAGTCTTGTTAGAAAATATTTGCTCCCTTTATGAGGTCCAATAGTTTCCTACCAAGTTGTCAAAGCGTTGAGTAGTCAGTAGTCACAAAGATTATAAATCTTTTGCGGGTTAGTGCTGCGCACCTGTATATGACATAAGAGACGGTTTCATCCTCTTCACCGCAAAGTCTGCATTTAATGGGTCTATTGTAAATTTCTATTCGTTGAAGAGGTTTTGTTAAGTGACTGTTAAAAAGCCAGTCACTTGTTGTAACTGGGCACGCATTAGTAGTTACATTCAAGTTGATAGTTTCTTCGAGGGTTTACTAATTACGACCTGTGCGTGTGTTTGACCAGGTGTTCCATCGAAATAGATGTTGTTTTTGCGCCCTTCTGTCTAATGTTGTTTGAGTTGCCTGTTTTGATATTTCAGTTCAGGGCCCCTGAAATGTTGAGCAGATCCAGCTCTCACTAGTTTATCTTGCTTTTTATCCCTCAGAATCAGATAACCACAGGAGTTCCACCTTGTTCCTGGCTGCTTAATCTTGAGGCACTCCATTGTGATTTTTTATGTAAATCTGCTGGAGTTTAGAGCCTTAAGGGTAGCTTTGCTGTTTGAGAGAGGATGTGTATCTTTTGGTCGTTGTGACCCTCCGCAAGATTCTTTTCTACGCATGCTTGCATTGCACGAACTTCATCTTGGTATACTGTGGCATTGTTTCCCGTAGGGGGTTGCTAATGTCCATATTGTCCATTCTTGGAATTTCCCCAAATATACCTGCGACTACTCCGTTGGCCGTTTTTTATCCATCGGTGCATCCAACAAGGGTCTAAAGACGGAGGTGTTTTTTGTCCATATATGAGAGTCGCAGCTGATTAAATGGTTTTGTAAAATTGTAGATCGCTTTCATGCGATCGGTTTGCATCTCCAAGAGCTGGTCGTTAATTAGGTCGGCGGCTCTTGTGTGCCTTATTTTCTCGGGGTGTTGTTGTTTCCATTCCCAATTTACTTTCATAGGGGCGCTGCAGTGTGTATATCTAGGGATGTGAGGTCTTACTGCGATGGGGTGTAGTTCTCATTACACCGATGATACACAAACAAGCCATCCTCTGTAAACTATTTAGTTTTGTAGCTGTCGTAATTGGCTGTGATTTTGTCCAAACTACATACCCGTATGTCATCAAGGGTCTGATAACTGTCTCCAGGTTCTACCAAATTTCAAATTCAAATTTAAAATTTTAAATTTATTAATAAAGTGAAGTAATTACAAGATTTTTACATTACTTATAATGAAGGACTCCAAAAGCTGAGAATTAGCTTGCCTGAAGTCCGCACACTTATTATTTGCAAAATTAATCAATTAAACTTAACCAAATACGCCAAAACAATGGTGAGAAAAATAGAAAAGGAACCACATACCTATAACTAAGTAAAAATATTAAATTCATTAATTATCAGCTCGTAATTAGTCTCAATCCATTGAGACACCCTTGACATGAATCTGCTTACATTTATAATTAATCTAATATTAATTGGTAACATGTTGTATAATTTATGTCCTATGAACTTAATGTGCCTTTGTGCTGCTGTAAAAAACATACGAGGAACAACAGTGCACTGATTGAAAGCTCTTCGCGTGTCAACGCCATGGGATAGAGATTGTCGGTATTTCACAGATTTCTTCTTGTATTTAACAACACTTATCATATATAATCTTCGTACGGAAAGCAGACCAGCCTCTTCAAATAGAAGATCTGATGGGTACCTTCTATTTTTTTTCATAAGAATTTTTATTATAAACTTTTGAGTTACATTTAGAGGATGAAGGCAACTACCACACGCAGCTCCCCACACCGTTAAACCATACAAAATAATAGATTCTATGAGAGCCTGATACACTACTTTTAACAGTCTACAAGATAGAAACTCTCTTAGTTGGTAAAACTTATGAATAGCTTTGCGAATTTTTTGCGTGGCATAGAGTATGTGAACATCGTATTTTAGGTGTTTATTAATGTATACACCGAGGTATTTAACACTATCCACCGATATAGCTTGACGACAAGAGCATTGGTTAGATCCCGATATACATAAATACTCATGCACTTTAAGATCGTGGTGGATAAAATTATTTCTATTACTTAAAGAGAAAGGTATATAAGATGTTTTTTTTTATATTCATGGTTAATGCATTTTGATCCATCCATATACGCACACTAGATATACATAGTTCGGCCCGTTGAACGGTTTCCTCCCAAGATTTCCCCCTCACGAGGACAGCCGTGTCATCCGCATAACAAACACAAGTACTGTTTTCATCAGACAATACAGAAAATAGGTCATTGATATATATAGAAAACAGGGCGGGTCCCAGTACTGTACCCTGAGGCACGCCGATCTTCGCAATATCATAACTACTAAAAGTATCATGAATCCTAACCCTTTGCATTCTGTCCTGTAAGTAAGATTTGAACAGACTGTACACAATGCCACGCACCCCCACATTTTCCAATTTTTTTAAAATAATTTCGTGATCCACAGTATCAAAAGCACGGGCTAGATCAACAAATATCCCAATAGTTTTAAGTTTCGCATTAAAATTATTATTTATATATTCAGAGACGTGCAATATAGCGTCCTGCGTACTAACCCCCGAGAGAAAACCGTATTGTGAACGGGACAGCACATTATTTTCCTTAAGAAAATTGTCTAATCTCAGTTTAATGCATTTTTCAATAAGTCTGCTTACCGAACTTGTAGCAGCAATTGGTCGATAATTTTCTTTAGCAAGTTTATCACCCGACTTAAATATGAACACAATCGTAGCCCTCTTCAAAATATCAGGGTAAACGCCATTTTGAAATATTAGATTTATAATGTGTAATAAAGGTTTTGCCAAATAAAGGTGATCATCTTTTAGTATCTTAGGTGTAATATTGTCATCCATCCCCCGCCGAGGCCTTAGTTTTTAAGGAATTAATGATTATTATAAGTTCATTAATGTTCATGGGACTGAGGAACATAAATAGAATTTAAGATACGCTTACTTGGAAAGGGATGTTCATTCTTACGTATTTTATTAGCTAGGTTAGTTCCTGTATTACCAAAATATTCAAGAAATATATTTGCCATGCCCAGGTTGTCATGAACAAGTTTATTATTTTCTTTTAGAGAAGCTATTCCCGTGTTTACTTTGTGTTCATTTGTGGCTTCCTTAATGAGATCCCATGTTTTTTTAGCGTCACTTCCACAATTAAGAAGTTTATTTTTATAGAAGTTAAATTTTGTTTTTTTGATTAGGTTCGTAAGCATATTTCTGTATCTGCGATATCTTCCAAATAGGCTTCTGCATATCATAAGTTACATTTTGACTTTGGGTTGGGTTGTTGTTAATTTGTTGGTACCATGCCCGTTTGGCGTCCAGAGTTAGTTCTAGATATTTTATCTCACTGACTGTTTTTTTCTGTTCACTAAATATTTCTAGATGGTTGTAGTTCCTTACACCCTGTAGAAATAGCCCCTATTAAGTTCTACTTTTTTTTATAGTTCTGTGGTTATACCCGACTCTCTTTTAACCTTAGTAGGTCTATAAAAAGCAGCTAATTTTAATTTCTTTTATTCGTCAGGATATGATGGTAGGTAGTTACCATTTACAAGTTTTCGCTGTTTTTATCATGGAAAATAGGGTATAATCGCGCGAGATTACAAACTGTTATGGCAATAGATGGTTTCTAGCCCGCATTACAGAACTGAATTATTCATTAGGAGTGCAATTAATGTTTATTCATATATTTTAATACGGCCAACGCTGTGTATGAATTTTACTCATATAATATTAATATTTTGATTAACACGTCAACATCCCTATACTATAAGGCTTACGTTAAATATACTAACAGTTCGGAAAACAGAAATTTAATTTATTATAATTTAGTGAGGTAATGCACAAATATTAATGAATGATGGTGTTCAATCAATTGTAAATAAGGACTTAACATAACTTAACTTAATAACAGGTATGCTTAATTATGATTGAACAATAACCAAGGTAACAAAATGTCACTTGTTGTCTCCCTAGAGCAATGGTCGCCAACCTTTTTAATGTGTCGAGCTACTTCGATAGTTTTGGAATGGACAGTGAGCTACCAAGCAACCCATAAGCAACGACCAGCAACGTAATCCAACCTAAATAAAATAATGCCCAGTTTTACCTTTAACATCTGTGAAAAAGTTTCGTTGCTCCCATTCCGAATGAAAATGGTATGTCTTCACTTTCTTACTACTGCTTGCCATATTTTTATTTGCGGGCCAACGCCAGCCCAACCGCTGGACATTTTGCGATTCAGTTTAAACCTGCGCCTGGGCGCCGCGCCTTGCATACCTACTTATACCGTTAAAAGCAACCCAGAATTTTCCCGAACACTAGAACGTTGTCGCGCTGATCGGTTCTAGCCATAGATATTTACCTTTGGATAAGCAAACAATAATCCCGAAAGTGGCAGTTTTATGGCCTCGCGCATGTAAACAAAGCTGGACACTATTAGCCATGCGCACTGCAACATTATTGTTTGACGAATGGGAAAATAGACAGGTCCGGGCTTTAAAATTTAAATTCTTGCCAAAAAATTGGAATTTCTTCTCAATTTTTGATCAAGTTGGGGAAAATGTAGTGATTTCTGGCATTTTTAGTAGTAGCAAACATATTAGATTTTAAATATAGAAAATTGTTTTTAAGGTTTTGTTTTTACAATTTGTTTAAAATTGATTCGTCGTCGTGTTTTTAGTTCGAAAAGGAACAGAACAAGAACAGGTAAATTAAACTAGTCTTATAAAATCAAATATAAAAACAAACAAAACCAGCAAAATAACCAATCTATGGTGTGTGTTATCGCGTACCTAACCTCAAGTCAAATAGTTGGTATATTATAATGTATTGATTTTTACAATATGGTAATAACTTGTTTTGTTCAAGAATTTGAAAAAGTGTTTGCTCGAGAACTTGACCCATGGAATACTTTCACCCTTGGATTAATATAAACATAAAGTCGCCACAGTGGTTCTTTTCCCGTGCGTCATCACTTTTACGTCATCAAAATCGTATGAATCAAATCAAAATTACGAGACGAAAAAAGTCAAAACTAAGTTAAGTTCATAAAATGGACGTGCCTGCCCACCGTTTGACGTACCTACATAATATCCCGAAAAATTATTATGTATTTTAAGTTTTGCCCGGCATTCTCTATTATCTAAAAGAAATTGACAAACAAATGTTTATACATTTAATACTATTTTTAAAGCTTAAAATCTACAAAAGTTTGGTGTTTTATTGACTATTAAAATCGCAAAAGTCAAATTTTTAACATCCTTTCATTTAAGGGAATTTAGCCACTGCCGTAAACGTTTCAAAGAACTTTCACGGTTAGAATATTTAAAATAAATAAATTAGTTATTATAAAAATCCATAAATACTTACCGCCAAAACAGATGGTGGGTATATTTACCTCTAAAAAGAACTATTTTTAGAAACAGGAACAGTTCTAAGGCACACAGATTTACAAAATACGAATTAGATTGGCAGATCAAAATAAGGTTGACAATGACGTTCTAAAATACAACGGTTGTCAACTAAACAAATAAAGAAAGTAATTAACTGACGTTTATAGTTTTATCCTTGTCTAGCACGTTATATTATTGCGGAATTTTGGAGACGTTCTTTTATGCTTTTATTCAAACTTGTTACTGTAATAAACAAGGATGCAGAGTTATTAACCACGTCGAGTCCTGATCGTTGATTGATGACGCACGGGCAAAGATCCACTGTGGCAACTTTACATAGGTATTTACTTTTTCTTTGCATGCATCGGGATAATCTTTCTTGGTGTGTGCTTCTCATTATTTTCATACCTTATTTTTGTAGCCTAGGCCTAGTTAGATGTGTTTAAATTGCTCATAATAAAATAAGGTTATATATCAAGATACATCACTACTCCATACTTACTAAAAATATGAAATACCCGATATTTTACCCCTATTTCGGCATAACAAAATAATACAACGGCTGTTACTGTCATTGTTTATATTCCAATTGAAGTCACTAAAAGCACAAACACAATTCACTAAACTACACAAAAACTAGAAATCCGTAAATATTAAACACCCACAATCCACGATAGCTAAGAAAACTACAAGGAATCTACAGAGAAACCTTAAAACACAACAACAAAAATGGCGGCCGAGCCGGTTCTGGAGAGTATATATCTTGCAACCTTGAGTATCTTGAGCATGTCGATTATTGTCGATAAAGTAGGCAGGCCGATAACACGAGGTTTGTGCGCATGCACGAAGGTGTCCAGAGGGAAGGCAGCTGACTGGCGAGTCATGCGCTCGGACGTATTTTTTCACCCATAAAACGTAACTTTTGTTTGCGCAGGAGATAAGCTGTACGTATCTAAAGGTAAATTGTTCATGGTTCTAGCCAATTCTAGCGTGGTGACGTGTCGTCGGTCGCGTCCGCTACAGATCGTTTACCGCAGTGTTGCGGTTACTTGCGTTTATTATGAGACTTTGCGGAATTTAGGAAATATAAACCTTTTGTATTTTAAAAATGTTTTGCGAGCGATCGACGGGTGGGCGACCACTGCCCTAGAGCATGGATTATTTCCGAGGCGCGAATTCTTTAAAAAAAATTTGATATTTGATACTTCAATGATAAGGTCTTCCGGATTTTCTTTAAAAAAATCATAACTCAGATAAAATTTCCTGAATTTTAATTCAAGCTTGCGGGAGATTCGGCACGAAAATTTTATGATGAAACGATTTGAAAATATAATTAAATTGGTGACATACTCATGTAAGCGACATGATACCGTGCGAGCAAAAATTATTTGCATCAAAGAGGGCTTGGATTAAAAAACGTAGGGCTTGGTTTATAGATCACAACGATATATCTAACTAAATCTAGGTTAAAATTTTGTCAAATTCACATTATGATAGGATATGCCAAACTAATGAGTAATAAAATAAGTAGGACAAATACAAATTTATTTTTGTTGTTTACAAAATTAACAAAGTAGGAATATACAGAAAGAAAAAGAAAAATAATTACATAAATTGCTGAAATTGGCCACTGGCTCCAAGCATAAATTCACACGTCTCTTCATATTTTCGAAAGTGTTGACCAGCATCTCAGGAGAAATGTTACCACATTCTTGTATAATCCTTTCTTGAAATTGTCCTAAATTTCCAACTGGTGTTTTAAAAATAGTGTTCTTTAAATGAGGAAAAACGAAGTAATCCATAACCGTCAAACAAGGTGATCTAGGTGGAAATTCAATGTCTGATCGAAAACTGATCAATCTGTCGTCGAAAAAATTGCGTAAGTAGTTAATAGTTTCGGCGGCTGTATGGGCGGTTGCACCGTCTATGTTGAAAATATTCAAAACGTAGTTCGTCGCCAAGTAATTGCTCCACAAATGGATTCAAAATATTGTCTCTATACCGCTGTGCTGTAACTGTGTCATGGAAAAAAAATAGGACCAACAATTCTTCGTTGGGAAACAGCTAATCAGACACCAATTTTTTGAGGGTGCAATGTGGACTCTACAAAAAATGGGGATTTTCACTACTCCACATGCGTGTATTCTGATGAGAATTCACATAACCGGAGAGGTGGAACCAGGCTTCATCCGAAAAAAATGTCATGCAGGTCTAATAAATCATTTCTTTCCAATAAATTTTGGGTAAATTCCTGCGTCTTTCAAAATCTGCGGCTTGTATTTCTTGGAATACTTGCGCTTTTCAAGGAAATAAATTTAGCTGCTTTTTAAGAATAGTTCTACATGTTCCATAAGATCTTCCCACTTCTTGGGACAGGCGTCTTATACAATTTGTTGGCGTATTTTGCATTATTTCACGAACGTTTGCAACAAGTTCTTCTGTTCTTACAGATGGTCTTCCTGCTCCTTTTTCGTGTTGTATAGAACCTGTTTTCCTAACCACAGCCACGGTTTTCTCAGGTAATGATAAAAATCCCCAACAATAGAAGCAACGTTAGGAAAATGATCGTGTAAATCGTCCATGCACAAACCCGGATTGTATTGCCACTCACCATTTACTCTAAACCCGTTTCGAAAATACGCTTCAACCATGAATGTTTTGTGCTGTTCCGTAAAGCCCATTGTGTAAATTGTTCAAGAAATTGGAAAAATTAGCGATGAATCAAATTACTTGTAACGAATGTCAAAGATGACGGAATAACTGATTGATTGTTAACTTAGGTAGTTACTGACACCCAACAGGTATTAAGCTCTACGGCTAAGCATTACGTCCTTAGATGCAAGGCCCTCTTTGATGCAAATAATTCTTGCTCGCACGGTAGTAGGCTGTCGTTAGTCCGTTAGTGCTACATAGGGATAGTTAATTAAGATGGCCATGATTAAAGAAAATCCATTCAATATAATTTCCAAACTATCACATATAAAGTTATAAAAATAGTTGTATGATTAAATTAATGATGCTCATTTATTTACTAAAATTATTAGGTACAATATCGTTGACATAAACACAGATAAAATGCTATCTTTTAAACATGTTTCAAAATAAGTTTTAAATATACGTAAATTATCTTCACCGGTTCAGAGTTTATTGGCATAGAGATTCCAACATTAGTACCTCGTTATTGAGCCCACCAAACAAACAACAAAATGTGTAGCACGAGCGAAAATCTAAAAGTGGTTTCTTTCGACGTCAAGGATATAAGATTTCCCACATCCCTACAGGCCGATGGATCTGATGCAATGGTAAAATTTTTATTATACTTATTTAAATTCTCGCATATCGTTAGTATACAGCTTGTCCCGGATAAGAATGCACTCTACAGGGATCTCGTAAACCGCAGAAGATACAGAGATGGCTAAATTATGTAAAAAATTTCGAGTCCTTCCGAAAATATTTGGGCAAAACCCAATTTTCGCGATTTTGCTCTTATTTTTTTCTCCCTGTATTTGAAGAGATATGTCAAAGTAAAGATTTCTTTTACTGCCATTTTTTCTCCTTTACAAGTTAGTGTAATTCGATTTTCAATCCGAGTTTTCTCACAACCACCATCAACTTTATTTAAATAGTCGGAAAACTTTATTTCATCATTTCAAATTTATTTTTATTAAATTCCCCTTCTTATTCCAAATTCAACGACGTGCCACACCTAGTATTAATAAAATGTTTAATTAATTACCACTAACGGCCCCATACGTTGGCCTGCGCGTTTTCCCGACCTTACACCTTTGGATTTTTTTTTCTTCAAAATGAAGCCTACTGGAAAACCTATGAAAATACCAACTTTAAATTAAATAAATTTGATTGCTGAGAACACTGTCAGGTATTTAGTAAATCTGTTCTTAAGTGGTAATTGTTAAACTTTTTTTTATGGGTAACTACTAGTTGGGCATGGTCTGGGGGGTCATGGCAGGGTATACCAGAATGAGGGGCATGGGCAGGGTATACCAGAATGAAAATAAGAACTTTTGACTGATAATTTCTTTTGTTCCAAAGTCTTTTTTTTTACACTTCCAATATTAGATTGCAATTTGTCGGACGAGAACTGACAAAAAAATAAAACCGTTTTAATTTTAAAACATTGCGTGCGATGCGAGTTGCCGCAACGCACGCATTTCGTGTTTAATTTGGACATCTTCATCTGTTGCTCTGCGTTTAATTCTAAATGTCACCGCGTCGCACGCATCGCTCCGCACGCATCGCACGCACTCGTATTTAGCTAGGACACGGCGTTAGCCTTTTCACCGGATTTCAAAAAACCGAAAATTTTAAAATCGATTTTACTAGAAAATGGTGAATCCTACCTCAATGAAACAAGAGTACCTTTTTTCAACAAAAGACTTCAAGGCTTCTAAAAATTGTACCTGAAGTTAAAAAATCCTAAAAATAAATAACTTAGGGCAATATTCTCCCAACTACCTACCCAGTGGGACGCCACTGGAAGAAATAAAGTTAAGCTAATTAAATCGTTTATTGCGTCTTGTCATGGGTAAAACATGTATAAAATTTTGTTTCGATACCCTAATCGGTTTTTGAGATATTGTGAAAAAACTGCTTATCATAGCTCCAATTCGGGGGGCTCTAGTACCATAACGAAGCGTTTTTGAAGGTATATTAATAGAGGGCATTAGTCTTATTTTTGAATGTACTTTATCTCCTTAAATTATTGTCAGCTAATTTCGGGACACTCTGTATAACAGTAAAACGCCACTGTTATCACTCGTTCTTAAGACAATAATCTACTATTACTTATTAAATAACAATTATTACAGCATAACAAGATAATAAATAATATTCAAAACAAATTATTTTCATAATATGAATACGTTAGTAACAAAATTTGCAAAAAATAGTGTAAAGAAATTGCTCGATATCACCTCTATTTTTTTGAATACACATGCGAGTTCTCTTTATTAAAGAAACCTCTGACCCCATAAAATATTTAATACAGCCCCAGATTGAATATCCCAATGAGTAAGGTCTGGGGAACGGGGTGGTCATTTCACGGAAGCATTTTAGCCCCGACCAATCCAGCGATTAGGAAAGATTTGGTGTAAATAGTTCCTAACTTTTCTAGCAAAATGCGGGGACTTATCGTCTAGTTGAAACTAAATATGTTGTCTTACCACTAGAGACCAATCATCAAGTAAATGGGGCAGTGCGTTTTACAGAAATAGTAAAAATGAATGACTAGTCAAAATTCCTGATAAAATTACTATGATTATTGATACTGAAGATTAGCGATAGTAAGTTCTTAGTAGGGCAATAAAATAATTTCATTTAACTGGTTTAGTACTACAGGTTTTTACCTGTAGTTACGCCATTGTCTTACATTATTTTTGGCTAGTCCTTGGCTTTATGTATTGTAACCTATTGCAAAGTTTTACTTAATTATATCTTGTATCCATGGTAATTCTACAACGGCTAACTTCATTTTGCATTTCAAAATTATGAGATTAGCCGCCTTGGCTCAAAAGATGTAACTCTTGATGATAAAGCAATATTAAATAAGTACTTGAGTTATTAAAAAATATCAGTTTTTAATTTTAAACTTTTCTGCCTAATAAACATGTCAAAAATGAAAAATGACATAAAAATCATATTATTTTTGCTCAAGGAATATATTATGGTCAACGAATGGCCCCCTTTTTCCGGACACCCTGTATATGGCAATTAAAAGACATTGCACGAATAAATATGGACCATTTATAAAGTACTAGCGTGTACCCGGCATGCGTTGCAACCCGGCTGGTATAAATACAAACTCGAACAAACCCGATATATTAGTACCCGGCATGCCACTTTCTGAAATGATTGCACCCGTGCGAAGCCGGGGCGGGTCGCTAATTATACATAAAAACCTTCCTCTTGAATCACTCTATCTATTAAAAAAAACGCTTCAAAATCCGTTGCGTAGTTTTAAAGATTTAAGCACATATAGGGATATAGGGACAGACGGGCGATAGGGACTTTGTTTTATACTATGTTAAGATGAGAATATACAGTTGAGTTTGTAACCTGGAATAAATTCAGTAAATCCAGTATCGTTTCTTCTGAAAAAATGCTTGGACACAAGGTATAGGTATATTACCATTTTAAGTTATGTTCTTTTTTATAAAAAAAAATATTGATAATTTTAAATAGCAATCCTAGTTTTTTATTGACCATTTTGTTATACTTAAGTACCAAATATCAAATTTTGATTCCATTATTTCGCTTCATTTTAATACTGTAATGCGGCAATGTTGTTGCCGGCTGCCGTTATGTCATGCTAGTTGGCTAATGGCGGTTTTGAACAACCTGTCGCGCTTTTAAATTATTTTGTCAGTTCAAAGTAATTTTAGTAAAATGTATGACGTGTAACAATTGGTTTCAGGCTTTTGCAGCAACGAATATTCCTTCAAAAAATATTTAAATAAAAGATTGTAAGCAATAAATAAACAATAAAATATAATTTTTAAGGTAGAAATATTTCTAATTTTAAACATTGAGCGTCATAATATTTTGTTTGAGCTTTACTTAGTTAATAAATTATTTTGATATCTTGTATAGGTTTATCTCAGTAGTTATGGTGTTTATAAAAACAGTAATGTAATTTTCGTATTGGTTGAAATTTTTAAATAGAAATTTCGATCTGTATCACAGAAACTAAAACTCGTAAACGTTTAAAAATTGATATATAATATAAGTTCCTTTAATAAAAAGAAATAAAGAAAATAAGGATTTACGTATTTTGTCTTCTGTTCACAAATTACTTAGGGGTGGTCGAAAAACGGATGTAGCCTATTTTGAGGGGATACCTATACTAATATCTATACTTTTAGGCTATATACCTGAAGATTGGTACAAAGCTTACTCTGTTAAAATAAGCAAGTACGTGTTTAAATGTTTTGGGAAATTTGGCTCCTAGGGGTCAGAAATGGTGGTGGTAAGTTTCCAACGCAACCGCTAAAGAAAAAGACATAAATAATTTTAGTCAAATTTTTTGCTTGAAACAAATAAACATGTGTTATAGTAAGGAAGCCCAACAGGGGATTTTGGGATTTACTCAAGCGCGGCAGATTAACATATGGGGGATACCTTGCACCCTGTTGAGTACCTCTGCCATGTCTAAGCCCTCTATATAGTGCCGCGCGTGTACGGCAGCTGATCAGAATAGTAAAAAAAATCGATAGCTGGATTTACTCGAGCGCATTAGATTAAGGCGTGGTGGGTTAATTACATGCTAAAGAGTCTGCATTTCAATAAGCTGACGATTTGAACGTGACGTAAGGGAGTGGGAGGGTCATAAACTTGCAAAAAAAACGTCACATGGACATTCTCGAGCGCGGTCAATTTTTTTTTTATTTTGAAGGAAATAATTCAAGGATAACTTGAAAAATATAATCTGCCGATTACCACAAGCCGAAGTACCAAAAATCGTCAATAAAGTTTATTAGCGCGTGCAGCTGTAGTGATGCACTCCGCGCCTCAATGTCTCTTCTTTATCACTCACTCTCTCGCACCGTCCCCACACTACTTTCCGTCAGCCATCACAGGCTGATCATAGCATTCGTGGGATTATAATGTACAGAGGGTTATTATTTTACATTTTTTGTTTGTCCCACTTTTAAAAGCCTGTAACTTTTTTGTTTTTTGAATTAGCGCGTTAGTAGGATGTAGAACTTTTGGCCAAATATTTATGGGTTTTGTCAAAAATGACAGTAGGTGTCACGTGTCACATTTAAAACCAAACATTTAATTTTTTTAAATGAGACACTCTGTATATTAAAAGCGCATAAGATGGTTCCTTTTCTTTCAATTTCAAAAATATAACACACTTATGCATTCTCCTCTTAATTCCATCAAAAATATGTAAAAATAATATATTAAAAGGCATCAAAATAGTTATGAAACCGTTTTCTTGCTATGGATTTTGTCTTTATTTATATCGCAGTCTGTCACTCTTATTATTATTAGGTACTCGTTAATTTTGTAAGATTATTAAAAAAATTTTAAACATTTTTTAAGATTTAAGAAAAAAAAATCATGACATTTTTTTTTAAACGGTCAGATTAACAAAATCCTTCAAAATAATGGTCAGATTATGAATCAGCACGACCAGGACACCAAGCTGAACCGTCTGTATGAAAATCTGACGCGCTCGAGTATGTCAAAATAGCGTTTTTTTTTTTGCATTTTCGAAAAGTCGCCACGAGCTTGCGTCACATCCGAATCGTCAGTCTATTGAATGGGAGCTTCCTTAGGGATCCCTTAACATCCCCACTGAATATCTGACACGCTCGAGTAAATTTTTTTCCCCCATTTTTTACCCTTCCGTACCGCCGCCCCTACCATCAAAACCGGCAAATTAATGTACCTCCGTCATGAGAGTCACATGGGGCATATACACTATTAATATCTGACGCGCTCGAGTCTGACTGTTTTTTTTACATTTTTGAAAGCCTGTAGTAACTCTCCCCACCGGTGAAAGGGTACACATGATATGACATTTTTTCCTTTCTACCATCCAATCTTCAAGATCCAATAGGTCCCCACGACGCTCGAGTAAATCCCCATTTAGCATCGTAGGCTCCCCTACTATTAGGCATTTAGGTACCAAAACTTTGCCTATAGTTAGGGGGTGGAAAAAGGGGTATAAAGTTTAAATTGGAGAAAATATTTTTGTTCCGATTTCTTGAAATACGGCATAAATACACGAAACACAAGTAATGAAGCACGTATTTCTTAATTTTTTTAACGTCTCGTCGGCCTATAAAGGAATGAAAATGGTTTATAAAAATGTATATCGGATAAAATATTTTTGACGGACTTTATAGAAACACAGCATATATATAATATAATATATAAAATATAATATACAATTAATAAAACACGTATATTTTTTTAAAAATATGTCCTAAAGGGGTATAAAAATTTCTATTTAAAAAAATATTAGGTATTTGTTGGAACTCAGCTTAACATAAATACTATATTATACAAAAAATGAAATAGGTAGGTACGTCTTTTAAAGCCGGCTCTTAAAGGGGGTGAACAAGGGGGTAGGTATAATAGTTTCTAGTTTCTGTTGAAAAGCACTTTTTATTATATTTTCTTGAAACTTAACAGAAATACTATACTTGATAAGAACCAAGCTTTATGGCCACAGTGCTGAAAATGTGTATAGGCATATATAACAAGAAACAATGTTTTTTAAAGCATTCTTCTAAACTCCTACAACGTACCCTATTTTTGATTAATTGTTCAAAAATGTAATTTGACAGGCAGAGCGCACGTGACTATGCCTATGACACAAAGGTAGACAAAAACTTATGGCAAAGTCGACAGATAAGAAAATCTCATTTGATACAGATTTTCACGGATACTGATTTAAATAAAAATTACATTTCACACTCATGAAACAACGAATTTAAATGTACTCAGATATTTTATTTTAATTGCATTAGTATTCAAATTGAAACGAAAATTGAGGAAAATCACCGAGAGGAGAGGATGCAGTACATTATGTACAGTTGAGCAGGCACAAATTTGATTTTATATAATTAACACTTAAAATGGTACATAATAATTAAACACAAAGGGTGAGATTACAGAAAATGCAGACCTGCAACTTGCAGATCTGCAAATATGGCGGACTTGCAGACGCAAAATAATTTGCAGAAATTTGACATTCCAAAAACTATTTTTAAATCCGCCATTTTTACCGTAGTTAAACCGTTTTACTACTTCTGTTTTTTTTATATCGACTTTATATATGCCCAAATCCATGGCAATAATGAATTAATGAACCTACCTTTTAACGTTCCCTTGTTGTTTTTTTAACGATCGCGAATACAAATTATTGTAAATAACCACCAATACCATCGTCTGTCAAATCCCCAAATTATAGGTTCGTTTTTAACAAATCTTAGGTATGTAGGACCTTCCAACCTTTTGCAAATTTGCGGACGCAAAGTATGATAAATAAACGTTTTCTGGAGTTCAATTTTATTTATTTATAAGTATCAACAGCACAGGTGCCAATTACAGATGCATCTTTTAAACCTAGTAAGTATAAGAAAAAAAACTCTATGAGGCGAACAAGTATCAAAACAACATAAAAGTGGGTACTTAAATGAGGAATCATTCATTCATCACAAAATTACGTCCTCTGCAACCTGAGCCAAATATATACTAGTCAATAGACATACTTGATAAAACTATAGGTACTATGATCACAATTAAGCATATATTTACTTACAAGCTACCGCAATCAAATCTTCAGTCTGTTAGTTGGTTCTCATAGTTTTCTCTCGATCAAATCCTTGAACTGGCCAAGACTATAGTTGTATCTACATCAATATCAGATGCATACAGTGGCCCACTTTGTAAATTGGAGAATTTTTGTACAGGTTTGTTCGAGGATAGGTCAGATAAAAAATATTTGAGGCTCGCGAGTTGACTTTATTGACAGCAAATGGTAGTTTACAGAATACGGGGGCAGCCAATTTCACCTTTCAAAATTCTAAACAAAGTGCATGCCTAGTCAAATTTTGATTTTTCTTTTATTCAATGAAAGCCTGCCGAAAACACCCAAAAGATATTCGTTATCACACATATTTCCTATAATACATACACGTCATCACCTTTCTCTGCACTCTTTAAATGAGAGTAACCCACACGTTATACTGGGGCGACCAAATTATAATTCCGTACTCTAAAACAGGCAACACTAGGCCACTAGGCTATCGAAAATATGCCAGCTAACATCAATGCTAAAGTCTTTGATAAAACCTGCTAACAATAGAACCTGCTATTTTTTGTGCACTATCAATTATAGATATTATATGGCTGGAGAAAGATAGTGTTGGGTCAAAAATTACATATCGAGGTCCTTATGTTGATTGACCCGCTGCAAATTGGTCATTTGCATCTGCAAATTGCTACTTGCAGCTGCACACGTCAGACGCAGAACTTCTGTAATTTCACCCAAACTCTATAACTTTGTAGAAATATTGTAATAATTTTTATTATCCCATTGCACCAATAAAAAATGACTGCAATGAATAGAAGCAAAACAGGAGATTTTTTGTCTCAAAATTCCTGAATAATGTTTAAAATTGTTTTTAGCACACTGATCCAGACTATTCCTGCGCCTACGTAACAATTAAAACTGCGTCAGGACTAGAAGGTCACGGGTTGACGTTTACATGTGGAAGAGGCACCGAAATTGTGGTTGCTGCGGCTAACTCACTAAGCTATTTGGTTGTTGGACAAGTTCTTTCGGATATTTACAAGGATTTTGGTACTTTCTGGAGATCGTTGACGAGTGAGAGTCAAATGAGATGGGTAAGGAAAATATCATTCTTCTAGTATACGTATATACAGTCGGAACAAACTTTGTTACTTCAACTTTAATAAGAACGAAAGTAAACGTTTGGGTCGCTAAGAACAGCGTTTTTAGAGTAGTACCTAATTTAAATCTCTTTATAAATAATTTAAGGCAAATTTTGGTTAAATCTAATCTATCAAAGGAACCGGCTATAGTCGGATCTGGTCTTATCGTGCGGGTCATACGATTCAAGAAAGATATACTCTCAGTTTTTGTTTTCTTTACTTGCGTTTAATTTTACCCTCTAAATAAAATACGTAAGATAAATGAGACAGACTTATTCCATTTTGACATGAAAAAAAGGATATGTATTTACTTTCCAGCGATTATAAAAAAGCTTATAATAGCACCAGCTACGTTTTATTTTAAATATGCCAGTTTTGTGACTTTGACAATTTTCTGGGTTTTTGCATCCCCATCAAAAAAAAATGTACTTAATCTGATAAACTATTTCGAAAATGAAAGAAAAAGTGGAAATTCGCCAACCAATATTCAGGAAACAGTAGCCAAAGCACTGGGAATTAGTTTAAGGACTGTGCATAAAATTGTGCATGATGAAACAAAACCTAACATAATACCCAAGAATACTAAAAAGTGTAAACGAAGAAAGCCAAAGACAGAGGATTTAAGCGAAAATATTAAAATGGGAGTTCGAAATGTGATTTACGATTTATACAAATCAAAAACCAATGTAACTCTTCCAGTTTTACAAAAAACACAAAAAATTCGGGGTGTTTTGGAAATTGGACTTGAAGCGTTATCAAAATTAATAAAAAATTTAGGTTTTCGCTATAAAAAATACTGTAACCGAAGATTTTTATGTAAGCAGCCACAGATAGTGAGTCAGCGTGTTCAGTTTTAAAAAAAATATACGGACAATTACAAATCGAAATTTAGAAAAGTGGTATTTTTAGACGAAACGTGAATATTTTCGAATGGAAGTGGTTCAAAATCTTGGCAAGATGAGTCTGTAAAAAGTGTTAAAAGGAAAAAGGGGTGCGGTACGGGAAAGCGTTTTATTATTTTGCATGCCGGTTCTGCAACAGGATATGTTGCAGGTGCGAGTTTAATTTTTTTTTCAACATCAAAAAGTGCTGACTATCATGATAATATGAATTGCGAAATGTTTGAAAAATGGTTAAAAGTTCAATTGATACAAAATTTGGATGCTCCGTCTTTAATTGTATTAGATAATGCATCATATCATTCAAGAATTTTAAATAAACAGCCTACTTCATCTTGGAGGAAAAGTGATATTTATGAGTAGCTGGAAAAACACAACCAAAATCCTTTACCAAATATGCTTAAATCGGAACTCCTATCAATAGCAAAGTCTCTTAAAAAACCCAAAATATACGCAGTAGATGAAATACTGCGTGAATATGGTCATGAGGTTCTACGACTGCCGCCATATCATTGCCAGTTTAACGCAATAGAATTAATATGGGCTGGTGCAAAGTCTTATTATGAAAAACATGTAGGTGATGGTCTTAAATCCGACCAAGTACAAATAGTTTGGCAAGATTCGTTAGATCATATTACACAAGAGTACTGGAAGAAATCGGTGGAACATTAAGAAATATTAATAAGGGATTGGGTGGGATCGAGAACAAGTACTAGATGTCGAAGTAGCGCCAATGATAATTGCTCCATTCGAAGACGACTCAGACGACGAGGACTTTTCAGATTTTATAAGTGACAATGAGAGTTTTTAGGCTATAATTATAAACGGTGTTTTTCGTTTACATTTTCTAGTATTCTTGGGTATTATATTATGCCTTTTTTTCATGCACATTATTCTGCATAGTCCTTAAACTAATTCCCAGTGTTTTCATTACGGTTTCCTGCATATTGGTTTGCGAATTTCCACTTTTTCTTTTATTATCGAAATAGTTTATCAGACTAAATGGCATTGTATTTTTAGGTTTTTGTAGTAAAATTGTTAAAATAAATTGCACTGTTTATTATTGTCGTTTTTAATTAAGGGGTACAGTAGGTATATAATTAACGATTATATATTTTTTTTGTAACTTTTTCAACTCCTGTACATAATTTTTACAAAACTAATAATATTAGGTATATGTGGCTATCTTCGCGATAGCTAAAATAATGAAACTATTTTTTCTTCCTTCGGTATATTTGTAAATAATCTCACAACATTTTGATAGCCTCTGGGTTGTCTGATTTGACGCATATGATCAGTGACCTTTGGACCCGCACGTTAAGACCAGATCTGACTATATAAATCTTGATAAAATTAACCAAGGTTATTTTTTAAATCATAAAAAATTATTCTTCAATCTAGGACAGTGCCATTATGACGTATTTAGCATTATCATTTAGATGTCATTACGACCTTCATAATAGCACTCAGTGCAATTACGAGTTCATAATAACATCCAAATGTTAGATGTTTAGATAGGTCTGTTCGTACACCTGCCTTGACTTTTCGGGAAGTAGGGAATCTATTACGCTTTGTGCGATATCTTCGACATCCGAAGGGACACTTTCGGATTCAGAATCTCCCATATTTAAATTATTTTTGGCAAACACTTTGCATACAATAGAAAATTAGACGGCAATAATGACGTTATCAAAATCGAAATTGAAACATTCAAAAATGCGGTTACCATGATATCGACTAATATGCACACCTGAACATTTTAAAAATTACGATAACGTTATCTGATATCAATGAAATTTAGACGAATAAAATCTATTTGCACTGTCGTAAATAAAATTTTGAATGATACACGTTCGATATGAACTTTGTTAATGAGACTTGAGCAATTAAACCACTCGGCTAACGCCTTATGGTTTAACGTTGCACACGTTTCATTATAGTGTTCATATCGAACTAGTATCATTAATAACTATAAACATATTCAGTGTGTCCACGGATAGAGTTTGGAAGAGGAACAACTTTTTTATTAGTGGGTATAAAAGAAAAAGTTATTCTTTATAAAAACGTCTGCTTCTGCTGAACTACAATTTTGAATATCAGTTTTGCGATTACCATACAGGGTTCGTCAAAAACAACATTTTTACTTTTTAGGGTTTTTTTTTTCAATTCCTTGATTTATTAAATGAATTTTGGTTGTGCTCAAACTACAATTTCAAAACTCACATTTGCGATTACTATACAGAGTTTGTCAGAAACAACATTTTTAGTTTTTTGAATTTCGTTTAAAATAAATTTATCTAAAAACAAACAACTATTGTTGCTTTCTTACTTCGAATATGATTTTATATCTGGCCGAGTAACGATTTTGTTGTAGGAAAACCATTTGCCGGATTTTAAAGTATTTTTATTATTACATGTCATATTTCTTCAATTCATTCAATAATAAATTATAAGACTTTTATTCAAACGTGGTACCACCGAGTTAGCGCATAGTTCAACTCGACATCTGAATTTTCGATAACAGTTACTAACTTGCTGTATGTACTATGTACTTGCAATAACTAGATACTCTTATTTTTTCTTTCAAGATATATAAGTTAATATTGAAATTGGTTTTTACACATGTGGCTTCAGATACCCCATAAATGAGAGTCGATAATTGTGAGACTGGGATTCCTACGTGCCAACTGATTTGGACCATAGATACCTTTCAATCCATTTGTTCCCAAAGTGATGATTTAGCCAATCATCAAAAGGAATTGAAAAAAAATCCAAAAAACAAAAACACTTTTGTTTCTGACAAACCCTGGATGCAAATCCAATAGTAGTTTCAACACTAGTAAAATTCATTTAATAAATCAAGGAATTGAAAAAAAAAATCCTAAAAAGTAAAAATGTTGTTTTTGACGAACCCTGTATAGTAATCGCAAATCTGATAATCGAAATTGTAGTTTCAGCACAAGCAGACGTTTTTATAAAGAATAAGTTTTTCTTCTATACCTACCTACTAATAAAAGTTTTTCCTCTTCCAAATTCTATCCGTGGACACACTGTATATTATTACATATTTTTATGTTGTTGAGATATTTATAAAAAGCTGTTGTCTTCATATAAGTGGTTTTCAGAGTCGCCTATGGATGTCTTAGGCAAGTGCTAATATTATTGTCCTTCATACTAGCAACTATGAATATTGTCTACCTACTACTAATTTTGCATTTTTAACAGGTTGGTCCAGAAAAGGGGGTTACACATCTTGCAGTGGCTGCTATCATTAATGCCCTATGGGATCTTTGGGGAAAGCTTTTAAAGAAACCCGTTTGGAGGGTTTTGGTGGACTTGGAACCTGAAATGCTTATTTCCTGCATTGATTTCAGATACCTGACAAATGTAGTAACAAAGGAGGAAGCTCTTGAATTATTAAATAACGGACAAGTTGGCAAAGAAGGGAGAATTCAGGAATTAATGAAGAATGGATACCCATGCTACACTACCCAAGCAGGTATTATTAAGTGGATATAATTTTTCAAAAATCCGATGTTTTATAAATTTTAATTTACAAAAGAGTTTTTGATTTGTAGCGAGACCATTAACAGAATTAACAGATACACGGTATAATATACAGTAAATTCAGTACAGTTTTTTTTTAAAGCCGTTCAAACGTCTAAACTTACGTTTTATAATACCGTGCGAGCAAAAATTATTTACATCAAAGAGGGCCTTGCATCTAAGGACGTAATGCTTAGCCGTAGAGAGCTTAATACCTGTTGGGTGTCAGTAACTACCTGAGTTAACAATCAATCAGTTATTCCGTCATCTTTGACAGTCGTTACAAGTAATTTGATTTATCGCTAATTTTTCCAATTTCTTGAACAATTCACACAATGGGTTTACGGAACAGCACAAAACATTCATGGTTGCAGCGTATTTTCGAAACAGGGTTAGAGTAATTGGTGAGTGGCAATACAATCCGGGTTTGTGAATGGACGATTTTCACGAACATTGTTGCAAACGTTCCTGAAATAATGCAAAATACGCCAACAAATTGTATAAGACGCCTGTCCCAAGAAGTGGGAAGATCTTATGGAACATGCAGGACTATTCTTAAGAAGCAGCTAAATTTATTTCCTTATAAAGTGCAAGTATTCCAAGAAATACAAGCCGCAGATTTTGAAAGACGCAGGAATTACTCCCAATGGTTTACCCAAAATTTATTGGAAAGAAATGATTTATTAGCCCTGACATTTTTTTCGAATGAAGCCTGGTTCCACCTCTCCGGTTATGTGAATTCTCAGAATACACGCATGTGGAGTAGTGAAAGCACCCTCAAAAAATTGGTGTCTGGTTAGCTGTTTCCCGAAGAATTGTTGGTCCTATTTTTTCCCATGACACAGTTACAGCACAGCGGTATAGAGACAATATTTTGAATCCATTTGTGGAGCAATTACTTGACGACGAACTACGTTTTGGATATTTTCAACAGGACGGTGCAACCGCCCATACAGCCGCCGAAACTATTAACTACTTATGCAATTTTTTCGACGACAGATTGATCAGTTTTCGATCAGACATTGAATTCCCACCTAGATAACCTTGTTTAACCGTTATGGATTACTTCATTTTTCCTCATTTAAAGAACACTATTTTTAAAAAACCAGTTGCGAATTTAGAACAATTACAAGAAAGGATTACCTATCCAAGAATGTGGTAACATTTCTCCAGAGGTGCTGGTCAACACTTTCGAAAATATGAAGAGACGTGTGAATTTATGCTCGGAGCATGGCGGTGGCCAATTTCAGCAATTTATGTACAATTATTTTTCTTTTTCTTTCAGTAGTAGGTTTATTTTTACTTTATTATGATACTCTTATCTATATAAGCGGTAAAAATATTTTGGAAATTTTGGAAATTTTAAATTCAGAACTGATTCTATTGTCAAACTGGTTAAAAGTTAACAAATTAAAATTAAATATTTCTAAAACAAAATGTATGGTTATGGGTGTAAATTTAAATAATTATACAAATATAAATATTTCAATTGATGGTGATAAACTAGAAATAGTCAATTCTTTTAAATATTTAGGTATATTGATTGATTCAAAATTAAAATTTAATAACCAATTCGAAAATTTAATTTACAAAATTGCGGGAATAATTAGTTAAGTATTTTAAAAGAATAAGTTTAAATTTAAAATTTTATTCAAAGAAAAGTGTATACAATACTTTAATTTTACCACATTTTCTTTATTGCTCTACAATTTTGTTTATGGCGGATGACAAAATAAAGCAATGCGAATTTTACTTAATAGGGATAAATATACAAAAATTAATGTAATGTTAAAGAAATTAGAATGGTTAAATGTAAAAAATTTAATATTATTTTTGGTTCTAATATTTATTTTTAAAATTCAAAATAATTTGTTACTGCCACATTTAAAGCAATTGTCTGTTCTAAATAGTGATCAAGATAATTATTTAACACGAAATAACAATAATTTTTTTCTTAATAATTTTTTAAAAAATATATCATATAAATCAGTTTTTCATAAGGGTCTTATTGAATTTAATAAATTAAACAAGTCAATTAAAAATCAAAAAAGTTTAAAATCTTTTTAAAAAAGTTTTAAATCTTTCTTATTAACCCAACAGGACAAATAAAGTTTCAAAAGGTCATTTAATTCAAAAAAATAAATAAAAATGTGTATAAACTTGTTAAAATGTATTATGTAGCCACGTGCTAAATAAATCTTTTTACTACTACTACTATTACATTAATTTTGTAAACAACAAAAATAAATTTGTATTGTCCACTTATTTTGTTATTCATTAGTTTGGCATATCATGTCATGTCATGTCATGTCATATTTGACAAAATTTTAACCTAGATTTGGTTAGATCAACGAAATAATAATACAAAGGAAGTAGGGTTTTGCATAAACCGCCTAACAAAATTTGCGACGGAAGTCGGCCATCTTCAGAACCCACAAATTACTCCATGTTTGTTTTGGTGGTTGACCGTGGTTGACAGGTCGAGCTGTGATTTCTGCTTTCTTTGCTGTTTTTGAATTGATTTGCATTTTAATTAGTTAACAACGAATTTTATCGAATTCTATTAAACTTATAATTTAGTTTATTGTGACAGTGGACTATACTTTTAGCGCTGGACAGCGATTTAAACATTTTATTTAGGTTGTGTTCCGTATTATTTAATTAGCTATAAGTATGGTTAGTTGTGCTGCTTGTAGGTGCTCCCAAACGCTAAAGAATAAAAAACTGGACATAACATTTCAATCATCGGTAAGTTTATGTTTAGATATATAAACTTTTTTAATCTGTAGAAAAAAAAAATGTTATTTTAATTTAATGTCAAAATACACATAACCTCGCATGTCATTCATGGCCTCATGGGCGTTCGTCCTATAAAACCAGAAAAATATTATTTATTTATTAATCGACTGGGTTACCCCATTTGTACAGAAATATTTAAATAACAACTAAAATATTTACCTATGTAAATATAATATCACAATTTCAACAATAATTTTATAGCAATCGGGAACAAAAATGTGCAACAATTTAATAACTTAAAAAATTACATAAAAATTTAAAATAAACAATACTTTTAGTGAAAACAATTTAAACCTAAATCAAAATTTAAAATATCTCAGAATATTTCACTCATGTATAAATTTTCCCATAAGAAACGTTAAAAATAAAAAAATATCAGCGGATATACAACGTTGCCTAGACAACGTTGTATATCCAACACACAACAATCGAACCTATTTGACGAGACAGTTTTTTTAATTTTTATTATTCAATCAATAATTAGTTAATATTTTTCAATTGTTTGTTGCTATTTGTTAAGTTTTTTTTATAAAATAAAAAAAAAATTGTTATTGGATTTCAGTTACAGTTTTAATTATGTTATATGAAATTGAAAATTGTATGACAAAAAAAAAATTTTATATAATAATATATTTCATTCTAGAAATATTCTCCCTAAATACCGCTCGTGCATAAAAATTAACTAGATAATTTTCATTCAAGCTTGTTATACTAATTCCACTCGTTCTTCGAACTCGTGGAATTATAAATAACAAGCTTTCATGAAAATTATCGGTAATTTTTAAGCACTCGTGGTATTACCCCCGATAATTTACAATATTTGATCTCATTTTCAGAAACCTTGGGAGTAAAATCTTAGGAAAGCAAATTAAAAATACTTACTTACTGGTTTTTAGTTTTCCAAATAATTACCTAAGAAAAAAGGATGGTTGAAATTCGTAAACCGAAGTGATTGGGATCCTACACGAAATAGCGTTCTTTGCTCGGAGCATTTTTCTGAAGATTGCTTTGACAGAACTTCAAGATTAAAAGTTTGATTGGTCCCAACTGCAGTGCCTACTTTTGCAGTAGCCAGGTTTAAAAATGTAAGTTTTGAAACTATTGTATCGGGTCATTACATAATAATATTGGAAAATATGTAGGTAGGTAGGTACTTAAGAATATGAATACAAATAATGCTGCATTATTTATGCTTCTAAGGAAGCTGTGTTACTCTTTCGTAAATTATTTATTCAGAAAAGTTTTTAGATGTTTTAATGCTTTAATCTATTTTTAAAATTTTAAAGCCATGGATAAAGAATGTAATAAAATATGGGAGTGTAGGTATGATAAACAAAGAAACTCATATTTAAAGGTTGAAGACAATGATGTTTCTAGAATGATAGAAACCTTTTCCCAATATTCACCTGAGGACGACTGGAGATACCAGTGATTAAAAAAATAAATTCAAAGCAAGTCCCAAACCTTCTATCATTCAAAGAAATTCATATCAAAATATAAATAATTTTTTTACAAAGAGAGGTAGTAGTCTATAGGATTCAGTATTTTATTTACGTTATAGGCACTTTCGTGTTATTTGGTAAAGGTGCTAAACAGATAATTAAAAAACTTATATTTTTTGGCAGGTACGTTCCTATGCAATATCCTATAAGACACCATGTGAAAACCTGCCTAAAGATAATTATCCTACTGTGAATCTAACTGGAACACCTTCTGGTTACAACATATATTGGACATGGCTCTTCCAGGACATTTTACTATCCAACAACACACCTAAGATTTTAGTATCTTCCTTTAATCTCATATGACAATCATTAATGGTTACGGTTTCCGGATTCTCCAAAGTGTATTGGTTAGTCTTAAACAAGGTGATACCGGTCTTTGATTTATTTAATATTAGTTTATTTTTAGAAAACCAATTATTTACTTTAATCATAAATTGTTGAATATGTTGCTCGAGAAGCTCAAGGTCTTTACTTATATATGACAATAAAATGTTTGTATCATCTGCATAGTTTATCATTTGACAATTTTCTTGTATACTAGAAATCTCATTAATATTATTTAGGTACATATTATATAATAAACAGGATTATATATTATATTTTATTATTTTCTTGTGATTTGGTTCATGAAGAAAGAGTAAGGTTTTCTGAAAATTGTATTTTTTAATATAGACGTTTTGGCAATAATTTTGTCTTCATCAGTATTTAATATCTGAAACAATTTGTTTTCTGCAATTTTTTTTAATGTATAATAACGTGTTTTTTAGTTATTTAACCAGATATTTACAAAGGACCTTTTCACCTCCGTTACCTTATTTAAATAAATAATTAAAAGAAATAGTTGTATTGTTTTATTACACCAACCTTAACGTATCTTATAGGTATATATAAATCTAAATATTTTTTTTCTTCGCCAAATAAAATATCATTAATCATTTTATTATTACCATTTTAATGATACGCCACAGGTGGACCGGAAACAGTCGTGCGCGCATGCGTCAAATGTTGCCGCCATCAGCACCCATCCCGGACAACTGTCAATCTACAAAACCCTACTTCCTTTGTATTATTAATTCGTTGGGTTAGATATATCGTCCCCATGTCATTGTGATCTAAACCAAGCCCTACGTTTTTTAATCCAAGCCCTCTTTGATGCAAATAATTTTTTCTCGCACGGTATTCGTTGTCTATAGGTTGGAGTAACATGATCGTATTTTTGAAGGCTAGTCGAAAATTTTATACAATACAAAAAAAATACAATAATATCTGTAACTTATGTATAACTGAATAAACTCTTTAAAAATTGTGAATAAAAAATTAGGGTTGCCATTTAAAAAAATTATTGATATCGTCATATCATATCAAATCCTATATTTAGTTTAATTTAAAAAAAGGGTGTCCATTCTTAACAAATTGTTGGTACTGCCATCATATCATAAAACTAATTCTCTCTTTATATTTTTTTATTGATTTCTGACAAAAATTTTGTTTTCCCCAATTAAGGTAGGTATAATATTTTCATAACTTTTATAGGTTATGCTATAGCAAATGCTAAAAAAAATGTTAACTTAACTTAAAATTTTGAATTTAAAAGATATTTTTAAATCGCTTTTATTAACGTTGAATTTCTTACCAGGTTGGTTGGGATATTCAGATGAAAAAATCAGGGATTTAGCACAAAAATACTTAGATATGGGTTATACAGTCTTTAAAGTGAAAGTAGGCCAAAATTTACAAGATGATATTAAACGATGTGAATTACTGAGAAGTATTATCGGATATGACAAAACTCTCGTAAGTAATTAAGTTATATTATTATGAAGAAAATTAATTATAATTAGCTATTCGTTAATGATGATTAATGACATTTTATTGAAATAGAGATAAATAAAGGGTAAGGCAACACCAAAGAACTTTCCTCTTTCCTTGGTTTGATTGGATAGTACATAATATGTACGGTACACTCGACTTTTTTTGCATAGCTAATTGATAACAGTTGAAATGCACGAGCAAAGCTACTGGTACCACCTACTCATTTCATAAAAGCAAAGGATTTTTCACAATATCCTTCCATTATACAGAATGTCTAAAATATATTTGCAGATGGTGGATGCCAATCAAATGTGGGAAGTACAACAAGCTATTGACTGGATGAAGCAATTGGCTAAATTTAAACCATTATGGATTGAAGAACCAACCAGCCCTGATGATGTTTTGGGTCATGCTGAAATTGCAAAAGCACTGAAGCCTTTGGGAATTGGAGTAGCTACTGGTGAAATGTGCTGTAACAGAGTGCTTTTTAAGCAGTTCATGCAAGCGGGAGCACTTGAATATTGTCAAGTTGACTCGGCTAGGATTGGAGGAATCAATGAGATTTTAAGTGTATATTTAATGGCTCAAAAATTGGGAGGTATTTAAACAAGCCACTTCAAGTTTTAAGGGTCATGGGGCCATTTATTTTATGGGGATGAACATATTATTATTTCTAAGTTAGTGATTTATTAAGACTTAAAATAAAAGGTTAATTTATTTTTAGTTAAAGTGTGTCCACATGCTGGCGGTGTGGGACTTTGTGAGATGGTGCAGCACCTACAAATGTGGGATTTCGTCGCCCTTTCTGGAACAAGCAAAGATAGAATAGTCGAATTTGCCGATCAGCAGCACGAACATTTCGTCAACCCATGTGTCATAAAAAATGCTCACTACATGGCTCCTACAGTAAGTTTTTTAAAATGCTACATTAACATGCAAAGTTCGTCAGCTAGCTTAGATTGCTTAAAAATCAGTCAACAAAGTTACTTTACTTTTTAAAGCTATGGTTATTTCGTTAAAAAAAGTTCATTCATTTTTACTAAATGATATTTCTTATTTTAAAAATTCAAGTTCGTACAAGCAATTGTCAACCGATTTCCAATTTTTCTCTATACATGCGTGGTTTTTAACTGGTTGGAATTTTTTTGTTTGCCTGTTTTGCTTTTCTGGCAGCGGTTTGGGATTTGTCGTGTGCGAACGCTTTGAAAACACGTTCGCATGCGTCGTTAATTTGCTGACGGTTTCTGACCGCTGTACGAACGAAGCTAATAATTAATATTTTACGGAACTAGTCCACTATCTCAGAGTGGAGCCGTGAAGATATGGGGAAAAAACACACAGTCGTCTCCACAAATAATTTATAAGAAGTCAGGTGGACATTTTTCGGCACTAGAAAGTGCCATCATCAGCACCGAAGGGCCCAAGTGCCACTTACACGAATGAATGTAAACAAATTTTAAAAACATGAAAATGACAAGAACATGTTGTATAATTGGACGAAAACAAAGTTAAAATATTTAAAAAGTGTTAAAAAATTAAATTAAAAATCGATTTTAAAAAACCGAAAGGAGTTTCCTCCTCTTTTCTTTCCGGTGATTTTAAAAAACCGAAAGGAGTTTTTAAATATTTTAACTTTGTTTTCGTCCAATTATACAACATGTTCTTGTCCTTTTCATGTTTTTAAAATTTGTTTACATTCATTCGTGTAAGTGGCACTTGGGCCCTTCGGTGCTGATGATGGCACTTTCTAGTGCCGAAACATGTCCACCTGTATAAACTGACTTCTTATAAATTATTTGTGGAGACGACTGTGTGTTTTTTCCCAATATTATTTAATATTTTGCTCTCGATGACGGCTTGTAGACGACGTGGCATTCTTAACACCTTCTTGAAAATTCTGTAGTTATTTCGTTTCATGCTTTAAGTATCTTCTGTCAGAGTTGTTCTTGGCTTCTCGATCTAAAATCATTCCTATACAGTGACCGGCAGAAAGTGCGCAGCATATGGGAAAGTTTTTTATCTTTAAGTTTAGAAAATTAATTTTATTTTAGATAGGTTCTGATGCATGTTCTCAAACCAAAATAACACCCATTAAATCCGGTAAAAGTCTTATGGTATACAAGGTAGGATCAAAAATTTGAAATTCCGCTAAGAGTAAAGCACCTCCATCTTTTATTTTAGAATATTTTTAATATAATATAATAATTAAAATTTTTTTCTTTATAAATCAAAAGGAAACTTTCTATGCAAACTTCAATGTATAAAAAACTATTTAGGAGATGCTTTAAGTCAATGTAAATCAAAAAATATCAGTTAGATGAAATTAACTTGTTCCCTCAGAAAATAAAATACGATGTGCAGCAAAAATATTTAATATTTTTATGTTTTTTTTTGAAAAAGCCATATATAATATTATAAAAACAAACTAATCGGACTTATAATCGACGGTTATCTCTAACAAAGTCTGCAGAAAATCTTATTTTCGTACTGTTCGGTTGCCATTTATTTTTTATACAGGGTTATTCAGAAAACACGATTAAATCCATTTTTTGTCCAAAATAAGCGAAATTTGGATATAACTTTAAAATTAAAATAATAATTCTTTGTAAAAAAATATTCTAAAATAAAAGATGGAGGTACTTTACTCTTAGCGGAATTTCAAATTTTTGATCCTACCTCGTATACCATAAGACTTTTACCAGATTTAATGGGTGTAATTTTGGTTTGAGAACATGCAGAACCTATCTACAATTAATTTTCTAAACTTAAAGATAAAAAAAAACTTTTCCATATGCTGCGCACTTTCTGCCGGTCACTGTATATGTATTTTGCATTTATTTCCAAAAGTTCTCAATAGGATTAAGGTCTGGACTCTAAACGTTGTTTTCCGGGTAACAATTCTTGCCACATTGTCGTGCTGGAAGATGTCATTGTAATCCTCTCCATATATCACTTCAACCGATGGAACCATGACTCAAAGAGGAGTGTAACTTCCATAAAATAAGTATTTTTGAAAACGTAGTTTGTGTCTTTGTTTTTTTGCTTAATTTTAATTTTGTTTAATTTAAAGTCAAATTTCGAATAAAGCTATTAATAAAAAAAATCCCATATGATGCGGACTTTACTGGTGACACTGTATAATGTGAAAATGCATTCGTTGGTAAAATAAACATTGAGTGAGAATTCCCTATCGTTATTTACCCTTTCCATAACTTCAAAACAAAAGTTTTCTCTTTCTTCGCCACATTCCCTCAATTCCTGGTGTTTTTGATATTTATACGGATGATTTTTATAGGTAGGTAGGTATTATGTAATTTGGGGAGTGATGCTGTCCTACAGTTTTGCCAAGAAGCCTGGTACTAATTCCATTATTTTATTCTACATGGAGTAAGCTATAAAACTGCATAATTTTCTTGTGCTACCATCGAGTACATCCTTATTTTGCTCTTAACAGTTGCATTTATTAATTACAGTGCCTCTGCTCTCAATATCCAGGACGGTTGTTTTGCTTGCTCTGTCAGAAAACATCGCAGACAACTTTTTTCCGCCTAGTACCACTTAACCATTGTTATTTTTTTTGTTGAATACTGTAAAACAATGTTGAAATTAATAAAAAATAAAACGTCTAGTACCATTTGACATTATCATAGTTATGGTGATTTCGTGAAGGTATGCATCACAGCCGTATTTTATTTTTAACAATTCTGGAGGTGCACCATCAGTATCAGTATCCTAATTTAAAATGTGCACTTTAAAAAAGTATATTAATAAATTAGGCGACCTTTTCAAACGATACCAGTTTCAGAGAAAAAGTTTTAATTGTTCTTTATAATTGCAGGCTCCAGGTTATAGCACCACCATGAAACCAGAATCAATTGCAGCCTATGAATACCCCACCGGCTCAGAGTGGCAGTCAATGTTTGCTCAAGGTATTTTCCACGACCCAAGAAAGAGAAGTTGCTAATCAACTAATTAATCGTTGAACAATATATTTTACTGCTCTAATTTTAAGAGCAGGTTTGGAAAATATATAAATAATAAATAAAAAAATAAATCAACCTATTCCCAAGAGTTTTGATGCTTCTTCAAAGTTATAATATAAAATAACAAAAAGCAAAAATATTTTTTAAAAGAAAACCCATTCCCAAAACATTGGCATTTCAAAAATGATATATTTTCCATACTTTGACGGCCGAAACTGAAAATCTTGTTTCGGTCGGACAAGAGTAATATTATTGTTTGGGAAAGGACTTTTTTACAAAAATGAAAGAGTTTTGGACGAACTATATGATGACAGAAAAATATATAGGGTATTCTACTTGATAAAACTGACATTTTTAAATTAGAGGTTTTCTGACTTTGGACGAAAAAATAAAACACCGAGTAAATAAAATGTGAAGTATTTCATAGTAAATATGTACGTTTATTCGGGATAAAACATATAAATCGCTTTGAATCAAAATTTAAAGAAGTATTCTCTTAAGCTCATAAGCTCTTTTATAGCACAACTTGGAAAATACCCATCTTAAATCACATTTAGTTCTTTTTCAATCTCTATTCAAAAATATCAAATTTAGGTGTTTTTGATATTCCGGTCCAAAAATGCTACTTAATACATGGGATCCCACTTTTTTAAAGCAGCTTTTAATGACCATGAGGAAGCGACTTACTTATAAAAAAAAAGGTTTCCGTTTATTCCGTCAGATCCATCCTTACCTTAGACGCGTTTTGCCATATCAAAGCTCATCAGTAAGGCTATCTAACGAAATAGAAGGAACCTTTAAAGCATACCCGCCCCTTCAAACAAAACCAAATAATTTTACGGAAGTAGTCCATTATCTTAAAGTGGAGCTGTAGAGATATAGGATAAAAAAAAAACCACAGTCGTCTCCACAAATATATTTTTAAAAAAAGGTCAAATTAATGTGGTGTACATGTTTCGGTACTAGAGAGTACCATCATCAGCACCGAAGGGCTAAAATAATTTTAGAACGAATAGAAAGAGAAAGGACAAGTTAGATTGACGTACTTACCCCAAGTGCCACTAATACTAGGAATGTAAAAGATTTTTAAAAATTAAAAACTAAAAACCATGAATGAGACGAGGACATTTTGAGCGCTTAGACGAATACAGATTAAAAAGTGGTAATAAAATTCGAAAGGAATTTTAAGGATATTAATTTTATTTTATTTTTTCATATATTTGTGGGTTTTTTCCCTATAAAACCAAATAAGATTAAGTCAAAATGTTAAGAGAAAATCACTTGTAAAGTCACAATTACAAGAGTCAGGCTAGGCAGCGCCACCTATATTTTCATTTTATAAAGGACTAAAAATTTTTAACTAGAAATTTAATATAGGTACCTACCGAGGCACAAATGGTGTAATATAGGCGAAGTGTTGCCGGTGGCGCCCTCTGCAATGTACATCAAAACTATGATAACATTTTCGGTATTGGAGTACAAATAATCCCCGTTGGATGAGAGAACAGCACACGCAATACCCACAAAAAGTAAATGTTTGGGCAGGGATATTAAATGATAGAATTATTGGACCTTTTTTCTTCGATGGAAATCTTACAGGAGACCGGTATTTACAATTTCTTCAAAATGAATTAATTCCCACACTAGCAGCGGATTTTCCAAATCCGAATCAGCCGCATCTACCAGAAGCGTCTATTTGGTTTCAGCAGGATGGTGCTCCGCCTCATTTTGCTCGACAAGTACGAGAGTATTTGAATACTGTATTTCCCGAACGATGGATAGGTAGAATAGGACCCATAGAATGACCTACAAGATCTCCCGATCTTACACCCATGGATTTCTTTCTTTGGGGTTATTTGAAATCAAAAGTGTATAAGGATAAACCACAAAATTTGGAAGACTTAAAATTTAAAATTAGATATGAAATTAGGCAAATTAATGAAAATACTGTAAATAATGTTTTAGAACGGTTTTTAAGTAGATTAGCATATTGTCAAGAATTTAATTTTCAACACTTAATAAACTAATTTTTTAACCTTTTTTTAAAGATTTTTTTTTTATGATGTAATTTTTCTCTAAAACCGTTAGAGATAAGGATAGAGTATGCTACATGAATTATGCGCAGAATTTGACGTAGAATTAGGGTAATAAGTAAAAATAGGGGGGTTCTATTTAAAAAACAAAAAAATTTTGCTACATCTACTTTTTGACACACGCGGTATAATTTCTTTTTGAGGCAAAAAATCCGGAAAAAAGAATTATAATCGACGTGTCCGAGCGTTTTTTCAAAAAATGAATACCTGATTTTTAAATGAATTTGTTCCATATTTACCATTCCATATTGTATATTGTCAAAAAAATGATATTTGAAATTTTTAAGAACAGAAAACTTTTACAATAATGCTTTTCGTTTCAACTAAAAACTCCTTGGGTATATAAATTGTAAACGCACCAGGTACGTCGACTATCCCCTCCCACTGACTAGAGAGAGATCAATTTCGTTCCATATATTTATAGTTCATATTAAAATAAAATCCATCACCCATTTTTCCCTGCATTTTCCCCATTACTTTTGACAGTTTTACATTATTTTCACGTACTTGCTTCATCTCAAAAAGATATAGTGGGTAAACTAATACTGCCTTGATAAAATAAGGTCGTTTTAAAGAAAATTTTGTAAAGTGGTTTTCAATCATGAATTATTTATTCAAGGAGTGCTATGGGGCCTTTTAAAAGGTTATATAAATATTAAGCAGTTTTCCTGATAAAATGTAATTTTATTACTTTTTTAAATCTACTTTAATAAACGTCAAGTAGGGGCGTAAGAAAATAAAAACATGGGCGAAAGGGTCGAAAGGAAAGTTTCAGAGTTACCTCGAAGGGTCAATTAAGGTTGGCCTCGTGTGGAATCGACGGGGGAAAATAAATTTTGCCATAATCTTAGCTTCGCGGTATTATACCGGGTGTTTCTCAAAAGACGTTCACCCCTATAATTTTTTTGTATTTATAGATATTAAAATGAAATTTTGAGATTATGCATAAGAGATGAGTCCTCATTTATTGGCATAATTTTCAATTTGTTAGCACTTCCGGTTTCACCGGAAGTGACCTTGACTTTGGTATTTTAAATGGGACATCTTATAGATTTTTACTTATTTGGGTTCAGCATAACATTATGAGTGAAATGACACCTCACCTGTCATTTTTTGACGTGTTATAACATTTTTAATTTTATTTTTTATTTTTGCTACAAATTAATTAAATTTGTTAATCTGTTCTAAAGAAATATAAAGGCGGCTTTGAGAAACAATGGAGTGTATGGTGTCAAATTGTTGGAAAAAAATGCTCGTTTTAAATATCCTGGTGAACCACCATCGTTTGTTTGGAAAAATGGAGTAAACGTCAAGAAAACAAAATTTCATTTTTTAAACGCTTGTGAAACTTAGAACGTCAATTATTATGACATAATTTTAATTTTCATATACTACTGGACTATAAATTAACAGATTTAATTAATTTGTAGCACTCTAGATTGAAAATAAAAAATAATAATGTTATAACACGTAAAAAAATGACAAAAGAGGTGTCATTTCACTCATAATGTTATGCTGAACCCAAATAAGTAAAAATCTATAAGATGTCCCATTTAAAATACCAAAGTCAAGGTCACTTCCGGTGAAACCGGAAGTGCTAACAAATTGAAAAGTATGCCAATAAATGCAGACTCATCTCCTACGCATAATCTCAAAATTGCATTTTAATATCTATAAATACAAGAAAGTTATAGAGTATACGTCTATACGTCTAAGTCTATACGTATACGTCTTATGAGAAACACCCGGTATAAGTAATAAATTAATACAGGATGTTACAAATTTGACGCTCACCACTAAGATTTCGCGAATGGTAAGAGATACTGTATATAATGTTCTTAAGCGTAAGCTAACTTAGCTAACATCATCAGAAAACCCACCATTAACAAAGAAGTGTTTTTTTTTTTAAATCCTCTGGGTTAGCGATGAAGTTTTCTTTGCAAAGACGGGTATGTGGCAGTGGCAGAAAACGAAAAATAAACAAAATATTGATCAAAAAACGAAATGGCGTAGGCGTCACTATACTGTTTGCCGTTAACCTATAAAAATATTGAAAATTATCCTTAACAGGTTTTTATAACGGTACTAAATCCAGACACAATATAAATTTACCAAATAAATTTCGATCATAAAATCGCTCCTAAACTATAAAATCTTTTACGTTTTCTCTTAAGAGTATGGGATGCGCTAGTTCAAACATATTTTACTGCACGTTAGAAATTTACAGCGAAAGCAGTCAAGCTATTTATAGTATTAGCCGAGTTCCTTTTCAATTACTTTTAAATAGCAAAGCAAAGCTTAGCAAAGATTTTTTCTCCTCCCTTGCCGGGGTTAAGTATTAAGTATGCCCCTCTTTATTTCTCATATGATTATACGAAGTTGTTCGCGAAGCGTTCCTTTAAATTCTCACTTATAATCTCCCTAGCCTAGCAGCATAATTATCTGGCAGCGTGGGATATTCGGTAAGAAAATTTCATAAATTAGAGTTTTTTCTTATTGTAATTTTTTGCTAAAATGCTACAAAAACATATTTGGCTTTAGTTAATTGTAACTAATTAGAGTTTTTGAAATGAAGTTCATTTTAGCCGTTAGTAACTCATTTTTATTACTAAAATGTGAGAAACATTAAATAACAAATTTGTTATCTGAAATCCAATGTCTTTATAGTTTTAAATTCAAATAAAACTTTAAAAAACATATTTCCGATGAGGTTAGTTACATATGACGCACTGTACTTTTACAATAAAAATTGATTTTACTTGTTAGTAACTTAGGTTTATTACTAAAATTTCAGTAACATTAAAAACATTAATTCGTTTTCAACCATACCATCTGAAATTACATGTCTACATAGTTTCAAATGAAACGTAAAAAAACATATTTCCCATGAGTTTAGTTAAATTTTTGATGTGTCTCTTTTAGCCCCGGCAGTGGCGCAACCAGGGGGGGGGGCTGCCGAGCTGCAGCCCCCCCCCCCCCCCCCAAGCTTAGAAACTTAGCCTATTAGTTTAATTGCAATCCAATTTTTCATGTCACGCGAACTATTTTCGCATGTTTTTTGCGATCTCAATGTTTTATGGATTTGTAATTTTTTTGCTTATCAATGTAACATGGAATCTAACGTTTTTTGAGTAATTAAAGTATAAATTTTAATAAATAGCTCAAAATTGTACAGGGTTATCCAACCAAGACTAGACAAGGCGATTTTTTGACTTTTCCTGTACTTTTATAAAAAAACTGAAATAGCCATCTTAAGTCATTTTCTCCCGCGAATTCGAATATCTTCAGCAAAAAACAATTGAACATCAAACAAAAGTACTAGGGGTCACTTTGATATTTTTTTAAATGGAACACCCTGTATATTTTTGCATTTTTAAATTCCACATAAAATTATAATTATTTTTTATTAAATGCACTATTAGTCTATACTTCATAGTTTCCGAGATATTGACTCTCGAAAAGTGACATTTTTGAACTTTGACAGCTTATAACTTTCTAACAGTACGTCTTAGAGCAAAACGGCTTACATATCCCTATCTTCAATTTTTATTATCTTCCCAAAAAAATCAACTTCCGGTTAAACCGGATGTAACTCGAAAGAAGGAAATATAGTTGTTCCGGTTTAACTGGAAGTTGATTTTTTTTGGAAGATAATAAAAATTGAAGATAGGGACATGTAAGCCGTTTTGCTCTAAGACGTACTGTTAGAAAGTTATAAGCTGTCAAAGTTCAAAAATGTCACTTTTCGAGAGTCAATATCTCGGAAACTATGAAGTATAGACTAATAGTGCATTTAATAAAAAATATTTATAAGTTTATGTGGAATTTAAAAATGTAAAAATATACAGGGTGTTCCATTTAAAAAAATATCAAAGTGACCCCTAGTACTTTTGTTTGATGTTCAATTGTTTTTTGCTGAAAATATTCGAATTCGCGGGAGAAAATGACTTAAGATGGCTATTTCAGTTTTTTTATAAAAGTACAGGAAAAGTCAAAAAATTGCCTTGTCTAGTCTTGGTTGGATAACCCTGTACATAATGATTAAAAAAAAAAAATTTCGGATTCGAGTTTTTTCCGTTTCTTTGCATTTTTTGAGAACATTTACCATAGTAATGTATATATTTTTTTATACCATCAGAAAGTGGAGATTTCAACGAACAAAAAGCCCACCGACTTTTTTAAAACAGCAGATATTTTGACGTGACAATTTTCGATTGAAAAGAAGGGTGCTTTTTCGATATTAAGTCAAAATAAGGTGAAAAAATAAATATTTTAAATCAAAATAATTACAGTGTGTTTGGAACATAAAAAGGTAAGTTTTCACCAAATTTCGTGAAAACATAATTTTTTTTGTAAAAGATAAAAATAAAAAAACAAAAACTTGGTTATTTGAATTTTTCACATAAATTTCGAGGTAATGTGAAAAAAGTGTTAATACAAAAGTTGTAGTTTTTTTTATTACCTACAACTTTGCCATTTAACGTTTTTCCATACTACTTGTAGTTTTCCCGGAAATCGAGATAAATCGTTTTCTAGCCTTAAAAACTCATCCCTTCCACTTCCCGACCTCGGATCGCCCGTAAATTATTTTTTCTTTCATTTTTGTTATATTCTCTTTTTTTTCCAATGGGTTTCATCCTACTATTATTTTTTTTGTTTCAAAAATTATCGACCCTGGTCTACCTATTTATGCGAACCACGATATTGATATTACCGTGGAAGAAATTTTGGACGAAATGGCAAAAACAAAACGAAGAATTTTACTTTAATATTAGTATTATTAGTGATTACACAAAACTTATTGTATAAGGTTTTTGTTTTGTTTTAGTATAAGTATGCTTAATATATGCGTTACTTATTTTAAATACATTTTTACTAATTAAAATAAAATCTCTAAATTTTTTTTTCAAAAATATTTCGTTAGGGCTAGCGGCGTATTATTGCAGAAGTTTTAGGGGGCTGTCGCTCTCGTCAGTCATACGTATTTTACCCAAAAAAGGGCGTGGCACCCAAGAAGTTAAAGCCCCCCCCCCCCCCCCCGAACAACATTTCTGGTTGCGCCACTGAGCCCCGGTGTTCGATATATAAAGCAAATTGGTTAGTATCAATAAAAATTATAAGTTAGCAACAAAATGTATTTTGATTTTATTCTGAGTGGCTTTTGCCAATAGATATAAAAAGCACTTCATTTTTGACAGAAAAATGATCACTTATTAATTTCATTAAGTTAATAGGAACTAACAAAATTATCGCGATAAGCTTCCGTTGCTATAAGCAACGTAAACAAAAAGGAGCCTTCTAATTGGTTGGAAATAAATTTATGTAATTTTCAACGTCATTCAATCTATTGTCAACCTATAACCTTTTTCGCCGTGTTTTTTTTAGTTTATTATTTTATTAACTAACATTTAAATAAAATCAATATCGTTGGCACATTATTTAGGTAATATCTGACATATTACAAAAATATCAATTTAATTCATTGCTAATTTTGGGAGAATTGTATAGTGAAAGAACAATGACATAGTAATGTTAAAAAATTTTTACATACCAATTATTTTTCGCTATGCAATTACCTAAAATAATTTATGAAATTTCTGGATATTTATTTAATATGTCAATTATTACCTATAGAATATGAAGGCTATAATATATTGATTCTATTTAAATTTTGTGTAAAAGCTAGAAACAATAAATAAATCTACGCGAAATTGGTTGGCAAGCATATTGATACAACCACCTTAACAACTTAGCTAAGCAATAGTTTATTACGTTTTAACATCAGAAAGTACTATTTTACCGGACGAAGCAGGCAATTTCCAGGGCGAGTCGTTAGGCAAGTCCAGGGAGTCTGCGAGTCCTGTTTACATACTTTTCGGTTGTGTAACGTACAATATTTTTTTACAATCGACACAAGACCAGTGGCAGAAACATTCCTTACATTCTTTTCCCTACACCAATTCTTAAAAAACGCTGAACGTTTTTATACCTCCCCCTAGCTATGTAGCTCTAGCAGATGTATCAGTTATTTCAACTGGAATTTCATTTTATTCCCAATCCCAATTAATTTCCATGTCTACTTCTACACAATTTTAATAAATCACAAAAATATTAGGTACTTCTTGTTTAACTATGTTTATTGTTGAACGTCATAATATCGTACTTGACAGTTCGTTGCCATGGAAGCAAGGATTTATGGCACCCTGTTGAAGCCTGGAAGATCTTGGCGACATAGACAGGACTGGGTGTTAAGTAAGTTATTTTACCTCTGCATTCATCATCTTTTAAACTTGTAAGGGGATCTTAATGGTTTATTTTTGTATAATGGCTTGCAAAAATAGAGCGTTAATTTTATTTGCAATTGAAACATCGAACTCAACGGGAGAGAGATTAAAAGTTATTTATTGGTAAAACATAGAAATACGTTTGACATGCACTAAACTTACCAATGGAAAACCCTGACAACAATGTTTCGCGGTCAATGCTGCATTGCCATATTATAATTTACGTTCGCGGCGTAGTACAAAGCTGCCAATATGCCATGTATTTTTAGACACAAACAGCTGAATTAGTTATCAGTGAGCGCAAGGTTTGGCAACCTAATGTACCGTAATTGAAATAGATAAACTAATAATATTAAATTTATAATTATAAATAATTAAAACATACTAAATTTTTTTTAATAATTACAATAATTTTTTACATTTTTCTTAGATTAAATTTTGCTTTTGTAATTTTCAAAGAGTTTTTCCTAATATGGTATTTTTAACAAGTAAGTGCCATTCTACTCTGTTATAAAACGAATGCAAAACAAAAGATATTTACCTGTTAAAAAGTTATGTTAGAATTACTAAAGGGCTACAATCTTTGTTTTAAACATCTCATTTCCATTAACGAGTACAAATGGAGGAAAGAGAATAGAAAGATCAGCATTGTTAGGCGTTTCGCACGGAAAAAATATGATTATGGGATGAAAATAAATCCAATACGCTTAAACAGCACACAAAAGACAAATAAGAGAAAAATAAAACTTTTATCGAGACTTTTAGTGTAGCACAACAATATTTTGGATACATAGGGAGGTCTTTAAATAGGTAGTTCAATAGCATTTTTTAAATCCTGTATTTTATAGGTACCATGTTTAAATTTTACGGATTGCACTTAGTAAAATTGTTAATATGTTTTCTATACACAAAACCTACAGTTTTCGAGATATTAAGTTTTTTCACGGTTTGGCACGTTACAACTTATTTATGTAACAACTTGGAGAAAAAGGACTTTTTAATAGAGAAGGAAAAAGTAATATAGAAGTGTACAAACTGTGTTTTTTAAGCTACAATGTTAAAGAGCAGCACCCTAATTAGTTGTAAGGGTAGAAAATATATAGATAATGTGGGTCAAAGCAACCCTTGCTAATTGTCAATACTATAATTATCGGGGGTAATACCACGAGTGCTTAAAAATTACCGATAATTTTCATGAAAGCTTGTTATTTATAATTCCACGAGTTCGAAGAACGAGTGGAATTAGTATAACAAGCTTGAATGAAAATTATCTGGTTAATTTTTATGCACGAGCGGTATTTAGGGAGAATATTTCTAGAATGAAATATATATAAAAAAATTTTTTTGTCATACAATTTTCAATTTCATATAACATAATTAAAACTGTAACTGAAATCCAATAACAATTTTTTTTTTATTTTATAAAAAAAACTTAACAAATAACAACAAACAATTGAAAAATATTAACTAATTATTGATTGAATAATAAAAATTAAAAAAACTGTCTCGTCAAATAGGTTCGATTGTTGTGTGTTGGATATACAACGTTGTCTAGGCAACGTTGTATATCCGCTGATATTTTTTTATTTTTAACGTTTCTTATGGGAAAATTTATACATGAGTGAAATATTCAAAAATATAATTAAATATTCTTTTTAAAATTAAAACTAATTCTGTTAAATCAACAATTATCCCTAAATATTTTTCCAATTTTTTATTATCAATCACAATATTAATACTTTCAGCCAATTTAATAATATATTTATCTCAGAATTTAGAGCATTTAGACCATCAAAACTATTTAAAATATATTAATGTAAATTAAGGTGTCGTCAGCAAACATTTGTAACTTACACATTTTTGATTGATTGATTTGATATACTGGACCTAGTATACTTCCTTAAGGAACTCCTATATTATTAACATTTGTATTTGAGTACGTTTTTGATATTTTTGTTTTTTGTGACCTGTTACCTACTTAAATACTTTTTTCTACGATCGTTCAAAAAATGACTCCGTCTTGCCGACACCAAATGTCCCCGACATCACGCGGCACACACAGCGCGCGAAACAATAGCTTCATTGAAGAAATCAGTTTGGTGAGCAGATAATTTCGCGTTTTGGACCTGTCAACTGGCCGCCTAGATCGTGTGATATCACACCTTTGGACTTTTTTTCTTTCGGGTTATGTCAAATCAAAAGTCTTCGTCGATAAGCCAGCTACGATTCAGGACTTAGAAGCCAACATTACTCGCGTAATTCGGCAGATACCGGTCGCAATGCTAGAAAGCGTAATCGAAAATTGGACCTTCCGAATGGACCCCGTACGGCGTAGTCACGGCCAGCATTTAAATGAAATTATTTTCAAAAAACAAATGTCAGATTGTTCTTTCAGCTCATAATAAAGATTCCACCATTCAATTCCATTTTATATGTTTTATTTAGAATTAAAAAAAAGGTCTAAATGAATCACCCCTTATTTGTTTATTTTGAAATAATAAGGCAACTTTTGAACATTTTTGACTTCTATACTATTATATTATCTAACTATCGTGAGTACAAGCGATGGTAGACTATTAAATCAAAGCGTCTACGCTTCTATTCTTCACGATTTAATTCTTTCTTGGCGACAACGCGGTGGCGGAACGCGAAAAAAATAATGCTTCGGCAAGAAACTATTTACCCATAGACATATACCGGGTGTCCACGGAAGGTGGCTCGCCCCTCTAACTTTTTTGTTTTTCAAGATAATGAAATAAAATTCGGGGGATTTGTATACGACATAAAACTGCATTTTTTGACAGGTGACTCAACATTATGGAATTTCCGGTTTAACCGGAAGTGACATAAACTTTCGATTTTTAAATGGGACACCTGGTATTTTTTTACTTTCTTGGACTCCATATGACATTCTAAATACAACGATGTATCACTTGTCACTTTTTGTCACCAAGAAAATATTTTTTTTTCAAATTTATTGTTTTATCTAGAGAGCTATGAATACCTTAAAATCACTTATTTCAGTTCTTTAATCTTGGAAAAAATACAATTTTACTATTTTTGGTCCAATGCTATGTGCTATGTAAAATTTAATTTTTAAAGTTGTATAACTATTTTTTTTTAAATGGCAACATGGTGGCTCGTCGGGTTAAGAAAAAGAGGATTTTATTACGATTATTTTAATACCATACACTATTAGGTTTTAGAAAAGCTGCCATTAAAAAACTTTAAAAAGTTAACTTAGAACTTTCCTAAAATGAAGCATGTTTTGAGAATAAATATAGATTTAAATGCATCAAGTAGCCTGTGACCAGCAAAACTGATAAAACAAAATCATGCCTTGAAGAAAATTGAAATGCCAACAGCTTCTGCCAAAGTAAATTAGTTTGTTGTTTAAAAAACATGGAAAATAATAGTTTTACAAGGAGTGAAAAAGTTGATATGTTATTAGTGTTTGGAGAATGTAGAAATAATTCAACCGATGCTGTACGAGTTTACGCACAAAGATATTTTAATCGGCGTCATCCAACCCGGCACTATTAGGTACCCAAAACTGGTTCCGAAAATGCGAAATGAGTCTGACAATAATAACATAATATCAACTTCTTCACTCCTTGTAAAACTATTATTTTCCATGTTTTTTAAACAACAAACTAATTTACTGTGGCAGAAGCTGTTGGCATTTCAATTTTCTTCAAGGCATGATTTTGTTTCATTAGTTTTGCTGGTCACAGGCTTGATGCATTTAAATCTAAATTTATTCTCAAAAGATGCTTCATTTTAGGAAAGTTCTAAGTTAACTTTTTAAAGTTTTATTATGGCAGCTTTTCTAAAACCTAATAGTAGTGTAGGGTATCAAAATAATCGTAATAAAATCCTCTTTTTTCTTAACCCGACGAGCCACCATGTTGCCATTAAAAAAAATGAGTTATACAACTTTAAAAATTTAATTTTACATAGCACATAGCATTGGACCAAAAATAGTAAAATTGTATTTTTCCCAAGAATAAGGAACTGAAATAAGTGATTTTAAGGTATTCATAGCCCTCTAGATAAAACAATAAATTTGGAAAAAAAATATTTTCTTGGTGACAAAAAGTGACAAGTGACACATCGTTGTATTTAGAATGTCATATGGAGTCAAAAAAAGTAAAAATATACCAGGTGTCCCATTTAAAAATCGAAAGTTTATGCCACTTCCAGTTAAACCGGACGTTCCATGCCTAATGTTGAGTCACCTGTCAAAAAATGCAGTTTTATGTCCTATACAAATCCCCAAAATTTTATTCCATTATCTTGAAAAACAAAAAAGTTAGAAGGGCGAACCACCTTCCGTGGACACCCGGTATACCTTTAGATTAGCAAACAATAATCACGAAAGTGGCAAATTTAGGGCCTCGCGTATGTAAACAAAGCATAGCAGACATGGTCATGCGCACTGCAAAATTCTCATTTAAATAGAAAGATAGACAGGCCGGGCTTTAAAAGTAAAAAGGTCTTACTAGAAGCTTAATTTTGGGGTGCACATATTTTAAGCCTGTATTCAACGGGCCAAGTTCTTGGTCAAGAAATTGTTATAGTTTCCTTTCAGTTTATTTTCATGTGTAAACAGCTAAAACACCGTAGATTGGTTATTTTGCTGGTTTTGTTTGCTTTTATATTCGATTTTATAAGACTTGTTTAATTCACTTGTTCTTGTTCTATTTCTTTTCGAACTAAAAACACGACGACGAATCATTTTAAAACAAATTTTAAAAACAAAACCTTAAAAACAATTTTCTATCCTTAAAATCTGATAGGTTTGCTACTACTAAAAATGCCAGAAATCACTACCTATTTGCCCATTCGTCAAACGATAATGTTGCAGTGCGCATGTCTAATCGTGTGTAGCTTTGTTTACATGCGCGAGGCCATAAATCTGCAACTTTCGTGATTATTGTTTGCTTATCTAAGGGTAAATTGTCTATGGTTGGAACACGTCCAGTACAGTGCTGTCCAAAATAGGCAATTTAAAATTTGGGAACAGGATTGCATATAAAAAGACCATTTAAAATATAAATATATTCAAAACAGAAAAAAAATTGTATAATTTTCTAAAACATGTAAATAGAACCTCCAGTATAATACAACATGTAAAGAGCGATTATTCAAAAAGAGTATAGAAGTTGCATACTTAGTGACCATGTCCCTTTTTGAAATGTATTAGTAGGTATCCATAAGTAATACCACTGGAATGATCTCGTTTTGAACGATTTGACGTAGTGGGGCGATAAAGATGACAGAAGTGAGCCGAAAATTGATATAAAACATGTTTTTAAAAAATGCAAACTTGTCCCTTTTTGAATGAACGCTCCTAATGTATGTAAAGTTAAAATCATTTATATCTGTCACAATTAGAATAAGTAGATCTCTCCTAAACGGTTTACGTCAGAATCAATAAAAGTGCAATGGATAGAGAAAGAAAAACTCCATCGAATAAGCCAATTGAATTAAATTCCGTTCAGTCTGAACGAAGTGAGGCAAACTTTGGCAATTCCCCAACATTTTCTTTTAAAAGATAGAGTAAAATATTTGAAACAAAAATTAAATTTTCCGGTACCTCTTAATTGCAGTGGCGGCTCGTGACATTATGAATAGGTGATGCAGCATCGCGTGAGAAGCGCCGAAGGCGCAAAAAATGCGCCGCAGGCGAAAATTTTTGGGGACCACGCCCAAATTTCGTTTTTGTCTACTATTTTCTAATATTTGCAGTGAACACGTGTATGATAAATTATTCAATTTCATAACATACCTATAAAATTAGAGGGGAGGACATGACTCCTCCCATGACCCCCCCCGGGATCCGCGCTTGCCCCCTACCTGATCCTTAAATTTGGATCGTATACATACATACATAAAATAATATTGCAATATGTTAATAATATGAATTTTCTACCAAAAACTTACCTAAATTCGGTAACATCAGGGAAATTAGGAAGGTAACAAGACTAATTTAGAAATATTTTACTGTTTAAATGTGAGGCAAATTCTTCTGTCCTTTAAATTTGCAAACCTATTTATAATGTCCTCGTAAAATGGCTGTGCAAGTATAAGTTCATTTAATAGTTCTTTTTCGATCGAAATTTTTGATAAGTACATTGTGAAATATAAAACTAAATACCGCAAAGAAACAATACCCGGCACGCGACATAAACGCAGGTGGAAAATTTGCATCACTTGTCGCCGGCCGAATCGAGACCGCGCGTCGTGTTGTCATGGCAACCGCCGCATCCCTCGTGTCTGACGTGAGCCAGCGGAAGCGTCATCAAGACTCTGCTTCACAGCGCGAAGCAGCGCGTTTTACAGGTTGCCGAATGTTTTTTCCAGTGTGTTATAAAATCAAATCTGTAGCATTCTGTTAATTGAATAAAACGCATAATAATATATGTAAATAATATCAGAAAACAAAGTTTTATAGAAGCGAATGAATTTTTAAATAATTATTTAGTCAGTCTGGAAATAATATGACGTAGGTGAAGCAGCGCTTCACCTGCGTCATCGGGCGAGCCGCCACTGCTTAATTGGGCAACATAAAGAGAACTCTAATCTCCTATTTGGTCTCTGTGATACGGCCGAGGGCAGTTCTTATTGGGTCAGTCGGTACATACATATATATTATTATAACTAGAGACCGACCGCAGGTTCGGTTTTGCCTAGTTTCGACCAAAAAATCTAGTTTCGGTGACAGTTTCGGTCTCGGCCATGCCGAAACTCAGTGTTTCGTGAATTGTCGCGAACCGTTCGGCTAACTTTGGATGGGTTCCGTAGTTTTGTCTATATAAATAGATTTTTTCTCTGTCGACCTTTTTTTTTAGAGGGAAGAGAGATGTCGTCCTATATAAAATAAATTAAATTTCTGCATACAATAAAATTAATTTTTAACATGTATAAATAAGTTTCGGTTTCGGCCGAAACTGAAAATCTCGTTTCGGTCGGACACTAATTATAACCAAAAAAGCTAAACCGACTAATATCGTTTCTTACTAAATACATTAAAACAAAAAAGTCATTATTTTGTTAGGAATGACAGTTAATACTGCTGCAATAGGGATGTGTAGTTCCCAAAAATGTTTTTTAAACTAATACTGCTTATATTGTAATTGTTTTTAAATCGAATTACACGATATCAAAGTGTTGGTCAATAAATTAATAATAAACAAATATATTGGTACAAAATAAGGTCCATAAACAATGTCTCCTAGTAAGTCCCTCTATTACCGAGGTATAGGCCTCCCAAAGGGGAAAAGTGTATTTGCGGGGCAGTTTTGAGTAATCATATAGTTCAAATCTGAAGTAGGTGCTTAATAATATGGAATACCGATTTGTTTTCTAAAACTATTAGCACCATATAACTGAAGACTTGCTCATTATACAATCTGTCCAAAGATAAGCAAATTGAAATGTCACCATTTTGGGTCTAGGCCTGCTTGAATAGATAATTAAAATAACCATATTTTGATTTTTAAAATACCCATATTTGGAGTACAATTACCTAGTTTTAACGTTAAAAAAGGTTGGAATGTATGGGCTAATTTGTAAAAATTTTCGTTTTATATGATTTTATTTTAATCAATTACATTTTTATTAACTTAAAACTGTAGGTAACTGTTACTTGTATTTGGCCGCCTTTTGGAGAATACGAAATATTGTTAAGAAAATGAAATGGCGAATGCGTCACGTGTTTGCTTTTAAAAAAAGTGGCTCAGAATTCAAAATCATGTAAGCGTACCGAATTTAATAACTATTAGCCTACATTAATTTTTAATTTTTTCTAATAAATATGAGGGGGGTATAGATTCAAAGTGTACAATCCCCATGTTTCATTAATAATGAGATAGATGTCGTTTTACATAGTAATTGTAGCCCTGAATCGAAATAACTCATAATTTCTTGTCAAAACGGGCAAGCTCCAGCGGATTTTGATGGCAGAAAATTGGGATTAAATTCAAAATGTTCAAGCCCCATTGACATTTAAGTTTCGAACCGTACAATCTAATGTTCAATTTTAAAAATCAAAGTGTACAATCTCCAATGGGTTGTTATACTGTTAGTTTCGAATTATTTCAAAGCGTGCAAAATCCTGCACAGACTTGTTGATAATAATTCGCGCCAAAGCCATTCCGAGTTTATTTTTTAAGTTGGATTGAATAGCATAATGCCTTTGGGGGGGTCAGTCATATTTTTCATGTACAGTATTGTTTTTAAGTTTAAAAATTTCGTGAAAAATGATTCTTAAATTAAGTGGGCAAACTCCATATTTGCTTTTTCGAAATGGACAAACTCCAATTGTTATTTCCAAAACGTACAATCTCCATCTCCTTTTTCCAAATAACTTTAATATTTTTTAAAAATGTTAAGGAAAAAAATTGTTTTTTTAGTCTGAGATGTGCCATAAATACAATAAAAAAGAAAAACTTAATTTTTCGACTACTGATAATTTAGGAAACATGGAGATTGTACACTTTGAATCTATACCCTTCATGTATTTGATACCAATACATTTTTGTCTCTATAGAAGCTAAAAAGAAAAATGTAAAAATCAATGTAAACACACATGAAATCCGACTAATAAGTCCTACATATTTTCACAAATGAATTTTACTTTAGGCCAGGGTTCTGCCCGAAAAAAAATGGTGACCATTTCCAACAGTATTATTTACAATAAAAAAAAAATTATTTAAGAAATCAAATTTTTTTATCAGGTACAACACAAATTCAAAAATAAATAGTCGGTTACATTCCTCTTCCGCGAGCTATCACAATAAATACATTCGCAATTGCATTGAGTTTTTTATTTTTAAATTGGGCAACCCCCGCCCTAAGTTGTTTAAAGTTAAGTTATTAATTGTCCACTAAATAACTAATCGTATTCATAGCTTTTAAATTATGAAAAGTTGGAAATAAAATTAGTTTGTTTCGCGAACAAAGTAAAACAGGAGTTGTGAAATACGAACCAACAACTGAATCGAGCCACCGCACGGCTAGCACGCGGGCTACAGGAACTGACTGAAAGTGGTGTAAAGCCTTGGGCGTCTAGAAAAATATAAGTACTTTCCTATTGGCCTAAATTTTCACTGCATTTGGAAGAAAATGGCATGGATACGGGTCATGCGGCGCTAAGAGAACTACGTTACCAATTTAACTTTAAAATGTCTTTTTTCCAAACTAACTTTTACAGTTCATTACATGGAAAGGGACAACATAATATAGAAAATAATAACCATTAAAAAAAAATAACAATAAAAAAAAATAGTTTAAATAATTTAATTTAGTAAATATCTTTTTAATTGTTTTTTAAAAGTTGCCAATTTTTTAATTTTTCTGATATTTTTTTAGAAGATTGTTATATTTTATTATTCCGTCATATAAAAGCGATTTTTTTCCGAAATTACTTTTTACTGGCATGTTTGATAATTTATACAATGTCTGGTGTTATGATCATGTAATGTCTTATTCTCCTGAAGTGTTATATTTGATTTTTTTTTCCTTTTAAAATGATAGAGTGAATTAGAATACAAATTTTTAATTTATAAATGTTTTGAACGTGTAAATATCCTTTTGGTCTATATAGATTAACAGTTGGTACTAAATGTGGTAATTGGTGTATACATTTAATAACTTTATTTTGAAATTTTTGTAATGGTTTTAAGTTTGATAAACAAGCAGATCCCCATGCAGAAGCTAAGTATTGTAATTTTGAATATATTAATGAAAAATATATATTTTTTAAGTACTTCAAAGGAATGAAATATCTAGCTCTGTACAAAACAGATACCAAAGGAGATATCGAGTTGATAATATACTGGATATGGCATTTCCAATTTAAATTTTCGTCTAAATTGAAATTTTGTCGTTTTTGAATATTGAATATTTTTATTATTAAATGTTAAGGGGTTAATGATGGAATTTATTTTATTTTCAGTTATAAACATAAAATAAGATTTTGTAAAATTTACCGTAAGTTTATTTGATTGAAGCCAAGAAAGAAGTATTTTAAATCATTAATAATATCAAAATACATTTCTGCAAGAGTTTCAGCAAAATAGATAATTGTCGTATCATCTGCAAATAGCTTTATATTATTGCCCTTTAAGTTTAATTTGGAAACGGAATTAATGTAAATTAAGAATAATAACGGACCTAATATTGATCCTTGTGGAACTCCATATATTATTTCTCTTTCCGAACTTTTTATTTCCCCAATTTGAACAAATTGTTTACGATAGCTTAAATAACTTTGAAGTAGTTGGTGTGTATTTCCCCTTATCCCAATACGCATGTCCGCTTTGATAATGCTAATTTCTTTAAAAATAACAATAAAAATTGTATATGGTAGAACAGGTATGACCATAGCACGGTGACTCTACACTCTACCTTACCACTGAAATAAAGTTTTTGAATTTTTCAAGGAATAAATTATTTTTTACCGAATTTATTCTAGTTAAAAGATTTACCCTGTATATTAGATAAGGGGTTCCTTTGTGCCTTAAATAACGCATAAAAGGCGTTTAGTGTCGCTATCGTGTTTTATTTTTCACATTTTGCAAAGTCAAGTAAAATTAAAATAAAAACTATTTGTCCACAGGCGGACGCAAGTGTACTACAAATCAAAGTATACGTATGATAAACAAATTAAAACGTTACAGTTGTCGATGTACATAATTTAAAATGCTCCTAATCATGTTGCGTGACTTTACTAGAGGTCATAAGTTTCGGCTATGCTTAAAACACATAAATAATGTCTTGGTAATAGATACAATTACCAGCCAAACTTTGCTCGGGATAATCATATGTCTTGAACACCATGCTTACGCAATAACTCGGTCAGCCTTTGTATTTCCTGCTCTTGTTCACTTATGCGTGCCTGTAAGTTTTCCACTTCGGATACTGGCACGGAAGCTTCCAAAGTCCCTTCCAACGAGCGAAGAAGTGTCGGTGCATCCGGCCGTTCCTCAGGAAGTCGTCTTACTAAAGCAGTGACCAAATTGTTTAACCCAAGATCCTCGGGAATGGGTGATGGTGTTTGAGCGCGAAGTTCAGATATACGTCTTGTGCGCTCCATATCTGTATTAAACTCTTCTAGAAGTTCAAATAGTACTATGCCCAACGAGTACATGTCACTCTGCAAAAAAAAACATATTCACTATCATTCTAACTCGAACAAAGACCAAGATATTATGAAAGTGTTTAAACTTTGATCACTAGTACAGGGTCTTCCAACGAGGACTGAGCAGGGGATCATTTTTGAGCTTCCTTGTATTTAAAGAAAAATCGAAAATAGCCAATCGATGTACTTTTTCCTGCAGAATTCAAAAATGAAACCAAAAATTTATTTGAACCAGAAACAAAAGAGTTACGCTATGGATAAGGCGTTTTTTAAATGGAACATAACTTTTTTTATACGATTTTTGGAACGAGTGATTTTTTTTTTGTCCGTTCTGATTAAAATATTTAATATTGTGACAGCTATTTTTATTAAATTTTAATGTTTTATCCAGTACAATTTAACTTTAACCTGTTTGAAACATACACTAGGTAATAAAGGTATAATCACCTTTGAATCCTTCAAAGTCAAAAAATTTGACAAATTTACTATAATATTGCCGAAATGACTTTGAAGGATTCAAAGGTGATTATACCTTTATTACCTAGTGTATGTTTCAAACAGGTTAAAGTTAAATTATACTGGATAAAACATTAAAATTTAATAAAAATAGCTGTCACAATATTAAATATTTTAATCAGAACGGACAAAAAAAAATCACTTCGTATAAAAAATGCTATGTTCCATTTAAAAAACACCTTATCCATATCGTAACTCTTTTGTTTCTGGTTCAAATAAATTTTTGGTTTCATTTTTGAATTCTGCAGGAAAAAGTACATCGATTGGCTATTTTGGATTTTTCTTTAAATACAAGGAAGCTCAAAAATGAGCCCCTGTTTAGTCCTTGTTGGAATACCCTGTGCATGTAATTTATTGATATTATGCCGATATTCGTAAAAAACCGAAAATTAACGTTTTTCTTTGTAACGTTACTACACAGGCTGAATTAGCCCAAAATAGAGAAGATAATTATACAACTAGTTTAATTGTAAAATTTTTGCAGTTATTCCCAGAATTTAAATTTTATTTTTGTTTTTGTTCCTAATTACAGTTTCCGCAATTTTATGTGTTTGGCTTATTAGGAATGTTAATTCCATGCATCTAATAAAATAATTATTATCAACTACATTAATCAGCATCAAAAGTACCCCCCGCTTAGGTGTTTTCAAACCGTGTGTTCATTTTAATTTATATAAAAAAGTTTCAATTCCCAAATTTTTTACATTGATTTATGTAAATAATTTTCCTGTCACAAAGGAATATTGAAATACCCATAAATAATAATACTCTGTTTTTGCTTATTTAATTAAAACATCCAGAATATAATAAATAATATAGAAATTTTAGAAAATAATTCACATCACTAATTAACATAAAATTAATATTGAAGAAGTAGTGAGAAGAAGTGTAGTTAAATGTATAGAAAAAAGAAAAGCAAAAAGTCTTTCTCCACAAGTTTATTAGAATAACTAGGCGAACCTAAAATAATTCATAATAATTCGACATGTTTCGAGTGTAGAAACACTCATCATCAGGAAAACAAAGTAAATAATACAATGCTGATGTTGTTAGCAGTAGAGAAAGTAATAAGTGGGATTGAGCGGTAATGGAGCTTTTAATGGTGTACACGAGGTGTAAAAAATGAATAGTCAGAAAACTGACAAGACTTCAGCATACTGGAAAGTCAAGGGCTAGTGCAAAGGCCCTATCATGGGCAGAAAAATGAAGAGAGCAAAAGAAAAACTAGAGAGTTTTAAGAGACTTTGTGAAATTCATTTAGGTATAAGTGCCTTCTAGAGAACGCCAGCTACAGAATATGAGTTTGATAAATTCGCGCATATATTTTTTGTCTCTTACATTTCTGACCACTTTACCTTAAATTTATCAAAGAAGGATCTTTTATATATAAAAAAGTTGTACTTCATTAATCTCGATATTTTAATAAGTTTTTGAGATAATTGCGTTTAAAAGCTAAATGGCAAGAAACATTTAAATAAACACCTGAACATATTTATTGAAAATTAACCGTGCACAGTGGCGGCTCGTTAATGAAGGGCTCTGGGGCGCCGCCCTCCCTGCAATTATTTCAAACAGAATCCAAAAATACTTTACTTAAAAAACCAATAAAGCAATCTATGTAACCAATCCATTAAAATAATTCAAACCAAACATAGCCCTATTCCAGCGGGTAGGTTATACTCATAGACAAGCGAGTTGCGCGCTCTCAATGTTTTTTATACTAAGCGCGGGCGGGCGACCGATTATCCGTCCCGATTCAACGCGGTTTCTCGATGAGTTGTCATAACGACAGAGGCGTGACGTCACCTACACATCGCACAACGAGCGGCCACGATGAGCTCCAATTTTCCGCGCCCAAAAACCGCTGTTCGCGATGCCACGGTAGAATAATCAATATATTATGTACTCTGGCGAGGCGACCTGTCGATGCCGCTACGCGCTAACGTTTTGTTTATTTGTTTTGATTTGATTTATTAGTTACGTTATATTTGGAAAATGTCGTATAATATGAAGGTCAGTGATTTACAGAAGCTTGTGTTTAGTTCTCTGAGCTTAAGTGAAAAACTTTATTTAAAAAATGCAGGGCGGCCACTAGAAATTGAACATAGTACAAGTAAGTTTGACAAAGAAATATATAATAAAAAATCCTGGATATGCGGTTGTGAGGACAAAAATCCTTTTTTTTTTGTTTCGTGTGTCTTCTTTTTGACGGGGATGATAATTGGACTATAAATGGGGTGCAGGAACTTGTTTAAGTACTTAGTGCTTATGCTGATGAAATTAAAATTCACAACCAGAAAGTTAGAAAAAACAGACACGTACTTTTGAAAATAATAGACATTTTAAAAAAAATTTATTTAAAGCCAGCGCCCCCCCTGACTCAGTGGCGGCTCGCCAGGTGAAGTAGGTGAAGGGGCCCTTCACCAATAAAAACAAAACCAGGAGGGAGTTTTTTCGACAATATTAAATATTAAATGTACCAATACAGCTACCTTAAAAAATAATTATGTTCGAATTAATAATATTAATTTAATCCAAATGTAGCTATGCATAATAGGACCACGGTTAACTCCGATGGACAATAATTCTATTATAAACACTCGTGCATTTTGGCGCGCCCCAGCCGACCGCGTCCGTCGGTCGCATCGAAAGGTCAAAGCAGCAAGTGAAGAGCGGCGAAAACCCAACATACTGAACGTACAGTCAAGTGGCTTTGATTTCCACCGTCGCTATGGTTACGTGACGTCAGGTACGCGACAGCATGTGAGACGTGATTGAAGTGCATCTAAAAATAGATCAGTCATATGCACTATTGTTTTAAGTATTGGTTCGGGTATTTATTTTGAGGCTTCGCGAAACTTACGGCTATAGATACCCTTTTTACGTTATTTATTGTGTGATTAGAAAGTTTTGTTTTTATTTTTCAGTTAATTCAGTAGACCTAAGTACTAATTTTTATTGTACGTTTTAAAAATAAACCCAATTAATGACATCGTTTGTAATTTGTTAGAAACTCCATTCAGTCGTGGGACAGATGAGGATAAGATACGTTTTAGTACACGGGCGACCTACTGGAATCTTAAACATAGATTTAAAAAAAGAATCGAAAAAAAGTGGCAGATCCTATAAGATTATAATTTTAAGTGTTCCTGGTTTTTAGAGTATAATTGGCTATGTATTAGTAGTGCCGCCTTACAAAAATTGTTTTGTAGGTCTAAAAAATTATATTAATTATTATTGTGGTCATTTTTTTTCGTTTATAAGTAATAAAGTAATAAATTATTGACCAAATTTGGGCGTGGTCCAAAAAAAATTTCGCCTGCGGCGCAATCGCCTGCGGCGGGCTTTATGCCTCTGAGCACAAACTGCTACTAAGCTCTTCACCATTTTTTACAACCGCGAGCCGCCACTGCCCTGACTCGCTAGTCACGAGCCGCCACTGACCGTGCATTCGTAAGAATAAATTACATATTTTCAAGTCTACCATCTCCTGTTGCTGTATTTGCCCCTTAGTTATGAAACATCCTGTATATAACGATAAGTAAATGGTTTAATCAGGAACTTTATTGATTTGGTAATCGATGAGTTGACCAAAATGTTGTTTGTACTCACTATTAAAATTAAATAATAAACACCAAAAAAATCTGTCTCTGAAATATATAAAATCTTTAAGTAAAATGTTTAAAACACACACTATACAAAAAACAGCCACAGAAACACTTAAAAAACACCAAAATCAGAAGAAAATAAGATGACGCGTGAGCTTGCTACGGCCCACTGCTAATTTGGGAACTTTAACGACGAAACCAGATCAGCTGTTAATGTCAAATGTCGTTGTCTGCTGTCGAAACGCTTTGTTTTAAGAAAAAGTTAACTATAGAACAAAAATGTCAACGCACCTTAGAGTCACAATGTCCAGCCAACTGTTCCGGGGCAGCATACAAAGGAGTACCTCGAGCTAAACAGTGACGAGCACGTTGTAAAGGACATGCCAGGCCAAAGTCGCCGAGTTGCACCAGTAATGAACCACCATCAGCCGATACAAATATATTACTAGGTTTAATGTCATGATGCACTATTCCTCTTGAGTGGATATAGGAAAGTCCTAAAAAATTATTTTTGATAAAACATCCCTCCAAGGGGATGTGATTAACATTGATAATTGATTTATGCATGCAGAGAAGTTGGATAAGTAAGAGAAAGAAGTAAATTCAGTAAATCAAGTAATTTTTTTTTGGAAAATTGCTTGGACACGGGTGTTACCATTTTATGTTGTGGTCTTTGGAATATTGGGATTTTGTATCACAGCTAATAGTACATTAAATTTGACCTCTTCATTGAGCGCACTTTGTCTATAAATATCTGTCTTACTAACATGCACATTATTGCACATGTTCTCGAAACTGTTTTTTTTAAATCTTGCTAACAGTACCTTGGGATATGAGGGAGGACTCGAGATATTTCTTTCTGAATAAATGAATAACTTCATTTTGTGTTATTGTCTTATCTCCGTATCCAATCATTATCAAAATTTCAATCTTGTGTTATTCAGTTAAGTAATGCATTACGTTGGGCAAAATAACAGTCTCCGCGTTCAAAATGAGCCTAATGAATAAAAATTAAGCAATTACTTGAGCAATTACTTTTTAGTAAAAGCAATTGCTTGACTAGCAAATGCTATAAGTAAAAGCAATTACTAGATCTGGATATGAATAAAATTTTGAAGTAATTGCTGTTTTTCTTACACCTCTGTAGCATATGCTTATTCAACACAAGTTCAGACGTGGCTTATCCACTTGTTCAGATTATAGATTTCATATTCACTTTGGTGCCTAATTTGCAAAAGAGTTGACGTAAATAAAACAACGTTGGTCTATTTATTTAGTACAATAGTAATCTGTTACGTTTTTGTGAAAAATAGGAAGCTTATATTTGTGATATGGCAGAGTTCAGTGAAAATGAGGAAAGTGATAGTAGTGATGAAGAAATTAAAGACAAAGCAATTGATATACGTTCACAAATTGAAGGAACATAAATAAATCTCTCTGACCACAACCGTTTAGCTTCCACAACAGCTTCAGCACTTGTAGGAAATTTAATAAAAATATTAGCCTTCTCCAAAACTGCATCCATTACAGAAGTGTATGTCTTACAGACAGTAGTTTGGTGAATACCGAGTTCTTCACCTACACTACTCCGCAGACAGTGCACCTCCTCGCCCTTTATCAGTATCAGTCAAAAAATAATTTGCCAACCACTCAACATTTTCGCAGTCAAATCGATATAACTTTCTGAAATCATCATATCTGTAATTTTTACGTACACTGTAGATTTTTCTTTTACGGACGTTCATATATTCAGCCATAATTGAAGAAACAAATTAAGAGCAACGCACGTGTATGCCGCGGAGAACTAAAGTTGATTGCTACCAAGCAAATGATGTAGGGGTCGACCTACCTTAAAGAGTTGAAAGCGATCGCTACACTAGAAAAAACAATTCCTTAATTTATTCATCACATTTTAAGCAAACGATAGCAATTGCTGCTGTTTTTTTAAGAAAAAGCATTGACTAGAAGCAATTCCTGCACTTTTAAGCAATTGCTGGACGCAAAAGCAATTACATACTTTAGTTTTTATTCATTGGCTTTCAAGAAATTACTTATTATAGGCCCAATGTGTCGCGTAATAGTGTTTAAATACGACATGTCGTTACTTATTCTATCAAGAAATGTAAAAAGTGTTGCTACCTTCTTTACTAAACATTTTTTTAAAAATTTAAAGCGAATAAAGTTAATCTTTGTTTAATATCCTATAAAAGACAAGGAATTAAAAATTTTTATTTGGTACTTATGTATAACTTAAAATGCACTTTAAAAATAGTCAATAAAAAACTAGGGTTGCCCTTAAAAAACATATCATATCATATTGTTAATTTGGGACACACTGTGTCAATATTTTTTTTTATAAACAATACCACAACTTAAAATTTTAATACTCGAGACCAAGCATTTTTCCAAAAAAAAAACTGTACTGGATTTACTGAATTTATTACAAGTTACAAACTCACCTGATACAAAAAAGAATTCCTTTACATGTTTGCTAAAAAAGCATATTTACGAAAGCTCGACTTTTAATAAAGTAAGAGTTAAATCATTTATGAGGATCGGCTACGTCCTTACATGTATCAGATTCATGGGTGTTGGCTCTTATTGTAACAAAAATTACAAAGGTAGCTTACCTTTAAGAATTTGTATTAAAATTTCTTTTATTGCTTTAGTTCTAAAGGTCTGTGCTGCGTTAGATGTCAATGCAATTTCCCGATTAAAAGTTTTAGTGGACCTTCTAAGCCACTGATGTAATGTGCCATGACATAGCGACATTTGAATATACAATGTAGCCCAACTTATTTGTGCTCTTGATGATATTTCCTCTTTAAGAACAACAGCTTTAGCAGCTTCAGAAGATTTTGTGGCGTCCTTGGAAGATGCATTGGTGAATTTATCATTAGAATCGTTACTGCTCTCAAATGCAATTTCGAAATTTGTATCAGTATCAACTCTGTTGCTTGTAAAAGAGACACTTCTATTAAATATAAAAGGAGCAGGTTCGTTAGATGGAAGGGTTATCTTTGGTTTGTTCCTTTGAGGTTCAGGAAGTGAGAGAGAATCATGTGGCGCTTCAATTTCCAACCAAGCAGCCTTGTACTGAACAATATTTGGATGATTAATAGCGGCAATCGTTTTTACTTCTGAAAGGTAGTTTTTTACAGAATTTAAGCCCTCGGAATGAATACGAATTTTCTTAATGGCATATTCTGTTCCATCTAGATTATGTTTTACTCGAAACACCTACGAATAAATGAAATACGGTAATTGTTTAGCAAACATTCTAGCAGCTAGTATGTACATTAATATCGGTCTATAACTAATATTTTTCTCAATAGACATGTTTCTAAAAATCGAACTACTTAACGTAAATTTAAAATTATTTGTCACTCGTCCGTTTTCCTAATAGAAGGTACTTTTTATAAATCATACTGTATAAATTAACAATTTGTAATTGCAGCTACCGAGTGAAAGAAAGTGCGCATGTTCTTTTCTCAGTGCGATAGAAAATACAAAACTATACCACTGAAAATATTTTGTAGAATAACTAGGTACTGATTCAGCATACCGGGTGTTTCTCAAAAGACATTCACCCCTATAACTTTTCTGTATTTATGGATATTAAAATTAAACTTTGAGATTATGCATAGGAGATGAGTCTGCATTTATTGGCATAATTTTTAATTTGTTAGCACTTCCGGTTTGACCGGAAGTGACCTGGACTTTGGTTTTTTAAATAGGACATCTTGTATATTTTTACTTTTGGGATTCAGCATAACATTATGAGTGAAATGACACCTCACTTGTCATTTTTTGACGTGCTATAACACTTTTATGTTTATTTTTTATTTTTAATCTAGAGTGCTACAAATTAATTAAATCTCTTAATTTATAGTCAAGTAGTATATGAAAATTAAAATTATGTCATAATAATTGACTTTCTAAATTTCATAAGCGTTTAAAAAATGAAATTTTGTTTTCTTGACGTTTACTCCATTTTTCCAAATGGAACGATGGTAGTTCACTATACTCAAAACCCAATATTATATGCAGTGACGTAGCAGTCGAAACCAAGGCAAACTGCCAATGATAACACAGTATTTTGGCAGTTTCCATGGTTTCGACTGCTACGTCACTGCATATAATATTGGGTTTTAAGTATAGGATATATTTAAAACGAGCATTTTTTTTTCATCAATTTGATACCATACACTCCTATGCTATTTTAAAATTGACTCTAAAAAATGTGCCTTAAATCCCAATCACAAATTTAAAAGCGTTATGCATTATTGCCGCCCTCTCTTTTCTAAAGAAATATAAAGGCGGCTTTTAAAAACAATGGAATGGTTTTGAAAACCAATATGGTTTTAAATTAAAATTGTAATGTCATTCGTTTATTAAAATTACATTGTGAATCAGATAAAATGGTTAGTTTTACTAGAAATGAACAAATTGATATGCTCCTAATTTTTGGAGTGACCAGAAAAATTCTTCTGAAGCCGCAAGATTGTATGTATTGTATGTTTTATAAACTAATGACATTACAACTTTAAATTAAAGCCATATTGCTTTTCAAAACCATTCCATTGTTTTTTAAAGCCGCCTTTATATTTCTTTAGAAAAGAGAGAGCGCCAATAATCCATAACGCTTTTAAATTTGTGATTGGGATTTAAGGCAAATTTTTCAATGTCAATTTTAAAATAGCATATAGGAGTGTATGGTATCAAATTGTTGAAAAAAAAATGCTCGTTTTAAATATCCTAGTGAACCACCATCGATCCATTTGGAAAAATGGAGTAAACGTCAAGAAACCAAAATTTCATTTTTTAAACGCTTGTGAAACTTAGAAAGTCAATTACTGACATAATTTTAATTTTCATATACTATACTTGACTATAAATTAACAGATTTAATTAATTTGTAGCACTCTAGATTGAAGATAAAAAATAAACATAGAAATGTTATAACACGTCAAAGAATGACAAGTGAGGTGTAATTTTACTCATAATGTTATGCTGAATCCCAATAAGTAAAAATATGTCCCATTTAAAATACCAAAGTCCAAGGTCACTTCCGGTCAAACCGGAAGTGCTAACAAATAAAAAATTATGCCAATAAATGCAGACTCATCTCTTATGCATAATCTCAAAATGTCATTTTAATATCTCTAAATACAGAAAAGTTATAGGGCCTATAGGGGTGATAGGGGTGAACGTCTTTTGAGAAACACCCGGTATACTTGCTGTGTTTGTGAACGTTCTCCGTTGTTTGTAACCTAATTTTGTTTATTTTATTCCCCTTCCATTCTTAACATCGTAGCACATACAAAATAAAAAATAAAAATTCCAGTTGTCGAGAGAATGAAGCGCATGGCGACATCTAGTGTCGACTTTAGACACCTTTAAAGCATACCAGCACCTCTAAACAGAACTTAATAACTTATTAAACGGTTTAGTCGAAAGTTGCAAGAATTAATTTAAAGTAGGTCCAGCTCGCAAAAACTCTTTTTTTTTTTAATTGAGAAAATGTTAGTAGAAGTAATTTTTTTGATTTTTCGAAAGTCGATGCAGACCTTAAAAGCGTTATGGATTATTGGCGCTCTCTCTTTTCTAAAGAAATATAAAGGCGGCTTTAAAAAACAATGGAATGGTTTTGAAAAGCAATATGGCTTTAATTTAAAGTTGTAATGTCATTAGTTTATAAAACATACAATACATACAATCTTGCGGCTTCAGAAGAATTTTTCTGGTCACTCCAAAAATTAGGAGCATATCAATTTGTTCATTTCTAGTAAAACCAACGAAATAAGAATACAAAGGAAGTAGGATTTTGCATAAACCGCCTAACAAACCGACCGACAGAAGTCGGCCATTTTGAGACACCACAATATGACTCCATGTTTGTTTTGGTGTTTGGCCGTGGTTGACAGGTCGAGCTGTGATTTCTGATTTCTTTGCTGTTTTTGAGTTATTTTGCATTTTAATTAGTTAACAACCATATTTAACGAATTCTAGTAAACCTATAATTACTTTTGTGTGACAGTGGAGTATACTTTTAGCGCTGGACAGCGATTAAAACATTTTAATTAGTTGGTATTCTGGGTTAATTAATAAGCTATAAATATGGTTAGTTGTGCTGCTTGTGGGTGCTCCCAAACGCTAAGAAGTAAAAAACTGGGCATTACTATTTTATCGGTAAGTTTATGTTTACATACATAAACTTTTTTAATCTGTAGGGGAAAAAAATGTTATTTTAATTTAATGTCAAAATACACATAACCTCCGAACCTCGCAATCCTCGCATGTCATTCATGGGCGTTCGTCTTATAAAACCAGAAAAATATTATTTATTTATTGATCGACTGGGTTACCCCATTTCTACAGAAAAGCAAATTAAAAATACTTATTGGTTTTTAGTTTTCCAAATAATTACCTAAGAAAAAAGGCATGGTTGCAAATTGTAAACCGAAGTGATTAGGATCCTACACGAAATAGAGTTCTTTGCTTGGAGCATTTTTCTGAAGATTGCTTTGACAGAACTTCAAGATTGAAAGTTAGATTGGTCCCAACTGCAGTAGTGCCTACTTTTGAAGTAGCCAGGTTAAAAAATGTAAGTTTGGAAACTATTGTATCGGGTCATTACATAATATATTAGAAAATATGTAGGTAGGTAGGTACTTAAGAATATGAATATAAATAATTCTGCATTATTTATGCTTCCGAGGAAGCTGCTTTGTTCATAAATTATGTATCAATAAAAGTTTTTAGATGTTTTATTGGTTTAATCTATTTTTTAAATTTTTAACCCCATGCATAAAGAATGTAATAAAATATGGGAGTGTAGGTACGATAAACAAAGAAATTTAAATTTAAATATTGAAGACAATGATGTTTCTAGAATGATGAAACGTTTTCCCAATATTCACCTGAGGACGACTGGAGATACCATTGATTAAAAAATAAATTTAAAGCAAGTCCCAAACCTTCTATCATTCAAAGAAATTCATATCAAAATATAAAAAAAAAAGTTTACAAAGAGGTAGTATCACGTTATAGGTACTTTTGTGTAATTTGGTAAAGGTGCCAAACAGATAATTAAAAAACTTATATTTTTTGGCAGGTACGTTCCTATGCAATATCTTATAAGACACCATGTCAAAACCTGGCTGAAGATAATTATCCTACTGTGAATCTAACTGGAACACCTTCTGGTTACAACATATACTGGACATGGCTCTTCCAGGATATGGCTCTTCCATGACATTTTACTATCCAACAACACAGTGGCGTAGATAGCTTTTCATTCTGGGGGGGGTCTCGGGCTATTCCCCCGCTGGAGGCGCACCGCCGGAGGCGAAAATTTTTTGGGGTGCCACGCCCTAAAATTTTGTTTTGAGCTCTCAAAAATGTAGCCTTAAAGTATCAATTCAACAAAGTTTTCCCTGTTATTTTGAAATGGATAGATTTTTTAAAAAATATACCTATTTCTTATACAGTGTCCGCAAGAAAGTCCGCATCAAATGGGATTTTTTTTTATTATTAGGTATAGGTAAAAATTGAAAAGGCAGTTAGTTTTTGCTTACCTAAAAACCAAAAATGACGTATACTGAAGCAGCTGCACGACTTGCGTTACCTGTCAAATTTTACATTTTTAATAAAATAGGTTCAAAAATGCCCTGATTTAACAAAATATCGAAAAACTTTATTCGAAAAAGTTGATTATTTAGGCATTTTTAGTCTCTGTCCGAAATTTTGACTGTCTAATACAATTTTTATTTTTTGCCAGGTTCTTGAAAATTTTGATCAACCCTCGTAGATTAACTTTTATACATCGAAGTAAAACCATTTGCCTTTACTTCATTTGTAATCTTAATGCAATTTTGTGTAAAGTTTTTGTTTCCTATTATTTGTTTTGCTTCAAAAACTGAAATTGTTATTGATTAGTATGTAATGTTTGATGCAAAGTTTATCTAATTACATCAGTTTTGCCAAAACCGACGATTCTTATTTTTCTTAGGTTAGTAAACAGATGTACAAAAAGAAAATATTAGGAAGCTTTCGTTGAAATTTTACTTAATTAATATTGGATTAAAAAGAATAAATATTAATCGCTCGAAACATTTTATTCAACAAAAATATAGTTTAATATAATTAATTTAATTTAATATTAATTAAGTAAAATTTCAACGAATGCTTCCAATATTTTCTTTTTGTACATCTGTTTACTAACTTAAGAAAAATGAGAAACGTCTGTTTTGGCAAAACATGTAATTAGATAAACTTTGCATCAAACATTACATACTGATCAATAACAATTTCAGTTTTTGAAGCAAAATAAATAATAGAAAACAAAAATTTTACACAAAATTGCATTAAGATTACAAATGAAGTAAAGGCAAATGGTTTACATCGATGTATAAAAGTTAATCTACGAGGGTTGATCAAAATTTTCAAGAACCTGGCAAAAAATAAAAATTGTATTAGATTGTCAAAATTTCGTACAGAGACTAAAAATGCCTAAATAAACAACTTTCTCAAATAAAGTTTTTCGATATTTTGATAAATAATGGCATTTTTGAACCTATTTTATTAAAAATGCCAAATTTGACAGGTAACGCAAGTCGTGCAGCTGCTTCAGTATGGCACCATACACTCCTATATGCTATTTTAAAATTGACATTGAAAAATTTGCCTTAAATCCCAATCACAAATTTAAAAGCGTTATGGATTATTGGCGCTCTCTCTTTTCTAAAGAAATATAAAGGCGGCTTTAAAAAACAATGGAATGGTTTTGAAAAGCAATATGGCTTTAATTTAAAGTTGTAATGTCATTAGTTTATAAAACATACAATACATACAATCTTGCGGCTTCAGAAGAATTTTTCTGGTCACTCCAAAAATTAGGAGCATATCAATTTGTTCATTTCTAGTAAAACCAACGAAATAAGAATACAAAGGAAGTAGGATTTTGCATAAACCGCCTAACAAACCGACCGACAGAAGTCGGCCATTTTGAGACACCACAATATGACTCCATGTTTGTTTTGGTGTTTGGCCGTGGTTGACAGGTCGAGCTGTGATTTCTGATTTCTTTGCTGTTTTTGAGTTATTTTGCATTTTAATTAGTTAACAACCATATTTAACGAATTCTAGTAAACCTATAATTACTTTTGTGTGACAGTGGAGTATACTTTTAGCGCTGGACAGCGATTAAAACATTTTAATTAGTTGGTATTCTGGGTTAATTAATAAGCTATAAATATGGTTAGTTGTGCTGCTTGTGGGTGCTCCCAAACGCTAAGAAGTAAAAAACTGGGCATTACTATTTTATCGGTAAGTTTATGTTTACATACATAAACTTTTTTAATCTGTAGGGGAAAAAAATGTTATTTTAATTTAATGTCAAAATACACATAACCTCCGAACCTCGCAATCCTCGCATGTCATTCATGGGCGTTCGTCTTATAAAACCAGAAAAATATTATTTATTTATTGATCGACTGGGTTACCCCATTTCTACAGAAAAGCAAATTAAAAATACTTATTGGTTTTTAGTTTTCCAAATAATTACCTAAGAAAAAAGGCATGGTTGCAAATTGTAAACCGAAGTGATTAGGATCCTACACGAAATAGAGTTCTTTGCTTGGAGCATTTTTCTGAAGATTGCTTTGACAGAACTTCAAGATTGAAAGTTAGATTGGTCCCAACTGCAGTAGTGCCTACTTTTGAAGTAGCCAGGTTAAAAAATGTAAGTTTGGAAACTATTGTATCGGGTCATTACATAATATATTAGACAATATGTAGGTAGGTAGGTACTTAAGAATATGAATATAAATAATTCTGCATTATTTATGCTTCCGAGGAAGCTGCTTTGTTCATAAATTATGTATCAATAAAAGTTTTTAGATGTTTTATTGGTTTAATCTATTTTTTAAATTTTTAACCCCATGCATAAAGAATGTAATAAAATATGGGAGTGTAGGTACGATAAACAAAGAAATTTAAATTTAAATATTGAAGACAATGATGTTTCTAGAATGATGAAACGTTTTCCCAATATTCACCTGAGGACGACTGGAGATACCATTGATTAAAAAATAAATTTAAAGCAAGTCCCAAACCTTCTATCATTCAAAGAAATTCATATCAAAATATAAAAAAAAAAGTTTACAAAGAGGTAGTATCACGTTATAGGTACTTTTGTGTAATTTGGTAAAGGTGCCAAACAGATAATTAAAAAACTTATATTTTTTGGCAGGTACGTTCCTATGCAATATCTTATAAGACACCATGTCAAAACCTGGCTGAAGATAATTATCCTACTGTGAATCTAACTGGAACACCTTCTGGTTACAACATATATTGGACATGGCTCTTCCAGGATATGGCTCTTCCATGACATTTTACTATCCAACAACACAGTGGCGTAGATAGCTTTTCATTCTGGGGGGGGTCTCGGGCTATTCCCCCGCTGGAGGCGCACCGCCGGAGGCGAAAATTTTTTGGGGTGCCACGCCCTAAAATTTTGTTTTGAGCTCTCAAAAATGTAGCCTTAAAGTATCAATTCAACAAAGTTTTCCCTGTTATTTTGAAATGGATAGATTTTTTAAAAAATATACCTATTTCTTATACAGTGTCCGCAAGAAAGTCCGCATCAAATGGGATTTTTTTTTATTATTAGGTATAGGTAAAAATTGAAAAGGCAGTTAGTTTTTGCTTACCTAAAAACCAAAAATGACGTATACTGAAGCAGCTGCACGACTTGCGTTACCTGTCAAATTTTACATTTTTAATAAAATAGGTTCAAAAATGCCCTGATTTAACAAAATATCGAAAAACTTTATTCGAAAAAGTTGATTATTTAGGCATTTTTAGTCTCTGTCCGAAATTTTGACTGTCTAATACAATTTTTATTTTTTGCCAGGTTCTTGAAAATTTTGATCAACCCTCGTAGATTAACTTTTATACATCGAAGTAAAACCATTTGCCTTTACTTCATTTGTAATCTTAATGCAATTTTGTGTAAAGTTTTTGTTTCCTATTATTTGTTTTGCTTCAAAAACTGAAATTGTTATTGATTAGTATGTAATGTTTGATGCAAAGTTTATCTAATTACATCAGTTTTGCCAAAACCGACGATTCTTATTTTTCTTAGGTTAGTAAACAGATGTACAAAAAGAAAATATTAGGAAGCTTTCGTTGAAATTTTACTTAATTAATATTGGATTAAAAAGAATAAATATTAATCGCTCGAAACATTTTATTCAACAAAAATATAGTTTAATATAATTAATTTAATTTAATATTAATTAAGTAAAATTTCAACGAATGCTTCCAATATTTTCTTTTTGTACATCTGTTTACTAACTTAAGAAAAATGAGAAACGTTTGTTTTGGCAAAACATGTAATTAGATAAACTTTGCATCAAACATTACATACTGATCAATAACAATTTCAGTTTTTGAAGCAAAATAAATAATAGAAAACAAAAATTTTACACAAAATTGCATTAAGATTACAAATGAAGTAAAGGCAAATGGTTTACATCGATGTATAAAAGTTAATCTACGAGGGTTGATCAAAATTTTCAAGAACCTGGCAAAAAATAAAAATTGTATTAGATTGTCAAAATTTCGTACAGAGACTAAAAATGCCTAAATAAACAACTTTCTCAAATAAAGTTTTTCGATATTTTGATAAATAATGGCATTTTTGAACCTATTTTATTAAAAATGCCAAATTTGACAGGTAACGCAAGTCGTGCAGCTGCTTCAGTATACGTCATTTTTGGTTTTTAGGTAAGCAAAAACTAACTGCTTTTTCAATTTTTACCTATACCTAATAACAAAAAAAAATCCCATTTGATTCGAACTTTCTTGCGGACACTGTATAACGTAACGCGAGCGTTTTGACGTTTTTATTTTGATAAGCACTAATGGAATTAAAAGGAGATAATTTTCTTTTTTTCAACAATCCTTTTTCTTTGTGGCTTTGAATATGTTGATTGTTAATTATTTAACTTACGTATCGTGATATTGTCTTACTATCTCTGGGGGGGGGTCCAGACCCCCTGGACCCCCCCATATCTACGCCACTGCAACAACACACCTAAGATTTTAGTATCTTCCTTTAATCTTATATGACAATCATTAATGGTTACGGTTTCCGGATTCTCCAAAGTGTATCAGTTAGTCTTAAACAAGGTGATAACGGTCTTTGATTTATTTAATATCAGTTTATCTTTAGAAAACCAATAATTATTTACTTCAATCATAAATTGTTAAATATGTTGCTCGAGAAGCTCAAGGTCTTTATATGCTAGGATTTATTATAAGAACTTGTAAATACTTTAAAAATGTTAATGCCATAATAACTTTATATAAATCCCTGGTAGTTACAACACTTTAGTCTGCATGCACTATTTGGGATCCTCAGTATGCCAATAAGATTGCTCTTTTAAAATCTATTCAGCGTCAATTTTAAACATTTTTGTACTACAAGTCATTTTTCGTTTATCCGCCAAGAGGTACAGATCAAGGGCTTTTGTGTAATTTTCCTTCTTTAAGACTATTGCGTATAGAAACAAAAATTATTTTCTTATATAAAATACTTAGAGACAAAATAGATAATAAAGAGTTCTTAGGACTGCTTCTGTTTAGAATAGGCTTAGTCAATACTAGATCCGCACATGTATTTTATATTCCTACACCGAGGACAAATCTATACAAAAACTCACCACTTATAAGACTGTGCTCTATTTTAATAAATATTGTGGAGACATTGACATAATATATAATTTAAACTATGAAAAATTAAAATTAAGGAATGAACTGCTTAGGCAAATGCTAATTGAATATTTATTATAGCTTAGGTATAAGCTTTTAGAAATGGGGTTTATGTATCTATAATTATTTTGTTAAGTTGTTAATACTATAAATAAATAAAGTGTTGTATTATCTGCATAGATTGTCATTTGACAATTTTCTTGTATACCAGAAATCTCATTAATATTATTCAGGCATGTATAATAAACAGGACTATATTATATTATATTATATTTTGTGATTTGGTTCATGAAGAGTAAGGTTTTTTTTAAATTTTATTTTTTAACGTAGACGTTTTGGCAATAATTTTGCCTTCATCAGTATTTATTATCTGAAACAATTTGTTTTCTGCAATTTTTTTTAATGTATAATAACAGGTGTTTTTAGTTATTTAACCAGATATTTACATTAAGGACCCTTTCACCTCCGTTACCTTATTTAAATAAATAATTAAAAGAAATAGTTGTATTATTTTATTACACCAACCTTAACGTATCTTATAGGTATATATGAATCTAAATATTTTTTCTATTTTTTTCGTCAAATAAAATTTTATTAATCATTTTGTTATTACCATTTTAATGATACGCCACAGGTGGACCGGAAACGCGCATGTGTTAAATGTTGCCGCCATCAGACCCCATCCCGGACAACTGTCAATCTACCATACCCTACTTCCTTTGTATTCTTATTTCGTTGAGTAAAACTAACCATTTTATCTGATTCACAATGTAATTTTAATAAACGAATGACATTACAATTTTAATTTAAAACCATATTGGTTTTCAAAACCATTCCATTGTTTTTAAAAGCCGCCTTTATATTTCTTTAGAAAAGAGAGGGCGGCAATAATGCATAACGCTTTTAAATTTGTGATTGGGATTTAAGGCACATTTTTTAGAGTCAATTTTAAAATAGCATAGGAGTGTATGGTATCAAATTGATGAAAAAAAATGCTCGTTTTAAATATATCCTATACTTAAAACCCAATATTATATGCAGTGACGTAGCAGTCGAAACCATGGAAACTGCCAAAATACTGTGTTATCATTGGCGGTTTGCCTTGGTTTCGACTGCTACGTCACTGCATATAATATTGGGTTTTGAGTATAGTGAACTACCATCGTTCCATTTGGAAAAATGGAGTAAACGTCAAGAAAACAAAACGCTTATGAAATTTAGAAAGTCAATTATTATGACATAATTTTAATTTTCATATACTACTTGACTATAAATTAAGAGATTTAATTAATTTGTAGCACTCTAGATTGAAAATAAAAAATAAACATAAAAGTGTTATAGCACGTCAAAAAATGACAAGTGAGGTGTCATTTCACTCATAATGTTATGCTGAATCCCAAAAGTAAAAATATACAAGATGTCCTATTTAAAAAACCAAAGTCAAGGTCACTTCCGGTCAAACCGGAAGTGCTAACAAATAAAAAATTATGCCAATAAATGCAGACTCATCTCTCATGCATAATCTCAAAATGTCATTTTAATATCTCTAAATACAGAAAAGTTATAGGGCCTATAGGGGTGATAGGGGTGAACGTCTTTTGAGAAACACCCGGTATACTTGCTGTGTTTGTGAACGTTCTCCGTTATTTGTAACCTAATTTTGTTTATTTTATTCCCCTTCTATTCTTAACATCGTAGCACAAAATAAAAATTCCAGTTGTCGAGAGAATGAAGCGCATGGCGACATCTAGTGTCGACTTTAGACACCTTTAAAGCATACCAGCAACTCTAAACAGAACTTAATAACTTATTAAACGGTTTAGTCGAAAGTTGCAAGAATTCCTTTAAAGTCGGTCCAACTCGCAAAAACTCTTTTTTTTTTAATTGAGAAAATGTTAGTAGAAGTAATTTTTTTGATTTTTCGAAAGTCGATGCAGACCTTAGGCGTGTTCTTATTCGCTGGTTTAGATCGATCCAGATCGATCTAAACCTATTCTAACTGATCTGATCTGTGTTCGATTGGCAAATTATCATTGTTCCCCCACTACCGTCAAAGTGATCCCAAGTGAACCTGGGAAATTGCAGAATCACCCAAATCAGATCAGTTGTTTGTTTTGTTTACTTTATGGTTTTGGAAGTTGTAGTTCCATTCTGCCCCTGTTTTTATATTTTCGTTGGGTATTTATTATTAGTATTCTTTGATTATGTTTTTTCAAGAAAATTAACTGTGATGTAGAAGTAGGAATGGATGAATTACATCTTTTTGAACCCATCCAGGTAAATAATATTTCCTGTATGTGAATGAGAAGAGTGGAAATAAAATATGTTAAAGTTGTTTTACTTTAGTCCCTCGCTTTATAAAATACTACTACGCTACTCTCGACTAATTTTTGAACATAAAATGAGGTTAAGTGAAAATCGAAACCCAAACGAACAACTGAAATAAAAATCCGTGTTTCACCTTGAATTACTAAACTGATTTTTAAAATCAGATCGATCCAAATCTCTGTGCCAATGGAACACGCCTCTTAGGAAAATAGATTAGTGAAGGTCGATCATGGTCGGGATCTCGTATTATACCTCGTATTGTGGATATTTATAAAAAGAGCACAACATTTACAAAGTAGCCGACATTTTCAAAAATAAAATTATTACCTATTACTTATCTACTACTATATTGTAACTTTACATTTTTTTCTAAAACTATAAATTATCTGCAGCACTTCAATCTTTTTAAGGCGCCTACTCTCTAAATATTGATATACAGGGTGTTTCATTAAAGGGGGCCACCGGCCATAGGTATCTCGGAAACTACTAACATAGAAACTTGAAAAAAAAATTATGATTAAAATAGTCATGAGAAAATAATTTCTTTAAATAAAGTCTTAAAAATTATTGTTTTCTCAATAACTCTGAAACGAGCAAAGATATCGAACTGCGGTCTTTACATTTTTCCTTGAAAATTTAATCTACTTTCCGATTATGATGTCATACTTACTTATACTGTATGATTTGATTTTCGGGATAAAATCAAAAAAACTGTTATTATTACAAATTGCGCCCTCTAGCAATTTTATTAGAAACTATCGTGTACCGTTGGATACGACAATTAAAGGTACTTACCTTTCTCTTCCAAACAAGCTTAAATTTAGTAAGATCGGATAAGTCGTTTAGAAGTTACAGCGATTTTAATGATTACAGTTTCAATAGTTTCCCTCACTCTTATCAAGGTCGGTACGCCAATGAGCCTTAAACCAAAATGATGTAGAACTGTCTAAGCTTTCTAATGATGTAACCAGAGTTATACCTTAATAAGGGAATTTTCGGAGAAATTTTGAATTTAAAAAAATAATTTTCAATTGTGCCCCCTTGCGGCAAAATGAGGAACTTAACAATAATTTCCCGAATTTTCACATGACCGCGTTAATCATAATTTTTTTTTCCTTGTTTCTATGCTTAGTAGTTTCCAAGAAATGGTCGGTGGCCACCCTTAATGAAACACCCTGTATAACCATGCTTACAACAATAATTAAAAACTTGTTATTCAACGAGTTACCCTTATGAGAAATACCAGACTCCTTCTAAAATCAACAAAAAAAAATTACCTTTCCAAATGCCCCACTACCAATTTGCTGAATCTCCTTAAATTCTCTTTTGTAATGGGAGATTGAGTCACCTCCCGGCCATAATGAGGGCAATGACGATGATCTGCCAGGGTTTACACCAAGAAGTTGCAGTAAACCATGCTCAAACTGCGCCCGAGCTCCTTCTAGCTCAGCCATGGTCCAGCTCCCATCGATAAGGCCCATACGAAAAAGTCTTTTACAGATTCTACGGTAAGAGTTGGTGGCCTTCTAAAAAAGGTTTTTTTTTCGATTTGACTGAACAAATATTGTAGAAATCCATAATATATGGCAGGATACGGACGTATTACTTCGCAACGATAAAGAATATATTGTCAAAAAAAAACTTTTTAAAGTCTAATATGCAATCTTTAATAGGTCCTTTATATTATAGGTCATCTACTATCTATAATAAATTGCAGTGGCGGCTCGTTAATGATGGGCTCTGGGGCGCCGCCCTCCCTGCAATTATTTCAAACAGAATCCAAGAATACTTTATTTAAAAAACCAACAACGCAATGTATGTAAGCAATCAATTAAAATAATTCAAACCAAACGTAGCCCTATTCCAACGGGCAGGCTATACTCATAGACAAGCGAGTTGCGCGCTCTCAAGGTTGCACTAAGCGCGGGCGACCGATTATTCGTCCCGATTCAACGCGAGTTGCCATGACTACAGAGACGTGACGTCACCTACACATCGCACAACGAGCTGCCACGGATGAGCTCCAATTTTCCGCGCCCAACAGCTGTTCGCGAATCGCGATGCCACGGTAGAATAATCGATATATTATGTACTCTGACGATGCGACTTGTCGATGCCGCTAATGATTTGTTTATTTGTTTTGATTTGATTTATTAGTTACGTTATAAAGTTGGAAAATTTCGTCTAATATGAAGGTCAGTGATTTACAGAAGCTTGTGTTTAGTTCTCTGAGCTTAAGTGAAAAACTTGATTTAAAAAATGCAGGGCGGCCACTACCAATATTGAACATAGTACAAGTGCAATCAAAATGTAAAAGTAAGGCACAGTTTACGCGTAAGTTTGACAAAGAAATATATAATAAAAAATTCTGGATATGCGGTTGTGAGGACAAAAATTCTTTTTTTTTTGTTTCGTGTGATCGTGTGTCTTCTTTATGACGGGGATGATAATTGGACTATAAATGGGGTGCAGGATTTCAAAAATCTTTCAGAGAAAATAAAAAAAGCATGAAAATAGTGCAAAACATCGTCATAATGAGGTAAGTTTTCAGATGTTAGGACAAACTTTAACTTCTTTAAGTAGTGCTGCTTATGCTGCTGAAATTAAAATTCATCACGAGAAAGTTAAAAGACACGTAGGTACTTTCGAAAATAATAGACATTTAATTTTTTTTTAATTTAAAGCAAGCGCCCCCCCCCCCCCCCCCCTGACTCGCTAGTCACGAGCCGCCACTGAAAAATTGTTATTTTTACTTTCCTTGCAGTATCGCAGTTGCGAAAGTATGCTCCTCTATATTTCTCATGTGATTATACGAAGTTGTTCGCGAAGCGTTCCTTTAACGGCTCAGCAAAGAGATTTACTTTGCTTAGATGTTTAAAAGAAGCAAATGGAAATGGCCTATAATCACATGTTGACGTTTTAAGGCGCCAATACACACTGAAACAAGCGGCGATGATGTAGGCATCGACTCCGACAAGCATGAAACGTGAATGACATCAGCATGGTGTACACCATAGATAGATATGTGTTCATAATATAAAAAAAAGCACACAAGAATTAGAACGAGAGGTAAGTTTTGTCACATTTGCGTAAATCCGGCTTGTCTAAATGATTGCATGTTTATTGGAGGTTATTAAACGTAATAAATTATCAAAAATGCAAAGCATTGGCGTCGGTGTAATTAATTTTGAAACTGTATGATGGTAACGTTTGATAAACTTTGACAGAAGAACATAAAAATTGCCTCGTGAGTGGTCTGAAGTTGAAAAGGCTCAAATTGTATCAAGAATCGAAGAAGGATGGTCAAGCCGTGCTGAAGCGCAGTTGTATAATAGATATAAAAAAACTATATTGAAAATTAAGCAACGCTGGGAACAAGAAGAATCTCTAAAGAGGAAAATTGGTTCAGGTCGTCCCAAATGTTGCAACCCTGAACAGGAACCTGCTTTTTTGGGATATATGGGATATATATGCATTTGCAACTGCAAGGGATGCTGTTATTGATACAGCATTTCCTGCCCCCTGTCGCCCAGCTGCGAAAAAAATGTTTCTTACCGAATCAAGGATTATTTTTGCTTTAAATTAATACAGTGTGTCTACTTAAGTTGGAACCATATGGAAAACTATTTTATTACTGGTTTTAGGGAAAAAAGTTATTCTTTATAAAAAGTTCTGCATGGTCTTAGGCCTATTCTATACGAGCCACAAAAACGCGACCGTTTGCCTGCGAGCGACACGCGTGTGTCACAGAACCACAGTGTGTTAATTGGGCATACTATATGGGCAACTTTGCGGTCGCGTGTGGACGCGTTCGTTGGCGTGCCGGCGTGTTGAACGCAAGAGGTTGCGTAAAAGTCGCGCGCCGGAGACCGAGATTTCAAGAATTTAAGACATTTGGCATGTTTCTACGGGATCCATAGCAACTATGAGACGTTTTGTCGCTAGTCTAGAATGGGTCGCGAATCACTCGCTGGTTATACGCGCCACAAAGGCGCGGCGTCAACACGCTCGTATAGATTGGGCAAAATTTTCAAGCGACTGAGCGACTAAACGGTCGCGTTTTTGTGGCTCGTATAGAATCGGCCTTAACTTAAAATGTAACCTTCAGTTATCAAAATTTTCCAGTCATATACGAGATATATCAGAAATTACGGATTTTGCTCAAGAGTTAAGTACCTTTATTTTTGACAATACAGAAGAATGCAATTACGGTTATTTAGCATAAAAATTTAGGTTTTGTGATTATTTACGTTTTACATTATAAATTATTTGTATTTATCTCTATTATCTGTTAAAAAATGATAACCCTTCCTAAAATAAATAATTAGGTATATTATCACAACGTATTTAAATTGCAAGGTTCTTCAAAAACACTAACACCTGGAAAGGTTATAATTTTTTAAACAGATAATAGAGATAAATACAAATAATTTATAATGTAAAACGCGGTAAACCGTAAATAATCACAAAACCTAAATTTTCATGCTAAATAACTGTAATTACATATTTGAGACGTCAATTAACGATGGACTTGCATACAACCCTCATTATCAGATTATTGTGTGTGTCTAATATTTACTGGTTTCTAGTTTTTGTGTAGCTAAGGGAATTAAATTTGTGTTTTTTTGAATTGATTACTAACAGCGGTATGCAGCACCCATCCTTAGTCTAGTTATTTTGGAACGGAATAGAAGGAGACCTTTGTGTCTGCTACAGTAATATTGTTGTCACAGGTAGGGGGTATATTTATTTTTGAAAGATACCAAAAACGAAATGGGCAAAGAGGTTGCTATAGACATACATCGATCTTGCATCATCTCAAGCACACATACTTTGAAACCTGCATCCTGCATCTACGTCACCGATTCCGTATCTCTGCTCACCAACCAGTAGGAGACTCTAGATGCCGCGTCGCAATCTGCTGCAAATCTTTCGACTCCGTATCACAAACTATGCCGCATGAGTCTTGAAAAGATGGATTTGCAGCATGCATTGCCGCATGTTGCAGTGTGTATGGGTGGCTTTAGGGTTCCATCATCACTAAACACATCTTTTCCATTTGTCGACGGCTTGAAAGCAAAAAGTACTTGACGAGAAATGACGAAATTTTGTATGTGGATTAAGCATAATCTTGCTCAAAACAGGTGTGTATCCGAGGGGTAAACCACCCTTGTACACTGATTTCCTATTTGCAAAAATACTTCTTGTATTTCTATGGTAATTCCAAGTATTGCCAGTTATTTCCATGTGTTCCCAAAATTTGGTAATACTTGGAATTACCATAGAAATACCAGAAGTATTTTCACAAATAGGAAATCAGTGTACAAATATTCTATTATATTTCTAGATATTTCCAAATATTCCCTTATATTTCTAGGTATTCCCAAATATTTCCTTGTATTTCCAAATATTCCCTTATATTTCTAGGTATTCCCAAATATTTCCTTGTATTTCTAGGTATTCCTAGGTATTACCAAGTATTCCTTGTATTCGCACTTATTCCATAAACCGCTCGCAAAATCACCGAAAATATTAAACGTCAATATTATTTTGAAACGTTAATCTTGGCACCGTTTTTGCTACACAAAAAAAATATAGCTTAGGACAACCTGCTGAAAGCGCATACCACATATAACTAACCGTCCCAGGTCCGACCCCCACTTCTCGTATTCCCAAGTATTTCCATATGTATTTCCAAGTATTTCCTCATGTATTCCCAAGTATTCCATATATTTCCAAGTACTCCCATATATTTCCATGTTTTTACAAATATTCCCTTGTATTTCCAAGTATTCCCAGATATTTCCTTTAATTTGTACACTGATTTCCAGGGGTGGTTTACCCCTCGTGTGTATCAAAAAAAAAATTCCATTTGTTTTTAGCTGAATTTCAGTATTATTGCTTTGGTTTACCTACCCAGATTGTGCACTTAGCCTAATACTTTAGGCATTGTCAACGAACCCAAGCTATCAAGTATTTAGGTAAAATAGCAGAGTTGTTATTTGAAATAAGTAAAAAATGTCTCTATACAAAAGTTAAAGGATAGCAAATCGCCTACAACGTAAAACTATTCTACAGGGTGGCACAAAACGCAAGAAGAACATATCAGGTCCCAACATATCAAACTCATAGCCATTTCTTTCGGCATGGCCTACTGCCCTACATGGGATTTGTTGCAGTCTAATGAATAGGAGTTAAGTCTGCTTTGTCCATAAGCAATTATATACCTAATAAAGCTGTTTGAGTTTAAATTTAGGTTTTCAACCAATAGCCTAGAGCTCTAGACCTGAGCCTAGACCTAATCGGTACATCCTCGAATAACTTTAAATCCCCAGCGATGGGGGTTATTTTATGTTAACGTTTCAATGTAAGTACCTACTTAGTAATATAACATAATAGGTAGTAATAAAATATTATTTAACATTAATAAATAAATAACTTACCCTACTATCAGTTTCATATGCAGCAACCATACTTTTAATCAGTGCTTCTACTAAAAGACTAACGCGTGCCGACGTTTGAGATTTTTGTACTAGCCCCGAAGAAGAGCATACATCTATACCCTCTTCTTTACTGCTCTCAGGATATGAAGGTGAAAATTCGTTATCTAATTTGGAAAAAAAATCGCCACATGATTGCGATTTTTTGTCGTACCTTCTATTCATATCTTTGGTCTAAAATAACAACTTAACAAAGAAAAGACTAAAGAGGTATTTAGTAATCAGTTATAATTCAAAATACAAGGAACACAACGTAAGGTAAGGTAAAAAACAAAAATCAACGAGTAAAAATAAAAACAAATGACATAACCCCATTTTAAACAGCTGTTTAGTATTTTTTAAAACGTTCACAGAAGAATGATAAGTCTACACGTGTCGTTGCACTTCCAAGATTACGTTCCTTTTAAGTTAGTTTTAAATAGCAATGCAAAGCCAATGGCAATTGACCGTCCCTTTTAAATATTTAACTTAGCACAGCAAAGATTTTTCCTCCCCCCTTGCCGCGGCTAAATATGTTTCATGTCCCACTCTATTTCCCATGCGGACTATAATTAAACTGCTTTTATATATTGATGATCCGCCCATGTGAACTAATCATTAGCTTATAAATCTTAGACGGAGTCTCCATGGGTGTAAATATGATACCGTAACTGTGACGTGTGGATAGATTCCAACGATATTTCAAAAAATGACGGTAATCACTATTCATCAATCACCACTAATCATAAATCAAGTCGAAAATAGGTACGCTGCACGCTAACGCTGTCAAATTTACGCTCTTGTGTATCTCTGGTCTTAGAGCCGAGTTCCCTTTAAGTTGAGAGTAGGAACACGGTACACGATGTCGAATAAAAAGTACCGTACAATAAAGTATAGTTTAGAAAGTATCGATACCTACTTAAAAAAAAAAGAAAAAAAATATCGACACCACGATATATTATACCGACACAACCACCATGAAAGAAGCCGTGAAACAGAAACATCGACAACACTGCTTAAAGATCCATGTGTCACGTGACTTTTTTGAGGTTGGCAATGGTTTAGTATGTAATTTACGCGCGAACTAGGAGTAGGTGTCGTATTAATTTGTATTTTTATCCGGTTTTCGATTGATATATAATAGAAAATTTAAGTGACATGATTGCTAAGAACCTCTACAAAATACTGATGAAAATTTTTAATGCTGGTTTGCTCTAATAGCATTAATAAAGTGAAAAATCCAACAGCCTGGCCGGTTACATATCTTATAAATGGCGGCAGAATTTTATTTTGTTTTAATTTAAAAGTTGTATTTTTTGTATTCTAGTTAGCTCTTTGGGATAAACTTTATTGTTTTGTGACTACAGTTAATTTATTAAATATTGAAGTGTTTATTTAGCTTGAAGGTAAATTAGTTTAAAAATATCACTAGTAGAGATAGTTCATAAGTAGTTAGGATACCTCTAGAGTCTGGATACCTAGGTACTTAGGTAAGTACTATTTTTTTTCTTTTAGTTTGTTTATTTATCAACATGCCAAGCCCCTGCTGTATTCCTGGGTGTAACTATAACTATAAAAGTGTTTTAAAAGCAGGTGAAGAGAGTGTAATATATTTTTATAGTTTAGATTTGACCAATGACTGTATAAATATTGTTAATCAGGTTTCAATGGGCATTGACATAAAGGTAAAGGTTTTTTTAAAAGGTAATGAATTGGCTTGCAATAATTTGAAATGGATTTTACCCTTTGAAATAAAACTATAAGCAGGTGGGTCTCAACTTGAAACCTTATTGCCTCGGTACCAATTCATACATTGTGAAAGTATAACGAAGCTATTCAGATAGTAGGTGACTTTCTTAAGACAAGCGTAGATTTCTTAAACAAAGCCTTAACTTACTAAATTTTGTGACTTCAGAAGTCGATAGTCAATCCTGTAAGTTAAACGCCGAAGATAATAATTTGTATAATAGAATATTACTTTTGATCGATCAAATAAATCTACTCGTAGGTACTGTGTAGTGAAACAAAAACAGCTTCTCAACGCAATATTAATATTATTTAATAATTAGGTAAGTTGTTCTTGTTATCCAAAACTATTTATAACTTTTTTGTACATTTTTCAATATTAATATAGTGGCAACAGAGCAAAAAAAAACACAAAAAATACCAGAAAGAATAAAAAAGTCGCCCATTGCCGCGCGTCATAATAATAGCTTGTGGATCCGCAACTCCCAGCTGATGCGGCGTTGCCCGATGTCACTTCATGGCTTCTTTTCAAGGTAGTTGTGACTTGTGATACCGTCTACAAAAAAAATTCAAAACTCACTAAAAACCTACCTCGATGCGAGGCTAAGAACACTATTAGAAACATACAAAACTAATTTTTAATTATATTATGTCAATTGTAAATGTTAAAATTGTCAAGATGGCAGCAGCTTGGCAGTATTATTATTAGTAAAAATAAAAGTAGTGTTGGGAAAAATCGACTTATTTTAATAATCGACTACGGAGAATTCGAGTGATTTAAAAAATCGAATGATAATCGATTTTTTTTTCAATCAAATTCCAATATTAATTATTAATATTGGCGGTTTATCGTTCATGTTGATATACAGCATTTGTATTGGGAATAACTGACTCGGTGTTGTTAATCGATTGATTTTTTGCGGATTATTAAATGTGGCGGAGATATTTGTGGATTTTTTGGCATGGTTCTCAGATCTTACAACTTACAATTTAATTTAACTAACCACTTGACTACTTGACCTTGAGATGTCACGATATTGCATAACTCATGATATTTATGAATACTGAATACTCACCACTATAATAAATCCTATTATCCTACGCAGGCAACCCGTAATGCAGTATTTAAATCTAAATAAATCATATTTATTATCTTACGCAGGCAACCCGTAATGCAGTATTTAATATGAATAATATCGCCAATAATAACCGAAAACCACTCGGTGTAGCCGCTCGCTACGAGATGGCTCTGGCCGCAGTGGTGAGTAATTGACAGGCGGGCAGCAACTTTAGAGACGCGTTGAAAAATAAAAACCATATGTTCGTCACTCATTTCGTAACTCGAGTTATTTCCGAAGATAATCGAATAATTCAAGTGATTGAAAAAAATCGAGTGAACGGTTATTTTTAACTCGAGTTATCCCATCACTAAATAAAATATCGATATTAGTAAAAAGTATGGATAAAATAGTATCGAAAATAAATGATTTGAAATCGAAAACAACGTACTATCGCAGTATCGTTCGTGTCCCTAGTTGAGCGTTCCTTTTAAAAATTTAACACAACTCAGAAAATATTTTTATTGTACTTATGCTGTTTAAAAGAAGAAAAAATTACACAATAAGTACTTTTGGATAGCCGTCTTTTAAGGTCGACATTGTTATTTTCGTGTGTCGACTCATCATTCCTCTGTGCATTGTGCAAACATAATTGGTCCCTAGAATCACGAATAATTCATGAATGGGAATGATACGTTTATCGAATAAATATCTACAGCCGTTTTCAAGAAATTTTAAAATTTGTATTTTTTTTTTGTATACAAATACCACGAACGAGATTCGTCACAAATATTAACGTAACAGGAAAATGATGGAAATAAAAGGTTTTTCTGACTTAAAAAATATATGTAGGACGTGTTTCTCCAACCAATTTCTTGAGCCTATAACAAACATTACCTTACAGGAGGGTATATGTATATCTGACATCCTAATGGATTTTATATATCGCGAGGTAAGTCTAAAAGGGTCCTTAGATATACAACTCTTTGCCTGCGAACATTCGTCAAATAAAATATATACCTCACTGAGTCTAGTTTTCCAGTCTATTTGAAACCCTTCCAATTTTTTTTATCATTGACTATTTTCTATGTTTAACAAGTTGTTAAGTAGTGTAGTTAGCCAGTACCTTAAATAGAAGAAAACAAGGGTTTTGTCCATTCTTTCTGAGTTGCATACATAAGCACCTACCTAAGTACCTAAATATTTTATTAATATATAGTATCATTCCCATTCTATTTTGCTATTACTAGAACATTTAAGGAAGGACTTGGACATATTTGCCAAACTTATTGTTTCTGTATCGCAATTAGTAAAGCGTTCGATGAAATAGAGATGTTATGGGTTCAAATCCCAGCGGACGCATAAAACTCAATTTTAAAAACATATTTTCCCTGATAATGAATTTTCATTTATATTTAATACAGACAATAAAAACTACGATTTGTAAAAAACTTCTGAAATATGTACCTACCTATGTCATTCTTTTAAAAAAAATCATTAATTTTCATGTGACGTATATATTCCTACACCTATTTAAAGTAACAGAAATATAATAATAATAATAGCAATATTTTAGGATATATACAATGATAACTTACCACAAAAGATGTGCTCTCACTGTATTGATCAACTAAATCTGTATTATAAGTTTAAAAGTACCTGCATAAAAAATGAGAAAATTTTAAAAACATACTTGGAACAGAAATCTTTAGATGTCAAAAAATGTACACTGAACAAAGAAATTGAAAATAAGGAAGATTTTACTTATTTAGCTAGTTACAATGACTGTTACAACTCCTCAAGTTCTAATGATGACAAACCCTTAGTTTGCATATTAGAGAAACCTGTTGTAAAGAAAAAAATATTTCGTAAACGCGCACGTAAATGCAAACAGTTGAATTCAAGAAAAAGAAAAGAAACGACAGGACTAAGGATAAAAGATGAAAAAGGCGACTACGCTTGTAAGCAATGTGATAAGTCGTTTGCATTTAAATATAAGTTAGTAATGCATTTGCGGGTACATACTAAAGAAAAACCATTTAAGTGTGACAGTTGCCCTCTAAGTTTTAGCTTAAATGGGAACCTAAAACGACACAAGATGATTCACACAGGAGAAAAGCCACACGTTTGCAAAATATGTGGGAAAGGTAGGTCTGTTATTATGAAGTTTAATTAAACATTCCATATTTTTCCCAATTAAAAGGATCAAGAGCCCGATGGCTATCCATGCATACTTTAAAGTCACTATTAATTTGAATCACTATTTAAAGCAGCAGTTCTTTTAATCCACGGTTTCAAAACATTTTCATAAATATACTTTCATTAACTTTCATCCTCATTCTTAAAACTAAATAACATAGTGAATAATACAATACTTAAATATAGTATCTACCTAAAGGTCAATTATGCAGACTAATTTCACATGTCTATAGGGTTGTGGAATTAATTGGTCAATTCAAAAATACATTTGAAAATAAAATAAAACTATAAGTACCTAAAGTAAAGTCAAAACAATTTCCGTTGCACGTCATACCTTCGAGTATCAGTAAATTTTAAAAAACATTTCCTTTAAGCGCCTTAGTACGAAAGAAGAATACATTAAGTTTCTTTTACCTTCAATATCGCATGAAATTTATATATTTTTTGCCCAAATTTAATTTTCTTATGTTTCCTGTCCGATTTTCAATTATCTACTGATTGATGACGTGCAACGGAAATTGTTTTGATTTAGGTATAAGTACTTAATTATAAATTATTTGTAAAAATGCCAAAAAATAATCACAATAACAGTATGAACAAGACTGTTAAGCGCTGCGATGTTGCGGTGGAAGATCGGGGAACAAGTTAGAACCCTCCTATTTTAACGTACCGTTAAACAATCGAACGAAAGGTGGTGTAATAGCTCTCGCCAAGCCGGTTGTCAAGAGCGACGATGTGGCTAATAATTTCTAAATCATTGAGTACAAAATTCAAGCGTTAAATTTCCATTTAATTCATCATTCTTAAATAAATAAAATATCTATATAGGTATAGTCAAGCGGCACTGCGTCCCGCACTTACTTGTGTATAACGAAACAAAAACAGTTCATAAAGTTCATTTTTCCTAACAAAAGTTTATAAGTTTATTTCTTTTACGTACAAAATTACTTGATTTATCTTTATAAGTTTATTTCTTTTACGTACAAAATTACTTGATTTATCAAAGTCATTGTCTATAGGATTATTATAACTTACATAACAAACTTAGGAAAACAGATATTTCCATCTCTTTGCTTTTAATGTAGGTCACCACCCCTAGGTGTTCAACAGGCAATTAGCGATAAGAAAGAAAAACTTGTTAATTTTGATACCGACACTAAAACGATAATTTGTGTTTTTCACTTTATCAACCCCTTAAAGAATTTAAAACACCCTCTTGTATAAAATTAGAAAGCACCGTGAGAAATATGTCTTTAACATCGTTACGCGATGTTGTGTGTTTTAAGAACTGAAAATTTTCTTTGTCTATCCTTTTTTCTAAAGCAAATTTTGATGTTTTATACAAATGTCGTTTCCTAGGCCTATCATTTTTTGTATTTGAAGGTGTGGTTAATAGAAGAAATAATAGATACTGTGCGATTGATTGTCCAAAATCACAGGAAATCGGCCATATTTGTTTGATTCCCGGTCAACGAAGAAAAAGCGGAATGATATCTCACTAAGTGCATTTGGTATATAATACACTACGCCCATTAATTATCGAATATTAAAAAATGCGCCCTCAAATTAATAAGCTGTAATTTCGTTAATAATGAACCAATTTTGAACTTTTTTTTTTTTTTATTATAGATATAAGATTCTCGTGTGTAGCGCAGAGTAGTTTGCGTCCTGACACGTCTTATTGTACGGGGTAGCGCATAAACTCTAGATGCATGTAAATTTCCTTAAATTTAAAACTGACATATTTTACATAAAAATTGAATTTAATTTATTTTTTAAACGAAAGCAATTCGACATCTAAGTATCTGCGCTAGAAACTGGTCAAAAAGTTTCGCCATGCCACTAGAGGCAAAGAAAAAAATACCATTTCTTCGAAATAATTCTGTTGCCGAAAAGTGTTTCGTAAATAATCAATGAGTAATTTTATCACTTCTGACTTTTAAATTTAGAATAAAAAACATGTCAACAAAAAGTCTATAATACAGGGTGGCACGCAAAAACTTATCCATTTAATACGTTCACAGAATGTATCCCTGAATTTGTATTTGTATTATTATTTTTGTATTTTTAATTTTAAGCAATTTAATTGAATGGTTAGATATTTCCGTAGCACTCTGTATTATAGACTTTATTTGTTCACATGTTTTTTATTCTAAATTTAAAAGCCAAAAGTGATAAAATGACTCATTGATTATTTACGAAACATTTTTTCGGCAACAGAATTTATTTCGAAGAAATGGTATTTTTTTCTTTGCCTCTAGTGGCATGGCCAGTTTCTAGCGCAGATAGATGTCTAATTGCTTTCGTTTAAAAAATAAATTAAATTCAATTTTTATGTAAGATATGTCAGTTTTAAATTTAAGGAAATTTACATGCATCTAGAGTTTATGCGCTATCCCGTACAATAAGACGTGTCAGGACGCAAACTACTCTGCGCTAAACACGAGAATCTTATATCTATAATTTAAAAAAAAAAGTTCAAAATTGGTTCATTGTTAACGAAATTACAGCTTATTAATTTGAGGGTGCATTTTTTAATATTCGATAATTAATGGGCGTAGTGTAATAGCCAAAAAGCTTTTAAGATTCCTAAGTTAAGAATGGGGGGAACGATTCCTACCTTTAATTTTTCTTAAAATGTTACTGTAAATGTTAACACCCACTAATATTTGAGGCTCGACATCTACATAGGTATCTCTGAATAAATCTACGACTAAGAGGGTGTACACAAAACTCTATATCGAAAGCTCTAAACTAAACTTATCATTCTTTTGGTCTGTGTTTGGACCAAGTTTCATTTCTCTGTCAAACGGTTTGTGAGGAAATGGGCAACAGACCGACACACAACAATGTGATTCCATGAGTGTTTCCCTATTCAAATTTTTGTATGAATCGCTAAAACGGCTTATGACCAGAGACATTTAAACTATTTTTCACAATTAATGGTTGACTCCGTTTAACTACCTGGGACGTTTTGCAAGAGCTCGGGTCGGATTATAATTTGTAATTAAGTATAGCAGGTAATATTTAACTATATCTTGTGCTTGTGATAACATAATATATTATTAATAACGAATTACTTTCATCCTCATTCTTAAAACTAAATAACATAGTGAATAATACAATACTTAAATATAGTATCTACCTAAAGGTCAATTATGCAGACTAATTTCACATGTCTATAGGGTTGTGGAATTAATTGGTCAATTCAAAAATACATTTGAAAATAAAATAAAACTATAAGTACCTAAAGTAAAGTCAAAACAATTTCCGTTGCACGTCATACCTTCGAGTATCAGTAAATTTTAAAAAACATTTCCTTTAAGCGCCTTAGTACGAAAGAAGAATACATTAAGTTTCTTTTACCTTCAATATCGCATGAAATTTATATATTTTTTGCCCAAATTTAATTTTCTTATGTTTCCTGTCCGATTTTCAATTATCTACTGATTGATGACGTGCAACGGAAATTGTTTTGATTTAGGTATAAGTACTTAATTATAAATTATTTGTAAAAATGCCAAAAAATAATCACAATAACAGTATGAACAAGACTGTTAAGCGCTGCGATGTTGCGGTGGAAGATCGGGGAACAAGTTAGAACCCTCCTATTTTAACGTACCGTTAAACAATCGAACGAAAGGTGGTGTAATAGCTCTCGCCAAGCCGGTTGTCAAGAGCGACGATGTGGCTAATAATTTCTAAATCATTGAGTACAAAATTCAAGCGTTAAATTTCCATTTAATTCATCATTCTTAAATAAATAAAATATCTATATAGGTATAGTCAAGCGGCACTGCGTCCCGCACTTACTTGTGTATAACGAAACAAAAACAGTTCATAAAGTTCATTTTTCCTAACAAAAGTTTATAAGTTTATTTCTTTTACGTACAAAATTACTTGATTTATCTTTATAAGTTTATTTCTTTTACGTACAAAATTACTTGATTTATCAAAGTCATTGTCTATAGGATTATTATAACTTACATAACAAACTTAGGAAAACAGATATTTCCATCTCTTTGCTTTTAATGTAGGTCACCACCCCTAGGTGTTCAACAGGCAATTAGCGATAAGAAAGAAAAACTTGTTAATTTTGATACCGACACTAAAACGATAATTTGTGTTTTTCACTTTATCAACCCCTTAAAGAATTTAAAACACCCTCTTGTATAAAATTAGAAAGCACCGTGAGAAATATGTCTTTAACATCGTTACGCGATGTTGTGTGTTTTAAGAACTGAAAATTTTCTTTGTCTATCCTTTTTTCTAAAGCAAATTTTGATGTTTTATACAAATGTCGTTTCCTAGGCCTATCATTTTTTGTATTTGAAGGTGTGGTTAATAGAAGAAATAATAGATACTGTGCGATTGATTGTCCAAAATCACAGGAAATCGGCCATATTTGTTTGATTCCCGGTCAACGAAGAAAAAGCGGAATGATATCTCACTAAGTGCATTTGGTATATAATACACTACGCCCATTAATTATCGAATATTAAAAAATGCGCCCTCAAATTAATAAGCTGTAATTTCGTTAATAATGAACCAATTTTGAACTTTTTTTTTTTTTTATTATAGATATAAGATTCTCGTGTGTAGCGCAGAGTAGTTTGCGTCCTGACACGTCTTATTGTACGGGGTAGCGCATAAACTCTAGATGCATGTAAATTTCCTTAAATTTAAAACTGACATATTTTACATAAAAATTGAATTTAATTTATTTTTTAAACGAAAGCAATTCGACATCTAAGTATCTGCGCTAGAAACTGGTCAAAAAGTTTCGCCATGCCACTAGAGGCAAAGAAAAAAATACCATTTCTTCGAAATAATTCTGTTGCCGAAAAGTGTTTCGTAAATAATCAATGAGTAATTTTATCACTTCTGACTTTTAAATTTAGAATAAAAAACATGTCAACAAAAAGTCTATAATACAGGGTGGCACGCAAAAACTTATCCATTTAATACGTTCACAGAATGTATCCCTGAATTTGTATTTGTATTATTATTTTTGTATTTTTAATTTTAAGCAATTTAATTGAATGGTTAGATATTTCCGTAGCACTCTGTATTATAGACTTTATTTGTTCACATGTTTTTTATTCTAAATTTAAAAGCCAAAAGTGATAAAATGACTCATTGATTATTTACGAAACATTTTTTCGGCAACAGAATTTATTTCGAAGAAATGGTATTTTTTTCTTTGCCTCTAGTGGCATGGCCAGTTTCTAGCGCAGATAGATGTCTAATTGCTTTCGTTTAAAAAATAAATTAAATTCAATTTTTATGTAAGATATGTCAGTTTTAAATTTAAGGAAATTTACATGCATCTAGAGTTTATGCGCTATCCCGTACAATAAGACGTGTCAGGACGCAAACTACTCTGCGCTAAACACGAGAATCTTATATCTATAATTTAAAAAAAAAAGTTCAAAATTGGTTCATTGTTAACGAAATTACAGCTTATTAATTTGAGGGTGCATTTTTTAATATTCGATAATTAATGGGCGTAGTGTAATAGCCAAAAAGCTTTTAAGATTCCTAAGTTAAGAATGGGGGGAACGATTCCTACCTTTAATTTTTCTTAAAATGTTACTGTAAATGTTAACACCCACTAATATTTGAGGCTCGACATCTACATAGGTATCTCTGAATAAATCTACGACTAAGAGGGTGTACACAAAACTCTATATCGAAAGCTCTAAACTAAACTTATCATTCTTTTGGTCTGTGTTTGGACCAAGTTTCATTTCTCTGTCAAACGGTTTGTGAGGAAATGGGCAACAGACCGACACACAACAATGTGATTCCATGAGTGTTTCCCTATTCAAATTTTTGTATGAATCGCTAAAACGGCTTATGACCAGAGACATTTAAACTATTTTTCACAATTAATGGTTGACTCCGTTTAACTACCTGGGACGTTTTGCAAGAGCTCGGCCATAAAAATGCAAATAAACTGTCGGTCAGGGTCGGATTATAATTTGTAATTAAGTATAGCAGGTAATATTTAACTATATCTTGTGCTTGTGATAACATAATATATTATTAATAACGAATTAAATATCTAAAGTCCTACCCTGTAGTGTATTTGCTTGTTGATTGTGTATAACAATGGGATTAAACCAGCAGTCAATAAGTCGATACCATTTAGGGTGAAAAATACTTTACCTTCAGGTAAATATCTATGCTTATAAGGCATATTTTGACAGTGCTTATTTTTCAGGTTTTATTCAAGCTACATCTTTACAAATACACTCCCAAAAACAACACAAACAAAACGTGAAACCAAAGTTTATTTGTAAAATTTGCTGTAGAGAATTTGTTAGACCATCACCTTATGCTTTACATTTAAAAAAACACCAGTCATCAGAACTTACAGAAAAATCAGCAGACGAATCTAAAGATGACGAGAAAGTCGGGGAAAACGTAAAACAAGCGAACTTTGAATGCGAAATTTGTGGTAAACTATTTGGAAAATTAATCTGTCTTCAACGCCATACTTCCAGACACGGAGAAAAGAAATTTTTATGCAGCGATTGCGGGAAAGGTTTTGTTAGAAAAGCTGACCTTCAGTCTCATGTTAAGGTAAGTAAATTAGTTATCGTTTCTATAGAAGAGATGTGATAAACAAGTACCCATACGAACTCCAATACGTAATTCTTTGCAACAACAAGTAAGTAAAGTAGCCCACAGGGCTTTGTTGGCAGCTATGCTCGGCGAGCCGTTCGGCGAACATTCTATTTGAACAGAGTGTTTCAGTATAAATAGCCCTAGCATAGTAGCCTGCAGGATTGCAGGTTTAAACTAGATGGCATAATTATCGCTAATCGGCACCCATGTCAAAATCCGAACGTTTCTACGATCGTGCAATACAATACCGACATTCGTTAACCGCACGGGTGCTTCTAGTATAACTAGGTACATACCTAAAAATTAAGGGCACAGTTCTCAAGGTCAATGGCTTGAATGCAGGGGTAACTTCCGGAACCTTGCAATTATAAAAAAAAATAATTAGTATATAATTTTGGAAGGGCTGTTCAGGGAGGCATTGACGAATAGTATGCCGGTGTTTTTTTTTTAAATAAATGCATAGAAACTTTAAAAAAAGCAATTTTTGCCACAATTTACCTTAACATCCTTGAACACCTCGATTTTTAAAACTGAAGTAAAAAAACAACAATTTTTACTGGTAACATGATATTTTCTAGTCCATCTAGATGTCATCTGTCCTAAGAATTCTAGAGAATATGTGTTTTGTTTTAACAGGAAAGGGTTCGTAATTACATAAAACACGAAAGTAAATAAAACTGTGACCGGCTGACTATCATCCGCTTCGCTCTACCAGCTCCAGAACATGTCTGTCTTTCTTCTTCGTATGCCAGAAGCATAAAGATAACTACTCTGATCAACACAGCACTGCAGTGCGCATGAGAATCGTCAATAGTTAGTAGAGGTGGGTTGCGATTTCGCAGACTGCTACTTTGTCACTGCTCCGCCCTTGTCACAGTCACGTCCTGCTCCGCTTTCATAAAAATCGCAGTGATATTTTGAAGCAGTAAGAGCAGCCGGAGCAGTCGCACTGTGCTCCTTAAAAATCCCAGACTAGTCCACCTCTAGTAGTTTCGAATAGGCTATTTTAAACACTTGCATCAGCAAAATATTTCATTATTTACTTACACGGTGTGTCCACGGATAGAGTTTGGAAGAGGAAAAACTTTTTTATTAGTAGGTATACTTGGAAGAAAAAGTAATTATTTATAAAAACACCTGCTTGTGTTGAAACTACAATTTCGAATATCAGATTTGCGATTACTATACAGGGTTTGTCACAAACATTTTTACTTTTCTGGATCTTTTGTTTTCAATTTCTCGATTTATAAAATAAATTTTGCTAGTGTTGAAACTACAATTTCAACTATTAGATTTACGATTACAATTTCATTGAATCATCATCAGAAACAACAGTTTTTGTTTCCATTCTAATTTTCAATTCATTTTAATGATTGGCTAAATAAACCAATTTCAATAATAACTTAAATCTCTTGAAAGAAAAAATAAGAGTAGTTATTGCAAATATCCCAATACAGCAAGTTGGAACTGTTATCGGGAATTCAGCTGTCGAGTTGAACTATGCGCTAACTCGGTGGTACCGGTACCACGTTTGAATAAAAGTTTTATAATTTATGATTGAATGAATTGAAGAAACATGATATGACATGTAATAATAAAAATACTTCAAAAGTAGGCAAATAAAAAATGGTTTTCTTACAACAAATCGTTACTCGACCAGGTGTAAAATCATATTTGAAGTAAGAAAGCAACAATATAATTGTTTGTTTTTACGCAAATTTATTTTAAACGAAATCCAAAAAACTAAGGATGTTGTTTCTGACGAACCCTGTATAGTATTCGCAAATGTGATATTTGAAATTGTAGTTTCAGCACAAGCAAAATTCATTTAATAAATCAAGGAATTGAAAATTGGAATAATTGAAAAAGAAAATCCTAAAAAGTAAAAATGTTGTTTTTGACGAACCCTGTATAGTAATAGCCAATCTGATATTCGAAATTGTAGTTTTAGCACAGGCAGACGTTTTTATAACGAATGATTTTTATTCTATACCTACTAATAAAAGTTTTTCCTCTTCCAAACTCTATCCGTGGACACACTGTATATAAGTACCTATATAAAATTCGCTTCGGCTTTTTTTCACTATATTATGTATACATTTTTTTTAGATTCACACTGGAGAGAGACCTCACAAGTGCCTTATATGTAGCAAGTCATTTGCACACACAGGATCGTTAGTAACACACAGTTTAGTACATTCTGGCTACAAACCCTACACCTGTTCTTTGTGTTCTAAATCGTTTTCGCAACTGTCCCACCTGAAAATTCACAAAAGAATTCATAGTGGTGAAAGGTTAGCTAGTAGTCATTATACCTACCTTAAAATCAATATCGTTTTTACTTTATACCGGTCTGGCAGGCGATCCTTTGGGTGTGTTTTTGAGTACGTAATCCATTATTTCCATTTTGAAGATTAATAGACCACAATGTGTGTTGTATCAGATTTCATGGGCACTTCGTGGCTGGAGTGCGAGTTATTGCCTTGCCGCTTACGTGTTAACAACAACGTTGAAGTTCTCCCATCTTTGTTAATGTTTAGCGGCATGTAGACAAAGCTTTTTAAAATTGAAAAAGTTTCTTGCTTCCGCCGGGAGACACTAAATAACGTCATTGTGAAAAATGATAATTCCTATTTACTTTTACATACGTAAATGCTCACTCCAAAGGGTATTCTGCCAAATTTTGTTATAAAATAGCCTGTTGGATTTATTAATTTTTTGTTCGCAATTAGTCAAATCTAAATCACTTGACTTCTAATAATGGCTGTGGGCAAAACGCATTACCCGTTAAATAGCACCTCTGACCATGGTCTGAGAATAGCACAAACAATGTCATTTTTATGGTCACATGTACCATTTAAACAGCAATATTTGTACACAACCACCGTTTTCGACACATCGTTGGAGTGCATGTCTAATTGTCGGGTGGTAAAGTCTGTTCAATGACCGCTGACCGTTACGTCACGACTAGTGCCTATCTTTCATTAACAGTTTAGGTGAGATAGTAAATTTGCGTCAATAATGAATGTTGTATTATTTTACCAGTCAAAAATGTTCTATTGTCATTTTTAACAGTGACATTTTTAATCAACAATATTTCAAAAATGTCACGGTATTGTGAAAAAGAACAAGTAAAAATTTTAAACCTTGATTATTTTCAAAGAGATAGTGATGCCGGAAAGAGTCTTACCCTTTAACGCAGTTTACGAGGTAAGTAGATATAATAAAGCAGGAATTGTGAAAACATAAAAATAAACATAAAAAATATATGGTAATGTTTTTATAAATACCTACCTATCTGTTTTAGAGAGTTTCTGATGCTTTGGGAGTTTCGTGTTCAACAATCCAACGAATTAAGGCAAAGGGGATAGAGAAGGATGTAGATTTTAAGAATCGCAATAATGTAGCTATTTTGTCATCCCGTGGTCGAAAAACACGAAATTCATGACCATACCATAAGAGAGTGTAGTTATGGATGTATAGAGCCAGTAATGTAAAATGACGGTCATTTATAATTCGTGACCAATGACCGTTATATGACGGTCATATAACTTAAATTACGGTCATTTAAATATTTAGGAAAAACATTCAGGTTTTTTTTAGTGCCACTAGCAGTAGTGTTACCTAGTAAATTTAAATTATGGTGAACATATGTTAACTTTTCGGCACGTTCTGTGGTCAGTCTATTTCGCTTTTTATTGTGTATAAAACCTTGGCTACTAAATGATCGTTCAGTCGATGCCGATATTGGGGGCATACCTAGTACACATTCTGCCACTTTTCGCAGGGGAAGATTGGTACATATACCTTTCCAAAAATTGATAGGCTTTAGTAAAGGGTTAGTCATTGATACTTTTACAAATTCGAAAGAAAAAAATCCATCCCCACATCTGTATTCTGCAATATTCTTAAATATTTCATTCATATCAGCATATAAATTGGAAGCAAGTTTGTGTATATATTCCAGCCCACTATTATTGTACTCCGAAGAGGTAAGATTCTGGCCCTTAAAATTTTCCTTAGAACAATATTACATAGGTAATGCTTTTGAATTTTTTATAGCTCCTATACTAGATAAATTCAATTATTATGCCTTAAACCGAGCCTTAAACTTACCTTTTATTTGTTTACTCGAGTGAAAAATAACCTATCATTCGGTTTTTTCAATCACTTGAATTATTCGATTATCTTCGGAAATAATTCGAGTGACGAAATGAGTGACGAACATATGGTTTTTATTTTCCAACGCGTCTCCAAAGTTGCTGCCCCCCTGTCAATCACTCACTGCGGCCAGAGCCATCGCCCAGCGAGCGGCTACACCGAGTTGTTTCGGTTATTATTGGCGATATAATTCAAACTAAATACTGCATTACGGGTTACCTTCCTATATGATTTATTATTTAGATTTAAATACTGCATTTCGGGTTGCCTGCGTAGGATAATAGGATTTTTTTATTTAGATTTAAATCGTCGGCGTCTACTGAAAACTTAATGTTTAGTGGTGAGTGGTGAGTGGTGAGTATTCAGTATTCATAAATATCATGCATGAGTTATGCAATATCGGAATATCGTGACATCTCATCAAGTAGTTAAATTGTAAGAACTGGGAACCATGCCAAAAAATCCACAAATATCTCCGCCTCATTTAATAATCCGCAAAAAATCAATCGATTAACAACACCCGAGTCAGTTATTCCCAATACAAATGCTGTATATCAACTTGAACGATGAACCGCCAATATTAATAATTAATATTAGCATTTGAGTGAAAAAAAAATCGATTATCATTCGGTTTTTTAAATCACTCGAATACTCGGTAGTCGATTATTAAAATAAGTCGATTTTTCCCAACACTACTGTAGTCATCAAAACATGGCTACAAACTAAAAAGTGAGGTTAAATGACCAATCGGTCACGTCACGATTGAATGTGACGTGACCGTCATGACGTCGTGACCAAGTCATATGACCGACTCACATCACTGTATAGAGCAGGTGAACACGTTACCATTTGATGGTGTTGAAATATCCACTGGTTCATTAGCGGACTGTATAAAAAAATTAAAATTTAAATGGCGTAAATGTACTGTATCAAACAGGCGTTTTTAATAAAGCAACCCCATATAGCCCAAAAACCAGTAGAATTTTTAAGATAATTTAAGAATAACGGCAACTCTCAATTTCACTTAAAACCTGTTTTTCTGGGATGAAACCTGGATATACAGTAAAGGGGCTTTTAGGCGAAGTTGGTACGATGATACTCTTCATACAGTTAAAAAAAATCGTCAGTGGTTGTACGGTATATTATTCTACACGCTTCAGAAAATGGATTTGTGAATAATGCAAGTTTGATATTCAAGTCTGGCCTGAAATGTGGTGATTGGTGATTATCATGATCCGATGAAAAGTGAAAACTTTGAGAAATGGTTTGAACAAAAATTGTTACCAAACTTAGAAGAACGGTCACTTATCATGGATAACGTCACCTATCATTCTCGGCTAATTGAAAAAATCCCAAATACAAGTTGCTCAAAAAGATTACTTATTGTTATGGTTAGTACAAAGACAAATTCCGGTTTCACCATTTGCAATGAAGAATCAGATCTGGATAATAGTGAAGCAGCATATCCCACCCAAACGTTATAAATAATCTGGGACGCACTATTTATTTAATTTTTTAATTATTTTTATTTTATTTTTATAGGTTGCAAAAAACTAGCATTGCAACATGGACATCGAGTTTTAAGACTTACTCCATATCATGCCCACTTTAATTCTATTGAAATGGTTTGGTCGGAATGTAAGCGCTATTATGATGCAAAAATAAGTTCTATGCATCCTGTAACAGTGAAAAAATGGAAAAATTTTGTAAGACACACTAATACAATTATAAATGATGTGTGGAAATGGGAAAGATTTATCGATGCTTCAGATACTCTTCCCCTTATTATTAACTTCGACGAATCTGATGATGATCCTTGCGAAGATAATTTATTTGAATTATTATAAAGCTGTATTTTGTTGTGTTGTCATTTTAAATATATTTTCTTCTTTTTGATTTTATAAATAAGATATGAAAAAAAAGAAAATATTTGAAACAAAATTTATAGACTGATGCACTAGACAAAAAAATATATAATTCAATTTTAAATTTTATAAATGAGTTTTATTTATTTTTTAGTAAATTTAAATCAATTAAAAATTTCATACTGATTTTCTAAAACAAAATAATATACCCTAAATAAACTACTTATTTCTGACTTCTTTAACGGTATAAAATAATAATTAAAAATTTGAAAAAACGCGCTTGTATTTTACTTCTTCACATGCATCTGTCTTTATGTAAATCAAGCCTAAGAAAAATCATAACCTTTACCACCGGCAAGCCCAACTGACTGAATAAATTTATTTACGACGTATCGCAAATATGGAGAATATGACGTAATGATCAGCGGTTATTGAACAGACTTTATGGGAGTTTTATTTTTTATTAGTTTCAACATGTTTTACAGTAAGAAAAAATAATGATTTACCCAATTTAATAAACTCAATTAGTTTAAACGGAATTAAGAGAACTTTATTTATTTCAATATTTAGAGACAAGTGGAAAAACAACACTAAATTATAGTCCAAAAAAAATGTTACAGATTAGATAATAATTGAATGTATAATAACATAGAAACTAAAGTCGTCATATAGGTACTCATTATCAACCTATACCCACTTTTTCCTCTATACCTTGGTACTACAAGATATGTATTAAAATTTGAATAAAATCTAGCCGTTTTGTTTTGAAATTCAAAAAATTGGTAATTTTTTTTTTCATTTTTATAATTTTTATCAATGATCTGCTAGCTATAGATGAAGCAATAACAAACGAACCTATTGCCAAAATCGTATTCCATTCTGAAGTAACTCCTGCTGCAAATTGCGCCCCTCCACTTTGTTTGCCAAACGTACCTCTTAAAAGTAGGTATTAACACTCTTAGAGTACCAATATATAAATTACGGCTATAATAATATTTTAAAAGTAATAATAACAACACTTATTTAATAATTTTACATATTATTCATCCCTAAAGCCATAAATCTACAGGTTTTACCTTCCAGAAGTGGCGTATAGGTAGCAGATCATTGATTTTTATAATTTAATAAACTTGATCCGCCTATAATTTATTAAATTTATTTTATTTCTTTATAAGTGGAAGAAACTTAAGGCTTCATTTTCAACAATAAAAGAATATAGAAAAGTTAATAGTTTTTAAAGAAACAAATGAGAACTCCAGACAATGAAGAAAATCTCAAAGTAAGAAATTGTCAACTTATAAAGATCATAATTCAAAAACTAGTCATATAATTGGATAACAGCCATTGACAATTTTAAATCAAGATCTACAAAATAGTAAAAATTCAGACAAACTAGCCGAAAGCCATTTTCCACGGGTTCTTTAATGTATTTATAATTTTATTTTAGGCCCTACTCTTGCTCATTTTGTGGAAAGACATTTGCTTTAAAATCGAACATGACTGTACATATTCGAACCCATACTGGAGAAACGCCTTATCTATGCAGTGTATGTGGAAAGGGTTTTTATGATTCCAGTAGTATGAAAAAACATAGACTAAGCCATTTTAATGTGTCTGAAAAACCGGTGAAGGTAGAAGCATAAAGACAGCCCGAAAATCATGCAAATACACATGAACCTGATTAATTTAAGAACGAAAAATAAAAGGTAAAATAGTGCTAGAAGACTCAAAAAATAAAGATATTTTATTGTATTACTTTGAGAGACATCATCAAAGATACAAATTGTTTTGTGAAATAGCTATGTATGTATAATAATAAATACTAACTTTACACTGTCCTGGTTTTAAATTTTGCTAAAAGTGTACTAAAAAAGAATCGCAGTAGATTTTTGCAGAAAAAAGTCTTAAGTAGGTACATAATTTTTTTCTACTTTATATTCACCTCATATCGGTAAAATGTTACTACACAGCAAAAGACTGTTGAAATAATGTGATTATTTTAGTTAGGTGAGGCATACCAAAAAACATGAAAGTTCAGTTTCAAGAAGATAAGTTTTAGGACCTAGTTTCTCCAAAAAGTACGGACGCTCGTCGTGTATGCAGTGGCGGCTCGTGGTATTTTAGTAAGGTAAGGCCAAAAATTGTTTACGGGGTAAAAAGCCAAGAATACAGAAAATAAAGATGTATATATGGACCTTTGACTTTTCATGTGTTTTCATTTTTTCTTAGATATGGACAGGTCATCGGTTCCTTTTCGGAACCAAGTTTCCTCCCCTCCAATCCTCCAAAATAAAACACACACAAAACAAAATAGTCTATTAAATATATCACACCCACACACCCAACTATTTTTTGATAAAATATTTACATTAAATTTCCACACACGCACTTTTTGTCCGCCTTGAGTTTTTCCATCTTTGAAACGGGTAACGGTCTCCCCAAGTTTTTATTTTTGTTTTAAAAACATTGTAGAAAATGGATTGTCCATAAAACTAATCGTATTCATACCTACTAAATTATGAAAAGTTAGGAAGGAAATTACTTTGTTTACGAGCACGAACAAATTAAAACAACACGCATTCGCGACGTACGAACCAACAACTGAATTCCGCCACCAGCGTGCCTGGCGGGCACGCCTATAGCAGCTAACTGAAAGATTTCCATTAATGGCAGTGGCGGGTTCTCCACAGGAGGGAGTTTTTAAGGGTAGAAAACGATTTATCTCGATTCCGGCAAAACTACAAGTCCTATGGAAAAACGTTAAATAGCAAAGTTGTAGGTAATAAAAATTTTTACAACTTTTGTATTTGCACTTTTTTCACATAACCTCAAAATTTATGTGAAAAATTCAAATAACCAAGTTTTTGGTTTTTTATTTTTATTTTTTACAAAAAATTTTTTTATACACGAAATTTGGTGAAAACTTTCCTTTTTATGTCCCAAACACGCTGTAATTTTTTTGCTTTAAAATATTTATTTTTTAACCTTATTTTGACTTAATATCGAAAAAACAACCTAATTTTCAATCGAAAATTCTCACGTCAAAATATCTGCTTTTTTTAAAAAGTCGGTGAGCTTTTTGTTCGTTGAAATCTCTACTTTCAGATGGTGTAAAAAAATATACATTACTATGGTAAATGTTCTCAAAAAATGGAAAAAAACTCTAATCAGAATTATTTTTTTTAATCATTATGTACAATTTTGAGCTATTTATTAAAATTTATACTTTTTTTACTCGAAAAACGTAAGATTCCATGTTACATTGATAAGCAAAAAAATTACAAATCCATAAAACATAAAGATCGCAAAAAATATGCGTAAATAGTTAATCTAAATATAATTAAAGGTAGGAATTAAAGGGGAATTGAATTGAATTGAGAACATTTACCATAGTAATGTATATATTTTTTTACACCATCAGAAAGTAGAGATTTTACCGAACAAAAAGCCCACCGACTTTTTTAAAAAAGCAGATATTTTGACGTGAGAATTTTCGATTGAAAATTAGGTTGCTTTTTCGATATTAAGTCAAAATGAGGTTAAAAAATAAATATTTTAAAACAAAAAAATTACAGTGTGTTTGGGACATAAAAAGGAAAGTTTTCACCAAATTTCGTGTATAAAAAAATTTTTTTGTAAAGATAAAAATAAAAAACCAAAAACTTGGTTATTTGAATTTTTCACATAAATTTTGAGGTTATGTAAAAAAAGTGCAAATACAAAAGTTGTAAACCTTTTTATTACCTACAACTTTGCCATTTAACGTTTTTCCATAGGACTTGTAGTTTTGCGCTGGAAATCGAGATAAATCGTTTTCTACCCTTAAACCCCCCCTTCCCGACTCGGATCGCCCGTAATTTATTTTTCCTTTCATTTTTGTTATATTCTCTTCCTTTTCCAATGGGTTTCATTCTACTATTATTTTTTTTCACTTTTTACCATTTTCAAAGGCTTCAGCCCTGGTCTACTTGTACTAGCAGGTGTGGTGGGGGAAAGCGCGATTCTAATAGGAAAACTCGCACAATTTAAATGTGCGCCGTTGAGTTCATTGCCTGTTAATTGCTGTATGAATTTATTATTTGGAGTTTTCCTTTATATTTTTGTTATTATTTTGGGGTAGTAATGACTTATTTTAATAAAAATAAACAGTTTTAATGCCAAAACGACTATGAATGTGGAATATTTGAGAAACAATTTTAGTTCATTAAGTATTGAGCAAAAAATTGACACAGACCACAAAGTGTAGATCTAGGGACTTTATTGTTATTGATAAGTTTGCTGCAAATAAAAACAGAAGATTGGACTTTACTTTTAAACAATGTGCAACAATAACAAACACTAATGAAAAAGAAATTGGCCTTTTTTATTTTTTTTTTAATCTTATTTAATTTTCAATAAAATAAGTAGGTAATCATAAATTTTTAAAATATTTACTAAAAATTATTGACCAAATTTGGGCGGGGTCTTAAAATTTTTTCGCATTTAGCCTGCAGCGGGCTTTTAGTGCACCCCCAAAAAGTTAACAATTCACCAACCGCCACTGATTAACGGGAGCCTTGGGCACCTGACTCTTAAAAAGTTAGGTACCTGGCTATTATTGGACATGATTTTCACTGTAATTGGAGAAAAATGACATGGATATAGGCCAGTGGCGGATCTGGGGTGAGGCGAATTACAGGGACGGCCTAAGCTTACGAACTACGTTACCGATTTACACGTAATCGCTTAGATAAAGCGCGTTCCAGTTTCAAATTAACTTTGCTAATTGCTCTAAAAATAAGAATATAAATTGTAGGACAGGTAGGGCCATGGCACTGTGGCTCTAAACCAACGGCCCCCACTGCGTGTATGTAAATTTATATGATGCATTGCTGAAAAATCATTAAATATATACCTACATATATATACTAGAAACGTCACAGACTAAAACCCCATTCTGATTTATGAGAAATTGCATGATTTGGCACTAAACATGTTTTAAAAAAATTTAAACAGTATAAACAGTGGCATTGCTTGCCATTTATAGATACATCAATCTAATCTAATGAAAATCTTACAAGTAATGTAAGCTAAATTAAATCCCGAGTCTGGTTTTGTAGTTTAGTTTTTACAGATTCTGTGAATATACTTGTTGTGGTACTTGCATCACTATCACTTAAAAAACCTATTAAATAGATTACAGATACGATATAATGGAGAATTCTTGTAAAGGTTGGTTCTGGGACAATCTAAATAGAATGTACTTTTATGTCTATTATTTATGCGATTGACCGAAAAGGGTAACTGAGAAAGCAGTTCTGCATTATCTACACTTTGAGACAAAACTTTATACAGGTACACCAGACATGTCGTAGTTCTTATGCTCCAAAGACATTATATTGAAGATATTTAGTAATGCTGGATGGCTATAGCCGTTTTCGGGGTAAAATCCAAATTTTTTGTAGAACATGTACTTTAAAAACTTACGATCCAAGGATCTACTTCACATAATATACAGGGTGTTTCAGAATAAGATGCTGATCCTTAACGGTGTGAATCCTTAGGTGATTTTAAGAAGAAAAGTTCAAATTAATATACAGTGAGGACCTAAAGTCCGTCCCCCCCCTCTAACTTCTAAACCGTTCGGTATATTTTAATGACATTTTGAACGATAATATTTGAGCAAGTCTTGCACTTTTTGACATACCAATGACAGCTTTAAATGTCAAGATGACAGCTGGGTCCGCTTTTGGAATATTTTTTTAAATAGAACACCCTGTATATTTTTACATTTTTAAATTCCACATAAAATTATAATTATTTTTTATTAAATGCATTATTAGTCTATACTTCATGGTTTCCGAAATATTGCCTCTCGAAAAGTGACATTTTTGAAATTTGACAGCTTATAACCTTCTAACAGTACGTCTTAGAGCAAAACGGCTTACATGTCCCTATCTTCAATTTTTATTATCTTCCCAAAAAAATCAACTTCCGGTTAAACCGGATGTAACTCGAAAGCAGGAAATATAGTTGTTCCGGTGTAACTGGAAGTTGATTTTTTTGGGAAGATAATGAAAATTGAAGATAGGGACATGTAAGCCGTTTTACTCTAAGACGTTCTGTTAGAAGGTTATAAGCTGTCAAAGTTCAAAAATGTCACTTTTCGAGAGTCAATATTTCGGAAACTATGAAGTATAGACTAATAATGCATTTAATAAAAAATAATTATAATTTTATGTGGAATTTAAAAATGTAAAAATATACAGGGTGTTCCATTTAAAAAATATTCCAAAAGCGGACCCAGCTGTCATCTTGACATTTAAAGCTGTCATTGGTATGTCAAAAAGTGCAAGACTTGCTCAAATATTATCGTTCAAAATTTCATTAAAATATACCGAACGGTTAAGAAGTTAGAGGGGGGGGACGGACTTTAGGTCCTCACTGTATATCCTTAACCTATCAACTTTCGAACTACAGGGTGTTAAAGTTTTAAGAAAAAAATCGTTTTTCTATTATAACTTTAAAAACTTTCTAGCTATTTTTATGAATTTTTCACACATGCCCTCTAAGCATCAATAGCAATTTTTTGGTGTAGACATTTTTTTAAAATTTTTAACCAGTGGCGTCCTGAAAGGGTTTGGACTAGACATTTTGGAAAAATATTATGTACGCCACTGCTTTTTTCTCAAGATAAAAATTATTTTTAAAATACTCATTCATTTTAGGCCAAATTTAATATCTTGCCTTTTTATCGTCCGACAAACAGTTTCCGACAAAAAAAATAAAAAGCATTAAATGCGCATTCGCTATGTGACTATGGTTTATTTTTAACAATAAATTAAAACCACTAACATTAAATAACGTGTGAACAAAAACGAAAATAATTTGGATTAGCTGTTGAAAGTGGATTAGCTGTTGAAAGTGGCCACCACATGCAATAATGCATGCTTCAGCTCTTCTCCTCATTGAGTCTCGTACCCTTTGAAAAATTCCTGGAGTATTCCTGATAGTGTCAAAACAAACCATAGGCACATAGCGAATGCGCATTTAATGTTTTTATTTTTTTGTCGGAAACTGTTTGTCAGACGATAAAAAGGCAAGATATTAAATTTGGCCTAAAATGAATGAGTATTTTAAAAATAATTTTTATCTTGAGAAAAAGCAGTGGCGTACATAATATTTTTCCAAAATGTCTAGTCCAAACCCTTTCAGGACGCCACTGGTTAAAAATTTAAAAAAAAATTCTACACCAAAAAATGGCTATTGATGCTTAGAGGGCATGTGTGAAAAATCATAAAAATAGCTAGAAAGTTTTTAAAGTTATGATAGAAAAACGATTTTTTTCTTAAAACTTTAACGCCCTATAGTTCGAAAGTTGATAGGTTAAGGATATATATTAATTTGAACTTTTCTTCTTAAAATCACCTGAGGATTCACACTGTTAAGGATCAGCATCTTATTCTGAAACACCCTGTATTGAGGGCAAATAATACTACAATACTCCAGATTAGACTGCAGCATGTTCATATTATGATGATTAGCTAAAGTCTTTGAGTAGTAGGTTAAGCAAAGATCAATTATACGCCCAATTAGAAACAGTAAATTTATTTTAAAAATTTTGCAATAAATTAATATTTAATAATCCTAAATGTATGTGTATGTTTACTTTTTTCTTAAAATATAAAAAAAGTTTTACATGCCTAACAATAAATATCACAAAAATATAGTTAAGGTATAATTATGCGAGACCCAATGAGCTAATTAGCGATTCAACTTTTGTGACGTATTTTTCTTTGGCTTCGTCTTGGGACAAACCCTTCCTCCCATTCCAAGAATCCCATTTGGCTTTTCCTTTCAAATCGAGCAATCCAGGACGAGCTACAAAAAAGATTAAACGTTTTATAAACAAATAAAGCTGCTGCGGGACTTATGAGATAGATCCACTAACAAAGAAATGACAGAACTCTTCAACTTCAATGAAACTTGGTATACCGGTAAACCGTAAAAAAATAAGGGACACATTGTTTTCAACTGCCCATAATCACATTCAAGAATTGAATTTCCGCATAGATTTGTGGATTGGAAACTTTTGCTTGCTTCACAGCCACTTCGTTTCTCTAAATTTGCATCAAAGAGGGCCTTGCATCTAAGGACGTAATGTTTAGGTGTAGAGCTTAATACCTATTGGGTGTCAGTAACTACCTGAATTAACAATCAATCAGTTATTCCGTCATCTTTGACAGTCGTTACAAGCATTGAATATCAAACTATAAGAATGGCGGATGTACGAGAAAAGTTGACAACCCAGTTTTAGACGTATTAGAGGTGGTTTGGCCGCCATTGTGGAGTTGATCGTAACTCTAACCTTAAATCTGTCGTTATAATGCAGCGCCTCGGCAACAGATGTCTTAAATTTACTGATGTGAGGTTGGCAAATACCATGATATTTATATAAATATCTAAATATCCGATATAATATATCCAAATTTGGATATTTATTTATGTTTTTAATTATTTTTAAATTATTTCATCTGTTTTCTGTAAAGATATATTTTAAAAATTCAAAATCACTTAATTTAATATAAACATGTAAATTTGTATTTTAATTCTATTCAATGATAGTTGCTATCACAATAACAAGTTTATGAATATGAACACATCATATATTTTTGCTTTTAACTAAGTGGTTCAACTTAAAACCCAGAATTACTGGGCTTGTTAATTAAATCTAAATGAACCCAAACTGAATTTTTTATTTTTGGCATTGTAAAATTTTTCTTTCATAAAACAAACAGCAAAATATTGCTCCGATCAATCAGAACTCGGAACTAAATAAAAATGCCATGCGGCAAAGAACAACAGGTGGTCAACGTCTCGGAAAGATGGGGAATCACCGCATCGTAAGCAGCATAATACGCTGTTGCCGGCTCAGCGGCAACGGGCCATATTTTTATACTGATGAATAGAATTTTAGAAAAAAAATATTTATACAGTATGTCCACGGATGGGGTTTACAAGAGGTCAAATGGACTAAAAATTGAAAGATACGAAAATAAGTCACTCTTAATGAACGTTTTTGCCTAGAAAATACGATTCATCATAAGAAACTTTAATTTTTTTATACAGGGTGGGTAAAAACTGCAAAAATGTTACTTTGCTTAAGAGTAAACATACTTTATTTTGAAAGATATGAAAAAAATCCTCTCTTAATGAATGTGCTTTTTACACAACAAACCGAAGTAGAACAATTCATTAAAAGCTTTACCTATGTAAAAATTATTTCCCAAAAAGTATTCGTTGGCACACCTCTGACTGGTGAACCTAGTTAAAATAATAAGGCCACTTAAGGTGATAGGTACCTACTTGTTGTCGATGTCTTTATTTAATAAAGTTATTATTTAAGTAGAAATGCTATCTACTGAACAAAGAGTTTTTATAATACAATGTTATGGGGATTGTCAAGTTTCATACCGCTACGTCATGGAACAATTTACCGAATCCCAATAACTAGGATGACAGTCTGCAAGTTAATAAAAAAGTTCAAGAGAACTGGTTCGGTTTTGGATATCAAAAAAAAGAAGAAGAAATACGACCATGATGATGCTGCTACAGTCTTAAGTTCTTCAATCTGTTGAAGAAAATCCTATTACGTCCCTTAGAAATCGTGTTACTCAGTTGGAAGTTGTGAAAAAAAGTCAAATTCAGAAGATCCTTAAAGCAAATAAATTGTATCCGTATAAACTGCACTTTAATCAAAGATTGGAAGAAGGAGATGACGCGAAACGACTTGATTTTTGCTTGTGGATAGGAGACAAAATTTTAAGTGGAAATGTTGATTCTTATAAATGTATCATGTTTTCTGATGAAAGTACATTTTCTACCAATGGAACCGTTGCAACCCAGTACGTTAGGTACTGGTCTTAAGAAAATCCCGAATTCAGAATTATGACGAGAAGACAATATTTCTCAAAAGTGAACGGGTGGTGCGCGATATCCATCCATGGCGTCATAGGGCCATATGCCAAACCAAATGCTGGATACATTTTTCAATGATGAACTCGAAAATCTACCATTAAATTTTCGACAAAATATGTATTTTCAGCAAGATGGTTGTCTAGCCCATTTTGCTCGTAAGGTTAGAGAATGGCTTGACCGCAGATTTGGTCCAAGGTGGATTGGCAGGAATGGCCCAGTTTTGTGGCCCCCAAGAAGCCCCGACTTAACCTTGGCAGATATGTTTTTATGGGGCCGTTTAAAACAAATTGTTTTTGCTACCGCAGTACCAAATGATATTGAAGTGCTGAAGGGCAGAATTATCAAGGCTGTCCAATCGATATCTCAGGAAGAAATCAGAAATTCGTTCACTTATTTGAGAAAGCAATTAGAAAAGTATGTCGAGTATGGGGGTGGAGTTTTTGAATTATAAAATCGTTATCGTATTCTTTTCATGTTAATAAAAATGTTCGTATTATTAATATTATTATAATTACTTCAATAAAACTTATTATTATTATTATTACTTCAATTCGTTTATTAGGATTGTTTTTTTTTCGTATCTTTCAAAATAAAGTATGTTTACTCTTAAGCAAAGTAACATTTTTGCAGTTTGTACACACCCTGTATAAAAAAAATAAAGTTTATTATGACGAATCGTATTTTCTAGACAAGCAAGAACGTTTATTAAGAGTGACTTTTTTTCGTATCTTTCAAAATAAAGTATGTTTACTCTTAAGCAAAGTAACATTTTTGCAGTTTTTACCCACCCTGTAAAAAAAAATGTAAGTTTCTTATGATGAATCGTATTTTCTAGACAAGCAAAAACGTTTATCACGTATCTTTCAATTTTTAGTCCATTTGTCCTCTTGTAAACCCCATCCGTGGACATACTGTATAACAGGATAAATTCGAATAAGTATAGCGGGAATGAGGGCAGGCAATGAAATGACACAATTGTATTTATCCCAATGTTTCGTTTTTAATAAAAACTTTTTCAAGCGTCAATAAAAAGGTCTTTAAGCCTGTATATTCATAATGCGAAATATAACAACACATTTTCTAGAAGAAATCACATTGGATATAAGTATATATCCGAACTATCAGTACTTTTTATTGACACTTGAAAAAGTTTTTATAAAAAACGAAACGTTGGGATAAATACAATTGTGTCATTTCATTACCTGCCCTCATTCCCGCTATACTTATTCGAATTACTAAGGGCGCTATACTTACCTATCAGGATAAATATCGTTTCATAAATATCATGATATTTATCAAGATATATATCAGGATATTTATCACGGATATATATCCTGCCAACCTTGGTTAACATATTTAGCATAGTTTTTATTTGTGATTACATTAATAACCAACTAATCTAAAGAACATTTACGGCGGTTTGTCCACATTTTTATTTGATAAATTTAAATAATATTGTGAGTATAGGCTGTCGAAGTATTGCCGCCTAAATATTACTTACAGGTATTTACATCACCAACAGTTGCTTGTTTAAACAGACCATAAATTTCCAAAAGATCATTATCGCTGGGTTTTGATTTCAAGTTCTTGACATCTTCCACAGCTTTGTTAAAACGCTAGAAAAAAACACAATTATATTAACGGGACAAGTGCTTAAAACTGCTTTATATAACACGTACGTTATACTATTTTTTCTAATTTGTAGTTTTTTCAATAAAAAACACATATTTAAAAAGAAAATAAATCCTTCAAATTTTGTAAATTTTTATGTCTAAATTTTATGTTGGTAATACTATTTTTTATCATAGTAGCCTCTGGACAACAAAAATTATTTTGCAAACTGTAATTTTTTGATTTATTGACCCATTTTCACCACGAGATTCTAAAGTTATTTTAGCGATATGAGATTTGAAATTGGACGAAATACGTTGTGTGATCCTTGTACATTCGGTACATATACAGAGCGTTCGGAAATTTGGGAGATTTTGCTACTTTTTTTCGAATTTCAAAAGACGTGATTTTACGTCACGGCATTGCAATTTAGTACAGGGAAGATGGAAAATTCAAATAAAGTTGAAGTTAAAATCGACATTGGAAGGTTAGGAGATTGAATTTTGGATAGAATTTGGCAGAAAATGATAGCTTGAAGCATCTACAAAAGATTGATTTATAGATTTATGCAACCAACGTACATGACTGTTATCCACACAGAATAAAAAAGTAAGTTATCAAGCTATTTTTTCTCTGCGAAAAATGGGTTTTCTCGTAAATCACAAAGGCCGCGCAAGTCACTGAAATAAAACATTTAAATGTTACCAACATCAAATAAAGAAAAAACGCGTATCGAAATAGCTTCATTACGATAAGTAAATGCGTATCGTACTGAGCTTATTATGAACGTGAAATAGAAAATAGTATATTAAAGTACGAGTTTCATAAGAAGCGGTTTTAGCGCCCGCGTCTATTTTAAAAAAGGAGCCACGAAGTGGCGAGTTTTTTTATTGACACGGGCGCTAAAACGCCTTATGAAACATGTGCTTTATACATTTTTTTCTATTTCACCTTCTATAATCAAGAAAAATACGTTTTGAAAAGAAAATAAATCCTTCAAATTTTGTAAATTTTTATGTCTAAATTTTATGTTGGTAATACTATTTTTTATCATAGGAGCCTCTGGACAACAAAAATTATTTTGCAAACTGTCATTTTTTGATTTATTGATCCATTTTCACCACGAGATTCTAAAGTTATTTTAGCGATATGAGATTTGAAATTGGACGGAATACGTTGTGTGATCCTTGTACATTCGGTGCATATACAGAGCGTTCGGAAATTCGGGAGATTTTGCTACTTTTTTTCGAATTTCAAAAGACGTGATTTTACGTCACGGCATTGCAATTTAGTATAGGGAAGATGGAAAATTCAAATAAAGTTGAAGTTAAAATCGACATTGGAAGGTTAGTAGATTGAATTTTGGATAGGATTTGGCAGAAAATGATAGCTTTAAGCATCTACAAAAGATTGATTGATAGATTTATGCAACCAACATACATGACTGTTATCCACACGGAATAAAAAAGTAAGTTATCAAGCTAGTTTTCCTCTGCGAAAAATGGGTTTTCTCGTAAATCACAAAGGCCGCGCAAGTCAATGAAATAAAACATTTAAATGTTACCAACATCAAATAAAGAAAAAACGCGTATCGAAATAGCTTCATTACGATGCGCAAATGCGTATCGTAATAGACTTGTTATGATACCAAATTAGAAAATAGTATATTAAAGTACACGTTTCATAAGAAGCGGTTTTAGGGCACGCGTCTATTTTAAAAAACGAGCCACAAAGTGGTGAGTTTTTTGATTGACACGTGCGCTAAAACGCCTTATGAAACATGTGCTTTATACATTTTTTTCTATTTCACCTTTTATAATCAAGAAATATACATTTTAAAAAGAAAATAAATCCTTCAACTTTTGTAAATTTTTATGTCTAAATTTTATGTTGGTAATACTATTTTTTATCATAGTAGCCTCTGGACAACAAAAATTATTTTGCAAACTGTAATTTTTTGATTTATTGACCCATTTTCACCACGAGATTCTAAAGTTATTTTAGCGATATGAGATTTGAAATTGGACGGAATACATTGTGTGATCCTTGTACATTCGGTACATATACAGAGCGTTCGGAAATTCGGGAGATTTTGCTACTTTTTTTCGAATTTCAAAAGACGTGGTTTTACGTCACGGCATTGCAATTTAGTACAGGGAAGATGGAAAATTCAAATAAAGTTGAAGTTAAAATCGACATTGGAAGGTTAGTAGATTGAATTTTGGATAGGATTTGGCAGAAAATGATAGCTTGAAGCATCTACAAAAGATTGATTTATAGATTTATGCAACCAACATACATGACTGTTATCCACACAGAATTAAAAAGTAGGTTATCAAGCTATTTTTCCTCTGCGAAAAATGGGTTTTCTCGTAAATCACAAAGGTCGCGCAAGTCAATGAAATAAAACAGTTAAATGTTACCAACATCAAATAAAGAAAAAACGCGTATCGAAATAGCTTCATTACGATGCGCAAATGCGTATCGTAATAGACTTGTTATGATACCAAATTAGAAAATAGTATATTAAAGTACACGTTTCATAAGAAACGGTTTTAGCGCACGCGTCTATTTTAAAAAACGAGCCACAAAGTGGTGAGTTTTTTGATTGACACGTGCGCTAAAACGCCTTATGAAACATGTGATTTATACATTTTTTTCTATTTCACCTTTTATAATCAAGAAATATACATTTTAAAAAGAAAATAAATCCTTCAACTTTTGTAAATTTTTATGTCTGAATTTTATGTTGGTAATACTATTTTTTATCATAGTAGCCTCTGGACAACAAAAATTATTTTGCAAACTGTAATTTTTTGATTTATTGACCCATTTTCACCACGAGATTCTAAAGTTATTTTAGCGATATGAGATTTGAAATTGGACGGAATACATTGTGTGATCCTTGTACATTCGGTACATATACAGAGCGTTTGGAAATTCGGGAGATTTTGCTACTTTTTTTCGAATTTCAAAAGACGTGATTTTACGTCACGGCATTGCAATTTAGTATAGGGAAGATGGAAAATTCAAATAAAGTTGAAGTTAAAATTGACATTGGAAGGTTAGTAGATTGAATTTTGGATAGGATTTGGCAGAAAATGATAGCTTGAAGCATCTACAAAAGATTGATTTATAGATTTATGCAACCAACATACATGACTGTTATCCACACAGAATAAAAAAGTAAGTTATCAAGCTATTTTTCCTCTGCGAAAAAAGGGTTTTCTCGTAAATCACAAAGGCCGCGCAAGTCAATGAAATAAAACATTTAAATGTTACCAACATCAAATAAAGAAAAAACGCGTATCGAAATAGCTTCATTACGATCCGCAAATAAGGGTCGTACTGAACTCATTATGAACGTGAAATAGAAAAAATAGTTTCTGGGCGTTGCTGTCGTGAGCTACCGTGCCACCGTGGGAAAATACAGGGGTGGGGGTGAACGAAAAAAGGGTTGTTTGGTGACAATATGACAATATTCTTTTATCTGTAATTAACGCACAAGGCATTGTCTATAGAGGGTGATCAACGTGTGAGGAATAGTCCGGGCAAACTTATTTATCAATTTTTTAAATCAAATCTTTCGATTCTAAAAACTGTGAAAACTATTTTTAACCATTAAATACCACATGGACCACCTCAAGATTCCTTACACAAAAGGATTAGAAATTAAGAACGAACGTAAAGCACTATGCATGTTTGGAAGTTTGTAGTCAACGTGCCAATCCAAACGTTTGCTTATTGTCTGAAGATATTTTGCTCATGGGCATTATCTACTGCGACACCTGAGATAACATTTTTAAGAGCAAACACTAGTAGCGCATTCGCCCTTTCGTTTTTTTTATTAATAGACCTTTTGGGGTTTAAGGAGGAGTAAGTCCGAGTAAGTGAAACAGAATACCGTCTCACACATTTGTGTTTTAAATCGAGAAGGTTCTTCGTTTTATCTAAAAATCCGCCAAATACCCATAGTTAAAGTACAATTATGTACAGGGTGTCCCAAATTCGAGCCTCAAACTATAAGAGATACAGCATCGGTTAAATTGTGGCAAAGTTGCGCAATTTCGTACTGAGCAATATCGCAAAAAAATACCTTAGCTATCTTTTCTAGTTTTTGAAATTTTTGCAAAAAACTAAAATTTTGAGTTTTTGTTTTTTTAAATTGCTCGACTTATTTTATCCGCTACAGAAAAACAAGCCCAACATTGTTAAGGCAACTTTTTAAGCTCCATATTGTGACGTTTTTAGAATTTCGTTACAACGTTTCGTTTTTGTGGAACTATTATCAACTTTAATTTTTTAAATACGGACCTGCATTTTTTATTTTATTTTTTGATAGCCCTTTAAGCCCTGAATTCAACCGTGTACCACACTTACTTATATTAAGACGTTTTGATGTCATTATTACATCTTCAGGAATGTGATAATTATTTTTAAATACGGCCCTGGTGTATATTTGACTCTTGGTTTATTAAAACTACCATACTGGGCTACATTAGTATCAAGCGTAGCAAAATAACTATAATTAGGCTGTAAGCGTTCAGGATAGTCCTGTAAATAACGGTCACAAGAAATTTGTGAATTCCTATTGGAAGAATAAACTCGTAACATGTCGCGCTTTTCTATTCCTATTGGAAGAATAAACTCGTAACATGTCGCACTTTTCTAAAGCAGAAAACATAATTTTGCTGAAATATTCAGTATAAATGGTGACTGCAGTTGTCAAGATAATTAAGGTGAAGGTATCAACATGCTTGCCAACCTATAACCTATTTCGCGTATTTTTATTTTTCTACTCCTATATTAGTAAACATTGTTTTACGTATAGTTCACTCTATAAGTAAATCCATTCTTACGTACAACTGTGCGTAAGGATGCATTTACCACACAGTTGTGCGTTATGAGATCTAATATAACAATCAAGTTAGCCTTGATCCACTCAAATCGTGACATTTATTTTCTGGCGTTTTGAATATTTGACAGTGAAATTGTTATTGTTTGAGATTTGAAGTTGAAACCGATACTGTATAAGTGTATATGTATCGTAAATTTCGAAATCGTGTGTAATAGGCTTCTTACCACTCTTGTTATGTAATATACTATTAATTTTTCTAGCTTTTACACACAATTTAAATAAAATCATTATCGTCTTCATATTTTATAGGTAATAATTGACATATTAAATAAATATCAAAAAATTTCATTAAATATTTTAGGAGAATTTTATAGCGAAAAATGTCGGCTAAGATTTTTTTTACCATTATTATGTCATTCTTCTTTCACTATACAATTCTCCCAAAATTAGCAATGAAATAAATTGATATCTTTGTAATGTCAGCTATTACCTAAATATTGTACCGACGATATTGATTTTATTAAAATGTTAGTTAATCAAATAATAAGCTAAAAAAAGCAACGCGAAATAGGTTATAGGTTGGCAATAGATGAAATGACGTTGAGAATTTCACCTTAAGCCAAACAATCAAGTAAAAGTTCTTGTCATAGCAACCTTTGTTTTGTTTGGTTTTATTTTTACTTTGTTACAATTTATATAAAAACTTAAATATAGTAAATTATTTGTATAAAATTCCGGATCCATTTACATGTTGTATGTGGTAAAAAGATTAAGCAACTAACACCAGGGCCGTAATTAAAAATAATTATCACATTCCTGAAGATGTAATAATGACATCAAAACGTCTAAATATAATTAAGTGTGGTACATGGTTTATTTCAGGGCTTAAAGGGCTATCAAAAAATAAAATAAAAAATGCAGGTCCGTATTTAAAAAATTAAAGTTGATAATAGTTCCATAAAAACGAAACATTGTAACGAAATTCTAAAAACGCCACAATATGGAGCGTAAAAAGTTGCCTTAACAATGTTGTGCTTGTTTTTCTGTGGCGGATAAAATAAGTCAAGCAGTTTAAAAAAACCAAAACTCAAAATTTTAGTTTTTTGCAAAAATTTCAAAAACTAAAAAAGATAGCTCAGATATTTTTTTGCAATATTGCTCAGTACGAAATTGCGCAACTTTGCCACAATTTGACCGATGTTGTAGCTCTTATAGTTTCCGAGATCCCCATGATGAGGCTCGAATTTGGGACACCCTGTACAGTTTTGCGTTAAAAAAGTTTGAATTTATAAATTAACAAAGGGAGAAAAAGAAATATGAACAAACTTTTTAATTTCAAAAATTCAATTTTCTTTAACCTAAATTAAGTAATTGCTACACGAAGGCCGCTTTTTACAGAAAACGAAAAATACAGGAATACTTAATGATAAGAAAATATTTTTATTGGTTTTTTTAACCTTTACTTTCATTTCTTGCTTATCTAATGTTAAATCAATATTAATGACAATGTCTAGAATTGAATAAAATAAATCAGTGGTGCAAAGACAGACTTTTTATTACCTCTTATAAATAATTTGAGGCTAGTTTTGTTTGTCAAATCATGACAAGACGTCATAATATAATGAAAAATCAAATTTTGGTTTGATCCATGAATGATGATGAATCATATAGAGGTTTTAAAAAATCTTTTGAATTGTTTTAAACCGAGTTTAAAAACCTCTCTTTAAAGGCCTCTGTACCCATATAAACTATGTATTTACGGACATCCAAATTATTTCATAGAATACCTACCTACTTTTCTGTAATTTATATAAGTATTTACTTATATGCTGTCCTTCTTTAAAATTGAAAAGGCTATGGCTTGAATGTTTACTAGCTAAACGTTAAAATTTTACTTGTTTTTTTAGTGAACAGGCCTGTTTTATTAACTCTTCCTTAAATTTCAGAAGGCCTTTGTGATTGCCTAATAGTGGTTTCAGGTTAAAAAATATTAGTTTGTTAATTTTTCGCCTTTTCTGACATTAAAATTTGACAGTCAATGATTATGCGTTCTCTTTGTCTTATCATGTTAATGGAAAAAATTGTCTTATCATGTTAATGGAAAAAATACAGCAAATGGAATGCTGTTTAAGGTTTTATTAACGGGCAGCCAACAGCGCCGTTATCATGGCGCCTGGGGCTATCTGGTATATTCCCAGTGAAGGGTTTTATAAAGACACAAAATATGTTTTATTTACAACCATACATGTAATGTTGGCATTACTGACTTTATTGAAGGTTGGGAAGTGTCACATTACCTACCTCTACGTCCCGCCCTGACTTCCCACCCTGTTTTCCCGCCCTCATTTTCAGTACACTAAAATGTGATGTTTTAACTAAAATGTTATCCCTATTGCTAAACGTAAGTAGAATTTTTTTAAATAAAAACTTTTTGTCAATTTCATATTTATTGAAAAACTTAAGAAACATCAATAACAAGAATAAAGGCTCACAGAGAATTATTTATTAAAATTGTATCGATCGCAAAAGATCAGACTTGAACTGACATTTATTGTTTTAATTTCAAACAAACGTTTCCTTGACAACCGTCGCCTAATTTGAAAATAGGCCTACTTGTAAATTTATTTGATTTTTTTAATATATATTTTCTATAATACTACGTCAAAATGACATTTTTCTTTTAATAATATATTTAGTTAAAAATTATAAGAAGTGGATGTAGGATGTGGTTGTAAATAAAATAGTATACAAACCTCGGTGAAAAGTTTCATTACTGTCTCCGAGATATAGTTTACCTCGACGCTTCGCGTCTCGGTAAACTGTCTAATCTCTCGACAGTAATGAAACACTTTCCACCTCGGTACGTAATATACTATTTTCTAATTTGGTATCATAACAAGTCTACGCAAATGCGTATTGTAATGAAGCTATTTCGATACGCGTTTTTTCTTTATTTGTACTATTTAAATGTTTTATTTCATTGACTTGCGCGGCCTTTGTGATTTACGAGAAAACCCATTTTTCGCAGAGGAAAAATACCTTGATGACCTACTTTTTTATTCTGTGTGGATAACAGTCATGTATCTATAAATCAATCTTTTGTAGATGCTTCAAGCTATCATTTTCTGCCAAATCCTATTCAAAATTCAATCTACAAACCTTCCAATGTCGATTTTAACTTCAACTTTATTTGAACTTTCCATCTTCCCTATAATAAATTGCAATGCCGTGACGTAAAATCACGTCTTTTGAAATTCGAAAAAAAGTAGCAAAATCGCCCGAATTTCCGAACGCTCTGTATATGTACCGAATGTACAAGGATCACACAGTATTCCGTCCAATTTCAAATCTCATATCGCTAAAATAACTTTAGAATCTCGTGGTGAAAATGGGTCAATAAATCAAAAAATGACAGTTCGCAAAATAATTTTTGTTGTCCAGAGGCTACTATGATAAAAAATAATATTACCAACATAAAAATTTTCAAAATTTGAAGGATTTATTTTCTTTTTAAATATGTGTTTTTTATTGAAAAAACTACAAATTAGAAAAAAATAGTATAACGTACGTGTTATATAAAGCAGTTTTAAGCACTTGTCCCGTTATAAAACTCGCCGCTTTTTAACATGGACGCGTGCTATAAAATGATGCTTTATAAAACGTGTACGTTAATGTACTATTATTTCACACTATAGATAAACCGGCAAATGACAAAAATTATACATTAAAATAATGGGTCAAATATAAAAATTAATATAAAGAATATTCAAGATTCCAAGGCATTTTGCAATGATTTAGATGAACTGTCTTAAGTGGACTTATGACATAAATGATATGCCTAATACGAAATTCCAAAAACCTTTAAACAACTTGGATTTATACTTCGCAATACTAAGGATTTCTCTCAGAATATCCTGAAACTACAGTAGAGCTTCGCTAATCCGGATTAATAAAAACCGAGGCAATCCGGATTAGTGAAACATCCGGATTATTGGAATCCTTTTAAAAGCTATAAGAATGCACACATTGTTGTAGCATTTATTAACACAAAAAATTTAAACATTTTTAATTTTTGTAAAATATCATGTTTTTCCGCTAGTGTTAAAGTTTTGTGTGCTCTCTTTGGTGCCATGATGCTTTTTAACCTCTAAAAAATCTCGACTCGTCTTTTGCGCCTATTTAATAATTAGGGGATTCACCTAGACAACACCATAAAAGTCCGGATTACTGGAGAATCCGGATTAGTGGAGTTCGGATTAGCGAAGCTCTACTGTATTATACCAAGACATAAATCACATACCTATATAGAGTGTTATTTAATAAGTGTCCGATATTGTTCAGGACGATTCCCCAGTAATATTGTATAAGGTGAAAAGTTCATATAAGCAAGGCCTTCATTTTTAAGATACAGGGTGTTAAAAATTGTGGGTGTGGGTGGCGCCCCATACAATTAATGGCCAAACTAAGATCAAATTTGAATTTCTCATAGAAAAAATCCACAAATACTAATTTTCTTCCATGTATCGACATTATTTCAAAAATTATTTACGAATAACAAAATAATATAAAATTTTTAATACCCTGTATCTTAAAAATGAAGGCCTTGCTTGCTTATATGAACTTTTCACCTTATAAATAACTGTATATAACCTGTACAATATCGGACACTTATTAAATAACACCCTGTATATAGAAAAATTGTACCAAACTCCTCAACTCATTCCAACTTATACATATAAAAAAAATTTTTAATTAACAACATAGTTGTGTATTATATAGTATATTACGTATTAATTGTTGTAAAAGGCATTTTACGCACGAATGGAAAACTTGCGCACGAGCCGCGTAGCGGCGAGTGTAGTAATTACATGAGTGCGTAATTGCTATACAACACGCAATACGTACTATACTTTTTCTACGACTCTTACATACCGGGTGATGCGTTTGTTTAAGCCTTAAGTAATAAAAAAAAACGTAGGTAACTAACGTACTTTATGGTTTCATTTTCAACAATAAACTAAATCTAAGAAAATATAAATCAGAGTAAGTATATAAATGATGAATTTGGGTATAATAATTAGGAATTATTAATTATTATTATTATTATTATTGGTATTAAAGTTAATAGTAAAATTTGTACAGTTTTTTATTACAATTGGAGCATTTGATTTTTATCTCAAACAATAACAATGTCACTGTCAAATATTCAAAACGCCAGAAAATAAATGTCACGATTTGACTGGATCAAGGCTAACTTGATTGTTATATTAGATCTCATAACGCACAACTGTGTGGTAAATGCATCCTTACGCACAGTTGTACGTAAGAATGGATTTACTTATAGAGTGAACTGTACGTAAAACAATGTTTACTAATATAGGAGTAGAAAAATAAACTTACCTCGTCAACAGACATGGTGTATCTGAAAAAGAAAAATAATACGATCAGTCAACCTTGTACTATTACATTATTATATAATTATAATTATTGGAAAAATATTCCAGCAACTACTAATTAAACCTTTTTTATTTGACTTCTACTACATTTATCTATTAAGGTTAATTAAGTATACCTACGTACTACAATAAACGAAAACATAGGCAGTTATTAAACGTTGAATAAACATTAATAAAATTACGTTATATTAACACCGTTATAAAGACGCCGATATAGATCGATATTTGTACAGCACTTTTAAAATATCGCCCTTAACAATTTTATTGTTCCCTATTTCTACTATTTTATGGGAATTTGGATATTTTTATTCGGCTGTCTTTGTTCTGAAAGTTAGTTAATTAAAGCTTAATAAAATACAGAGAGCTTTTACATACAGTGTCACCAGTAAAGTCCGCATCATATGGGATTTTTTTTTATTAATAGCTTTATTCAAAATTTGACTTTGGCATCAAGTTCTGCTTCGATCGAGATGAAAATTAAGCAAAAAAATAGTAGTCACGTGGTTCGCATTATCTGTCAGATTTTAATTTTTTCCAAAAAATAATTCAAAAGTGGGGTTATTTCTGAAAATATCGAAAAAAGTTTTTTTAAATGCAGTTTCTAGCCCACATGCAAAATTTCAGCTGGATAAGATAATTTTAATTTTTTACCTATATTTTGTAAATTATTGCACCACTTTTGCAAAATAAGACTCAACGCAACCTATATAAAACTTCTTAGTTTTGACAATGCCTTATTTCAGATACATTTTCTTTAAAGTAGCGCCATATTAAATGTGTATTTTTCTACAAAATCAAAATTAGGCTATTAAAATTTGGTCGCATGTACTGCAAAGTTATATGTATAAGGTAACTTTATAAAATAAGTATTTTTGAAAACGTAGTTTGTGTCTGAGACCAAAAAATAAAAAATAAAATAAAGGGGTTTTTAATTAAATCGTTGAAAATTAATAGATAAACTTTACGTTAAGTTTAAACTAAAATTTATTTTCCACTTAATGAACACTTTACTGATGACAGTGTGTTCTTTTTTGTCTTAATATTAAGGTGTATTACTTTCAGACACAAACTACGTTTTCAAAAATACTTATTTTATGAAGTTACCTTATACAGGGTCAAAAACAAATGCATGCGCTCGACTGCGGGTCGAGAGGTTCTCGGTTCAAAATCCAGCGAAGGCGAAAATTTTGTCTGCACGCCGCTAACATTTCTCAATTATACGCCTCAACCTCAATTCTCTATGCCTATGCATATTTTTAAAAGCCTGGGTTAGACAGTGGATATTAGGTAATGAAAGAACCTTTAAACCAGAGTCGCCATGAGGACTGATTGGACAATATTATTTATTATTAGAGACTAAAATTTTATAGACAGTTATAATACTTACCACAAAGTAGATACCTACATACATTGACTGTCGCCCCTTTCCCCAGGGGGGAGCTGTTCCTAATTTAATGCCAATATATTAAAAAGCGATATCTCAACATGTTGGATTGCACAAAGGTTTTTAACAATAACTACATAAACAGGTAACTTTGAATGTGATAATAATGATATTGACAAACATAATTTATTAACAATCAAAGTGGCTCGGTTAGCTTTTGCACAAGTCTTGTACAAGTTTGAACAAGCCTGTACAAGGTTGCACTTTTTTCTTTTTAATAATGATATTACAGTAGGGGCAGTCCCCCCCCCCCCCGCCGCAGGGGAGAAAAGGAGCCGTCAATGCATGTATGCCCCTTGTGGTTTTGTAAAATTTTAAACGTCCATCACTACCTGATATCCGCACCCTAATTTTCTAAAATCGGTGAAATTTTCCTAAAAACTTGCATGGATATTATCTTGGCAAAGATTATTTCATGCGTATTTATTTAAGTGTTAAAATTTAGGACATATTAATAATACAATAAATTCAGATGGCAGGTGCTTGCATAGTAAGTCCGTTTAATTTATATATATATTTCCTCGGATATCTTATCAATTTTATTATATTATACAGGGTGTCCCATAAATAGGGGGCCATACAGCAATAGGATAGTTGACTTGAAAATGGGTCATTTATGCTTGCGAGCTATTGGCCATTGCCTAATCTGCCACTGAATAAACTATACAAAAACCTTACTTTTGTCGAAAACCGCTAATTCCATCGAGACAAATGTAGAGTACCTACCTTTTTTAAATAAAAATAACTAAAGTATTTAAAAAGTCAGTTTTTAGCTCTGTAAAATGACACAGACCTGTCAAAATTTTTGCCCAACGAGTGTGGTGGCAAGTCCGTTCCTGACTTCCCTGATGATGTAAAACATCTGTAGTACGGTTTTATGAGTCTCTATGGTCTACACAAAATACTAAAATTTCATTAAATTATACGTGTCGGTTCAAAAGTTAGAGCCGAAAAGGTCGCTGAGTACCTCTTTGGGGCCCTGTATCTCCGTTAAGGGGCACTTTAGGTTTTTTTATATGACAAAGTAGAGCTATTTTGACCTCCCCTATACGCTCCCGAGAGTATGCCGCCATATACTTACCGGACACCCTGTAGTTTATTGAAAATTAACTGATCTTAACAAATTAGGCATAAAGGACCTATTTTCAAGTCTATACTATCTTCTGTTGCTATTATGGCCCCCTTAATAGGCCAGCCTGCATTATTTATTAGGTACCTAGATGTGAATTTTGTAGAGAAAATATATCTTCGACGAAAAATGTTGATTTGCTTGAAGATTAGATTATAGATTATAAACGCAAATAATGTAATAATAATTTTCAACTAGTATATAAAGTATAATTTTCACTGAGTACCAATAGAGTAAAGGCTCGAAGAACAGCAGTCTTTCACTAAACCTTTTATAATTGCTTTAAGAACCCCCATTTATCCCCTTATTCAGTAAAGGGGTTTGCAACTTAGACTATTGTTTAATTAAACCGAGTATCATATTATATTATATTATATTATAAGCATAGGTTTTTGTTTGCTTGCTGGTAGGTTAAGTTACGAACAAGATTATTTCTTTTTCAATTCTATATAGAAGATTAATGAACCTACTTTGTCGTGACGTTCTTAACTAGTGTTCGTTCATTTTAGTTTTTGATAATTCAATTTCGATTCTTTTTTGGACGAAACGTCCATATTAAAACTTTTTAAACTAGTGGTGCAGAACAAAGTCCTTTGACGCAATTTCTTATCACGACTTAAAAAAATTAACTTTGCGGATAATGTAATCATCCATTTTTAAATGCAATACAAATTATATCAAATAATTTATTTACTGTACTCGGTAAATATTATAATGTTTTCATCTAATTTAACAAAATAATTATTAGTTGACAAGGTTAATCTTAACCTGCTCAACTGAACGCTGACAATCACTAAACATTTCTAAAGTTTTTACCACTGATCTTGAAGGTATTTCAAAACGAGAAGTAATTTTGCAGGAAAACTGACCACCTAGAAGGCCGTGAAGTGACGTGGAATCATAAATGATATAAAAATATAGGTACCCTAAAGGCTTCCAGCAGGATTTGGCAATTACTACCATCGCAGAATCATTTGTCAAAAGACAAAAATAAACCATGCCTGAATATTCTGGTACCCATTCTCCTACAAGTAAAGAATCTAAACGACTTATTGAATAGGTCATTGAATATACAGACTGTCCGCGGATAGGGTTTACAATAGCATAAATGGATGAAAAATTTCATTTTTCAGGAGAAAGTCATTCTTGATAAAAAGTTTTTTCTTGTAAAAAAAATACAATTCACAAAGAGAAAATTTTGATTTTTTTATACAGGGTTCGCAAAAACCTCAAAAACATGATTTTTCTCCAAGAGTAAACTACCTTTATTTTTCATTTTTGACCAAAATGCCAATTAGAACACTTATTTAGAATAACGTTTGTAGTGTAAATCCGAGATTTAAATTAAATCTACGAGTTTTTTAGTTTTTTTAATTTTTAGAGGCAAAAATTTTTTTTTTTGGATAGCAGCATTAGCGGTCAAAATACATACATTATCAATGACAGAGGGGTATCAAAAAGTTTCAAAAACTGATTCTTGGTGTTACCAGAAATATGTATTTTTAATTTCACAAATGAAATGAACCTGGAAATAACACAAAAAATCTTAAAATAACAACAAATAATATATTCATAATTTGCTATTCAAACACTCCCCCTCCATATAAAAAAGTAAACGAATGTGGTCAACACTTCTTCGAATTTCTTCAATGGAAATTGTTTGAACAGCTTCAACAATTCGCTGTTTTAGAAGCTGTACAGGGTTATTTTTTATATTTGCGTACCCACCTACAGGGCTTAATATAAGTGACAGAAAAAAACTTTTATTACAAAAGTTGCATAATGTTTCCCGTCATATCTTTTAGACTTATTAAAAAAAACATCTGCAGATCGGAAAGTTAAAAAACAAATGAAAGTAATCTTTTTTTAAATGGAACACCCTGTATATTTTTTACCAGGGCGAAAGATCTCTTTCTCCTGATTTCAAAAATATATAACATGTCATCATTTAATCCAGTCGTTTGTGAAATATTTGAGTTTTTGATTAATTGAATTGACTTTAATCTAGTCGGCGTTCCGCATACTTCAACGTGACATATTTGTCACTTTACTTTAAATTGAAAGATTCAGTAAGGAAAATGGGATATTCGGAAGAAGACAAACTTCAAATAGGGCGTCTTTTTTACTCTAATAACAACCGAATAGCTGTAGTTCAACAGCAATATCGTCGAATTAATCCTGGACGACAGGTACCATCGATTGACACAATCAAACGCATTATCCAGCGATTTAATGAAGCAAAAAATCTCAAAATCATTTACTTTACTTTATATCATAAATTATAAATTATAAGTTATTTTTTCTCCAAATGACATTAATAGCGGTCTTTTAATGACACCTTTTAAGCCTGTCAGGTGTCATTAAAAACTAAAATTTAAAAAGACAAGTAAACACAACAATTCAATAAATGTCATAAATAACATACATAAATATAAAAAATACGATTTTTCGGGAAATTGGAACAAATTTGGAGAAAAAATTATATGTTTTACTAGGCAGAAAAGCACAAGATTTAATGCCGCGGCTGGTGTTTCATAGACGAGGCGCAGCCAAATAACTATTCTTTACTGCATGTTTCAATTTAAAGTAAAGTAACAAATATGTCACGTTGAAGTATGCGGAACGCCGACTAGATTATAGTCAATCAGTTAATCAAAAACTCAAATATTTCACAAATGACTGGATTAAATGATGATATGTTATATATTTTTGAAATCAGGAGAAAGAGATCTTTCGCCCTGGTAAAAAATATATAGGGTGTTCCATTTAAAAAAATAATACTTTCATTTGTTTTTTAACTTTCCGATATGCAGATGTTTTTTTAATAAGTCTAAAAGATATGACGGGAAACATTATGCAACTTTTGTATTAAAAGTTTTTTTCTGTCACTTATATTAAGCCCTGTAGGTGGGTACGCAAATATAAAAAATAACCCTGTACGTCGTTCTCAATTGGACGGGAGTACACTAATTGTTTGAGGCGCCCCCAAAGATAGGCATCTAAAATAGTCGAATCGGGACTTCTTGGAGGCCACAGAACCGGACCATTCCGACCAATTCATCTGTGGCCAAATGTATTATCAAGCCATTCCCTCACTTCAATTGCGAAATGCGCAGGGCATCCATCTTGTTGAAAGTATACATTTCATTCCTAAATTGGAGAGGCAATTCTTCTACGTTGCCAGAAAGGAATGTTTCCAACATTTTAAGGTAACACCTACGGTTACACGTGTTTTCGAAAAAGTATTGTCCAATAATGCCATAATAAGAAATCGCACACCAGACATTTACTTTTTTGTAATATTGTGTTCTTGCAGGAATTCTAAAACGGGGATTATTTTCGCTCCAGTATCTAATATGCGCAGAAGACACTTTCCCGTTTGTTAAAAATGCCGATTCATCGGAGAACATGATGAATTTATGAAAATTCCTGTTTTCACTTACAATTTTGTTTCCTACCCAATGACAAAAATCCAAACGTTTGGCTTCGTCTCCTTCTTCCAACGTTTGATTAAAAGTTGGCTTAAATGGGAATATTTTGTTTGCCTGAATATGAGTTTTTTTTACTTCATCAAGTTCTTGAGCTCGGTTTCTTAATGAAAGGATGGGATTGTCAACAAAGGACTGCAATACGATTAGGGAAGCTGCGTCATTCTGATCATAGTTTTTTTTTTTTTAATTGGAAACAGTTCGCTGAAATTTTCTTAATAATTTATGAAGTCACCGTAACATTGAACTAAATAAACCCTTTGTTCTAAAGTCAACATTTTCAAAACACATCAAATTCTATTTGAAAACTTTGCCCCATACGTAAAGCAAAGTAATAAAAAGGTAAAAAAATTCCATGTTTTTACAAAAGATGGTAGGAATGCATTTAATTACAGTTTTAAAATAAGATACACACCACCCATTATGAAAATAGTCTAATAAAATTGTATATTAATATTTTTATTGAGCACCAAAATCTCCATTTACCTCTAAAAATTAAAAAAACAAAAAAAAAATTGATGAAAAATTTTAAATCTCGGATTTAAATTACAATCGTTATTCTAAATAAGTTTTCTAATTGGCATTTTGGTCAAAAATTAAAAATAAAGGTAGTTTACTCTTGGAGAAAAATCATGTTTTTGAAGTTTTTGCGAACACTGTATAAAAAAATCAAAATTTTCTCTTTGTGAATTGCATTGTTTTTACAGGCAAATTTTTTTATCAAGAATGAAATTTTTCATCCATTTGTGCTATTGTCAACCCTATCCGCGGACTGGACAGTCCGTATAGCTTGATATACAAAGAATAAGTATAACAATATTATACAAAGAATCAAGTAAGGAATGTAATTATCTAGCTTTCTGGGTTATTATGATGAACTTTTAAAATACAATTAAATGTAATGAATTTGAGTAGTTTTATGTATGGTAAAAAGTTTAAACATTGCGGTAGTGATGACCTAGAATGTATAGGTAGGTATAGCATTTTTGAATACTTAATACATTTTTAATTGAAGACAACAGTATATACCATCCACCAATGATCTGACTTTTACTTATCCGAGCGGCTTGATAATACTTGGCCAAAGGTGGGGTATAAGAAATAGAATTTGCTGAGCTCGGAAGATTCCTGCGCTTCACTGCAAAAACAACCTATTGAGAGCCTAATATTCACTTTTTATTTAACTCATTACCCTACAGCTTTTCTTATTAATTGCCAATTTAAGTTGTGCAAAAGTTGAAGGTTTATTACTTATTTCGATGAAGTAAAACAGGTATTAATACACAAGACAGCGTAGTCTTGATATTGTTAGGATGTGGAGATAAAATAAGAAGTCAAAGTGAAGTGTGCACTTTATTTAATGCTAAATAACCGGATAATCAAATTGCACAGGGCACTGTTAGTAAAATATTCCACAAATTTGATGAACATGGCACAGTAAAATACTTGCCCAGGAATGGACTGCCACCAGTGGCGTAGCGTTGTTGAAGGGGCGGAGGGGGCGGAAGCTTCAAAGGCAAGGGCGTAGAAATTTTTTGACGGAGAGGGGGGGGGTTTGTAAATAGCGCCGCAGGCGAAAAATTTTGGGTGCCGCGCCCTTTTTTCGATGATGTTGCTTGATTTTCAAGTAGGAAAAATATAAAATACACAAGATCCTTAAGAAAATCACTAAAAAATTGATCAATTAAAAAAAAGTGCTTCGTTTTCATAGCTCATTATGGATCCTGGGGGGGGGGGGGGGGGAGGAGTAATTACCCCCTTATCTATGCCCTTGTTCAGAGGGCGCCTCACTGCTAATGTATAATTTCGGTTATTAGTAAATTTTGGCCTGAGAAATAAAGTTTTCGTTTCGTCATGTCTAAAATGGTCACATGAAAACAGAATATGTTTACGACAAGGGGAATTTTGTTAAAACTCTGTAAAATATTTTATGCATATTACATAATAATATGAGCATATTATTCTCATTGGCGACAATAACACACTACTTTTAAAAAGATAAAATTTAGTCTCTAGTAAATTAGAGATTTCAAGCAATTTTCAATTGTTAAAGTAAAATAACTGAAAGAATACAAATTATTGATCGTGGCAAATACTATTTTAATTATAAATTAAATCAAGTAGTGAAAATAAAATAATAATAAGATGAGGGTTTTGGTATATAAATATTATTTATATTCATAAACATAGTAAATTTTTTCTTGCTGCGATAATATTATCAATTATTATCATGTGAAGTGAAATTGAACTGGGAGAGTGGGAAGGGGCGCCGTTTGGGAAAGAGTTCAAAGGGCGGGGGGGGGGCGGTCGCCCCCCTGGTCCCCTGCACGCTACGCCACTGACGGCCACGTGTTTTAGGCGACGATGAAAAATTGGATATTGCATTATCTCTGCAGGATAATCCGCATGTTTCAACAGTTTCATTGTCTTAAAATCATGATATATGCAGAGGTACCTACTATTAGAAGATTTTTGAAAACAGAAAAATACCACCCTTATATTATTATATCTTGTCCAAGAGCTTTTAGAAGATGACTACGACGGGCGTTTGCAATTTTGCGAAGAAATGATGAGACGGTGTGACGAGAATAATAGGTTTCCACAGAACATATTATTTTCGGATGAAGCTACTTTCTATTTAAACGGGGTGATTAACAGACATAATTATTATATCGTTTCTGGAGTCAATAAAATCCACGATGGATATTTGAAGCGCATACTCAGCGGCCCCAGAAAGTAAATGTATGGGAAGGTACCATTAATAGTCGAATTCTAGGGCCATTCTTTTTTGAAGGAAACCTCACAGCTGAACGGTTACTGGATTTCTTAACCTTCGAGTTGATGCCTGCTCTAGCTGTAATTTTTCCCATCGAAGTAGATCCAGATATACCTAATGAACCAATTTGGTTTCAGCAAGATGGTGCTTCCCCGCATTTTGGTGTCAATGTGAGAATGTATTTAGATGATATATTTCCGGGTCGCTGGATTGGACGACGTAGTACTATTAAATGGCCACCGAGGTCCCCAGACTTAACGCTTCTAGCAACGGCGTATCCAGCTCATGCGTCTGGGGGGAGGGGGGGGGGGGGGTAATCGATCGGCTAGGACCAGGTACGTAGCCAGGATTTCTTCAGGACATTTTTTTTTTAGAAAATAAATAACAAATAAACCCTAACTATTGTTAAGTCACAAAATGTCAGAACGTGAAACAATGATGATTTCTGATCTTGAATGGTAAAAAAAAAACATCAATGATTTATCAGTTCCGCTTACTTAAATAGAGATTTTTTTAAAACTTTTAACAGTCGCAATTTTGAAATAGCTCAACAGAATCGCTCCAAAATTTATGAGCATAGATACTGTTCGATATCTTAGCTTTCAAATGACGTGTCACAAGCTGTATGTTTCCATTTAAAAAAAAGATCGATGTCGTCATATTATCTTTGACAAATGTCTATAAAAAAAAACAAACGAATAACGTCAAAATGTGAGCATATATAAAACTAAATTGACGTGTCCGAGCGTTTTCCCCCAAAAGTTACAGGTTAAGGCTATATTAATTTTATTCCGGACTTCTGGGCAACCCTGTATAATATATTACTCATCAGTTGTTAATACATACGTTACAATAATATTGGCATTATTTTCTTAGTACCTACTGACAATGACACTGATTCGACATTATAGTGTTGAGTTCTCATAATAATTATGTCTGGTCGTCGGGCTGACTTGCTTAAATTTATTTAAATATAAAACTACCTAAAATAGAACAGTGTCAAATAATTATAATTTTCAACTACCACAAACCTTTTATCAAAATTTTTGAATGAGTAATAAGGTATTGTTAATATATTATAATTTTTTATTTAGATTGGTTAAACATTCACGAAGTTCTCCAAAATAGAGCCCTTCATTGAAGTGCGGAAAATGCACTGTTCGCAAAAACATTTTTTTCCACAAGAAGCGTGAAGAATTAAAAAAAAAATTATTTGCCCTTTCCTGTGTCTTTTAATATGGTGGCACTTCTGGTTATACATGAAAGTAGGTGTCAACTTACTTATTTTAAATAGAATACCCTATATATTATTACATTTTTGGATTTTACGCAAGATTATAATATGCAGATTTCGCTATTATATGAAAGTGACAGCTTCATACATTTGTTTAGCATTTGACTATTTTTCAATGACGTCATAGCAAAATAGGAGTAACTGAACTCAAACTCCACAGCAAAATCGCCATATAAAAATATTAAATTGGCAATATTTTTAAAACCAACAATTTTTGGAATATAGCATAGACCGGAGCAAAAGCCCGCTGCGGGGTAAAAGTCCATTTTTTTATTGGGCAGTTCCTAAAAAAGCAACCGATGTTCTGAGCAGCAGTTCATATTACCCTTTCGATCGATAGGGTGCTGTGGAAATTGGTTCGCGAATTTCGTTAAACATAACCTTAAAAATGAGGTACCTAAGTACATTGCGGATTTTTACCTCATGGTTGCAGACATTTGCCCCATATCAAATACTTCTATATTTTAGAAACTACAAGAGACGAACAAAGCGAAAACCAGAAAAGAGAAAATTCGTGTGTGATTTATGCCGTTAATTTAAACATAAACATTGCAAGTTTTTTTTTAATTTAAAAAAAGTTGTGTTTTATTTTTTCCAATTAGTTAAAACCTTATGTTGAAGCATTGGTTCTTCCGAATGGTTTATTATTTTAGTATAAAAATGAAGTTTATGCTTGTTCTAAATAAAAAGATATTTAAAGAAACATTTGTTTCACAATAGGACTTTTACCCCATGAACAGGATTTTTGCCCCATAGACATCGGACTTTTACCCCAGCCCATGGGGCAAAAGTCCTATTTTACAAAAAAAATTAAACTTAAAAAATAATAAATGTATACAGTGACCGGCAAAGAGTTCGCAACATATGGGAAAATTTTTTATTAGCGGAATATTGAAAAATCTTTTTTGGGGGATTGGATGTGCATGTCCCATAACCTTAAAATCAATTTTGACATACGTCAGGTGACCAATGGTATGGCGAGAAAGTTGAAGAAACCAATATGAAATCATCATAAATCAGATAAGTTGATGAGATATCGAAAAAATTCCAAGAATAAAAAGTGTTTAGAATTTCATTAGAACCTTAAATACAATGTTTGGGATATCTACTTAAAAAAACATAAAATCGAATATTTTTGTAAATATTTTTTTACCGAATTAAAACTTTCCATATTTTTCCTTTCTTAAAGCTTCATTAAAGTAAAACTGACATTTGGTGACAACAACTAGAAATATTCTTTTGTTTTTCTGACAATTTGGAGCAATAATTCAAAAAATTCGTTTACACTTGCATACCAGCTGTTGCAATAGTCTATTTCTAATAACCTTTTCGATATTTTTTATATCGAAATATTTTATTATGTTAAGAAATCCTCATTACTCCAAAGCAAATTTTATTTATAACCGTAAAAAATAATTTTGAATTTAGCAGAAATCTTTAAAAAATCTAAAAATTAATAAAAATTTAAATTATTTTATTGAGCCAAATAAACAACAATTTGAGTCAAAAAACTATATTAGTAATAAGCATTAAATAATTTTATTAATACTGATAATACCAAAATTAACCTAAATTTAAAAATTTAACCGAGTATTAAAAGTATTAATTTTTTATTAATTTTTAGATTTTTTTAAAGGTTTCTGCGAAATTCAAAATTATTTTTTACGGTTATAAATAAAATTTGCTTTGAAGTAATGAATTTAAGGATTTCTTAACATAATATAATATTTCGATATAAAAAATATCGATAAGGTTATTAGAAATAGACTATTGCAACAGCTGGTATGCAAGTGTAAACGAATTTTTTGAATTATTGCTCCAAATTGTCAGAAAAACAAAAGAATATTTCTAGTTGTGGTCACCAGATGTCAGTTTTACTTTAATGAAGCTTTAAGAAAGGAAAAATATGGAAATTTTTAATTCGGTAAAAAAATATTTACAAAAATATTCGATTTTATGTTTTTTTAAGTAGATATCCCAAACATTGTATTTAAGGTTCTAATGGAATTCTAAACACTTTTTATTCTTGGAATTTTTTCGATATCTCATCAACTTATCTGATTTATGATGATTTCATATTGGTTTCTTCAACTTTCCCGCCATACCATTGGTCACGTGACGTATGTCAAAATCGATTTTAAGGTTATGGGACATGCACATCCAATCCCCCAAAAAAGGTTTTTCAATATTCCGCTAATAAAAATTTTTCCCATATGTTGCGAACTCTTTGCCGGTCACTGTATATATTTTTTTTACTGTGACCTATAGAATAAAGTAGTAATATAAATTAACTACAAACACATAAAAAAACATCATTAAATTTTTACAAAATGGCGGACATTTCTTCATTTATTCGTTAGGTGCGGGCTCCTGCCCCGGTCTACGCTACAACCTTACACAAACTTGACTTGCCCTTATTATATTAGGGGTTCTCATTTGAAAATGTAGTTTTTTACTTTTAATCATACATATACCTATAACAACTTTTTTGTCTGCTAAATATCACTAAGTGTATTAATTATCAATTTTTGATGTATGTAATTACATTATAATATTATATATTTTTTTAATTTAGCCCGTTACATTAAAACTTCTTCTTATTTAAACTGTATTTTAAATTCATCACAGCTCTACCTATTAAACGAAATAAAATTTTACATTCACTTTTAAACTTAAAATCCATTTTTATCAAAACTAAGAAACTGGACTTAGTGACTTTTGCCAGAACGCCGACGATATGTATTATATTTTATGAACAAATTATCTTATAGTCTGCAATTTTTAAAAATATTCATATAACCACATCACCATAAATCTAATATATATGAAATATCTATTATACGCTCACAAATTGACATTTTTTAAAATCAGAAATGATGTATTTTTGGCCGTTGAATATTGTTTTTGTCGTAAATTCTTAGTTTTTATTAAAACTGACGCATGAAGAAAAATGAGTAAAAATATTTCATATTGTTTCGTTCTTATTTTTTACGGCTATCTTTAAATAAAAAACCGAACAACCTGATAGACTATAATTGTTAAGACTCAATTTTAAAATAAATTAAGTAGGTACGTTAAATGCAATATAAAATATCAATCGTGTAATTCAAAAAATCTAAAATTAATATACCTCTGACACCTAATTTACAAAGAGTCCAGAGAAAAAATCTCAAAAACAGCTTTTTCGACACAAATTGTCTCTTAGTGCAATATTTGGTAAGTGGGTACATAAATTTATATACCTACCTAATTAAGGAAAATTAAAATATTTTATCTGTTGTGACAAAAGATATATACCTATCCTATAAATGTGTAAAAGTAAAGAATTTACAGAATTATACCTTTATTATAACAAAATATATTATAATTATTAGTTTGCAGAAACCTTATTCTTCCGATAGTTTTAGTTATTTAGTTTACTATAGAACTTTTAACTCGATCATCCCTATAAGTTGTAAGCTTGTATTTACACAAAACTTTCAAATCGTACGATATTTCCAACGTTAGTTGTACACAAGTAAACTACCGTTACACTAAAATATTTGTTAAAATTATTCTTTTACTATTTTAAACTAAAATGCTTACAAATATAACGTGTTGTTTGTAATTTATCATAAATAAAATGGTTAAACATGCGGAAAGTCATTTATAAATTACAATTTAATTTACTTACGGTTTATTTTATCTTTTGAATGTAGAAATACACACGATTCACGCTGCTCGTCCTGCCGCTCGATGAATGGTTGTTAGTAATAGAGTATATAAAAATATGTGTATCGCAGGTCGCAGGAATGAGACGAGACGTGGCGGTTGGGCTGTGACTGTGAAGGTTAAAATCCAATGATCAGGCGCACGCAGATTTATCGAGAAAACGCTTTTTACGTCAAAAACTGATGTTTGAAGTGAGCTTTGAAGTCATTTTTTTGCTTGTGTTGCCATGTTTATTTATCGATTTTCGAAAAAATGGCGCGTTCATGCATTGGTTTAGTGATCCATTATCAATGTCGATGTTGTTAGTTGTCATGCAATACCTATCCTACATAGATTTTGGATTTTAAATTATAAGAAAGTAAATCCTAAATATGATACCTAGGTAGGATTTTAATGCCTAAACATTTATGAAAGCGATGGAAAAATCCAAAAATCCATTAGATATGACAATAAACATCAAGTGTGGTATTTTATCATTTCTTAATTGAAGTTAATTGTATACACCAATTTGGAGAAATTCGGTGACAGTGGAAGGCAATAATGGTGTTTACTTTACATGTTGTTATGAACTATTAAGTTTCCTTTCTTTCTGCTACTTGGTCTAGATTTCTTTTGCACATAAAATTAATTTTGATAACCATCAAAATTCACTTACTTAATGGTCATTATATTCTTTATGTTTTACCTATCTATTATTGATCTATAATACCTTAGAAACGGAATATGTTATGATAGCAATAATACCTGCTATCACACCTAGGGCATTATAAGCGGGCATTATGATAATGCCCGCTTGTAGAATACTTGGTCCAGAGAGAGTTCGGACTGTATTTTTCCGACTAAAAATAATAAAGTTTGTTAAACATATGTATTAAAATAAAATCAATAACTTACCAGTTCCTGGAAATATGCCATTAAAACATTTTCGGTTATTTGAAGAATTGTGTTCGTATCTTTCCAAATACCAAATATGCCATACTCCCGATCATACTGTTGCCTTGATTTAACTGGCAAAAGATTTTCGGTCGCTTTTATGACCTTTTCTCTTATATTTTGTGGAATTTCTTCCATTTTGAGCAAATCGTTAAATAAAAAATGCCAACTGACTAACTGACAGAAACATCAAAGTCAAACTTAACACCAGTCATTATCTACTTACGTATACAGGTACAGGTGCAACTTATTTTTTATATTGCGAATAAATAATGTAATTAGTCATTGAAAAACTCTTTTTTAGGTAAAACATAAAGCATTGTATGCACCACGGGCTTTACTGGACTATAATGCCCATCAGGCAGAAACCTATCCCTCGGGCCAGAGGCCCTCGGGCTATTTCTACCTTCAGGGCATTATAGTCCCCGTAACGCCCTTGATACATAAATAGCTATATTGCCAGGTGTGTTACTATATTTTTAATGACTTAAAGCTTTAAGATAATATATAAAATCGAAAACATTATTTATTCAATTATTCATACGGTTATTGGTGGGCTATTATTGGTCTTCGTTTTTTTATCTTTGAAAAGTTGAGGTAAAGTATTAAGGAATCTTCCAAAAATTAATTATGCACGAATTTTTTTCTTTTCTTTTTAATCGTATCTTTTCTAAACATTTTTTTTCTATTTTACGTTCATAATAAGCTCAGTACGATACGCATTTGCGTATCGTAATGAAGCTATTTCGATACGCGTTTTTTCTTTATTTGATGTTGGTAACATTTAAATGTTTTATTTCATCGACTGGCGCGGCCTTCGTGATTTACGAGAAAACCCATTTTTCGCAGAGGAAAAATAGCTTGATAACTTACTTTTTTATTCTGTGTGGAGAACAGTCATGTATGTTGGTTGCATAAATCTATAAATCAATCTTTTGTAGATGCTTCAAGCTATCATTTTCTGCCAAATCCTATCCAAAATTCAATCTACTAACCTTCCAATGTCGATTTTAACTTCAACTTTATTTGAATTTTCCATCTTCCCTATACTAAATTGCAATGCCGTGACGTAAAATCACGTCTTTTGAAATTCGAAAAAAAGTAGCAAAATCTCCCGAATTTCCGAACGCTCTGTATATGTACCGAATGTACAAGGATCACACAACGTATTCCTCCGTCCAATTTCAAATCTCATATCGCTAAAATAACTTTAAAATCTCGTGGTGAAAGTGGGCCAATAAATCAAAAAATTACAGTTTGCAAAATAATTTTTGTTGTCAACAGGCTACTATGATAAAAAATAGTATTACCAACATAAAATTTAGACATAAAAATTTACAAAATTTGAAGGATTTATTTTCTTTTTAAACTGTATTTTTCTTGATTATTAAAGGTGAAATAGAAAAAAATGTATAAAGCACAAACATGTTTCATAAGGCGTTTTAGCGCACGTGTCAATAAAAAAACTCGCCACTCTGTGGCTCGTTTTTTAAAATAGACGCATGCGCTAAAACCGCTTCTTATGAAACGTGTACTTTAATATACTATTATGTAACATGTCCTATACCTAAATTCATGCCTGCCATTCATGCATGCCTATACGTAGGGCGGCAAGACGTGTGACTGGTGAGCTATATGCGTATGCATATATAGTTATAATAGTATTTAATAAAGTATTAAAAAAAAATTAAGTAAAATATACACCACTAAACTTAAGTGTTAGTATTCATTTGTTTAAATATATAATATACAATAACATTCGTAAACAGTATTTATTATCATACAATAGTATTTTTTACAACAAAACTATTATAAAACACCAAATGGCTGTCCAGTTGCAGTTTGGTCTCCATCATTCAACCAAAACCTTAATGGAACTGCAGTACCAATATCTAACCATGAACAAATCATATGAGGTATTGTAATTACTGTAACCATTGCATTATTTTTCTTTCTCCCAGAGTTCTTTCTTCGTTTCGTCAGTGTTTCATACAAGCCATTAGTTGCTTAAAGCACACATCTCCCATCAATCTCAAGTAAACAGTGTCATATACTAACACAATAATTATCAGTAATTCATTCAAGCAAAGAGTTGCTTAGAGTACATATCATATAAAACAATTTTTTTACCAATAATCAAACATCGATAACCAAGTCCAAGTTTTTAGCAAGAAAAATGTCACCGTAGAAAGTTGCCAGTAATTTTGTTTGTAACTTCCTTTATCCACAGTTGCAAGAATATGCCTTTCTTACTAGACCTATAAATTGTACCATGGCGTCTTCTTGTGAAATGCCCTTTTTCTTTGTCCAAGCTTCCCATTTAGCTCTTTCCACTATATTAAAAGCGCTTGGCCTGCCTGCAAACAAAATATTATTAATTAATAAATAAAATACTCTACTTTTGTAAATATGCTGGTTAATCGTGGTTAAATAGGAAAGTTATATGGAATTTTAAGCTGATTTAAAATAAATTTTGCAATTTGGCATTAGTGGGTGTTTGAATTTTAAGATTTTTGAAAGCAACCAACTGAAATCGGTTTTTTTGTCGGACAAACATAGTTGAATTTAGTAATTCTATACTATCATGTTTTTTTTCAAAATTTTAAGAATTTACCATTTTGTTTTTCAAATTTGAAAAAAATTAATAACCAAATATATCGTCATATGGATAATTTTATGGGGTGTTCCATTTAAAAATATGTATTATTTTATTTTTTTGCTTTTCTAGACAACCCTATACATAAACTAAAGCTAATCATCACTGAATGCATTATTTTTTATTTTCTAAGTAACAAATTATAATATAAATATAATAAAAGCATAAAATGGATATATTTTGGTGCACTACTTTAAGAAAAAATTGTGTTACCAAGTCGAGTGGAAATTATGATAAATAGACCATAAGAATACCAAAAAAAAATTAAATATTTGAGTTTAATTAATACGGAAGTTATTAAATAATGCATCAGATTTAAAAGCTTCTATTTCTCCATTAAGACCATGAAGTATTTTTTTATAATAAAAAAGTACATACCTCTATTATTATCTCCTCTTGTAGCTTGTTTCAAAAGTCCATAGATTTCTAATCCATCATCAATAGACGGGGGACAACCTTTACTATTGGAGAAGGTCAGACACGATTTGAATTTCTGGAAATAAACGACATTTATTATTAATCATTAATATTTGTTACCTATAAATGTTTTAATAATTTTATTTCCCTTTTTAATGTGTGTGTTCAATGAACCAAATTAATGTATGTTCATATGTTTCAGCCATATGAAAAAATTCAGGATTTTTAAAATGTTTTAAGCGTGATTAAAGAGCCCATTTTTTTAAAAAGCTTTTATTGTCTATACGTATAACATTTTTATTGAAGTTAAATTGAAACAAATCGCTAGAATCTTTTAATGTAAAATTGAATTTCAAAGCATATTTATTTAACAAAATTTTCTTTAGATTCCGTATTTTTTTTCTAATTAAAATTTTAAACTTTACTGTCATTTTCCGGTTTTTCAATTAATTTTCGAATTGTAAGTATCAAACATATTTTGTTTACAAAACGTAGGTGATTCATTCGTAAATTATTGTGCGCCACAGGCAACCGATAATCGCGAGTAGAAGAAATAACTTTTGGGAAATATTACGACAAATTAGTATGTTTTCGACTTACTTGTTGCACTGCTTCTACAGACATTTTTGTGTAAAATACAAATTCACAAATTATAAATTTAGTTAGGCTTCTGTATACCTCTTTATATAGTCTAAGTCAGTTGCAGTTATACACCTTTCGGACAAGAAACTAACTTTATTTTGGGCGGATAACCACTAATGCCACCCAAACGAAGTTGAAGAAGAGAAGTAACTAATTTGAGTGGCAAAGGTATTTAAAACTCTTTATATAGTCTAAGTCAGTTGCAGTTATCAAATGTTTAGATTTTTGTTAATTAAATTGACGCTTATTGTGCATTTTAATTTGATTATTTTATCCAAAGCAGCTGTTCTAATAGACTAGGAAGAATTCATCTACTACTAATAAATAATTACAGGTCTTCCACGTGGATAATAAACTTTATAGTATTTGAAAATGTATTAGTAGTTCGGAAGTATATTATTCAGGTTGTCCTAAAAGGTATGATCAATAATTTGGGATTGAGTCGATTAGTCAAAAATAAAGTATGAACTTCATATAAAATTGTGTCCTATTTTCACTTATTACAAAGCTATATACAGCCCCCTAAAGTGGGCACTCTTGTTAAGGCGTTTTCATTTTATTAACAAATTAAAATTCACGCGGCCTTAAAGTGACAATTGCGACAACCAGTGTCAACAATAGTAAAAAAGGACCATCGCCGTGACAACAAAAAAATGACAGTCAGTCAGGTAGAAACCAAAAATTAAGACATTTTACGTTTTTCGGGTACGGTAGTTTTAGTAGTTAGTTTTCTCCCCCAGACCTTTAATACGGCTGTAAGGTGCGTTTTTATCATTATACGAATTTATTACAAAACAGTCGTTTCCCTTTCTTTATTATACAGTCCACTTAAATATCCTTTACACAAAGTCTGTCAAGTGCTATGTAGGCACCGCTGATCCAGAAAAGTGGGTTAATGAAAGCGGGCAGATCAACAGCAGCGTTTTTCATTAACATAGCTTGGTACTTCGCGCCGCGATCATTTTATGGCAGTGCCAAATAACATGTTGGGGGAGAAATAGACTAAAAATCGATATTATAAACGTTCGCTGTGTGTGTCGTAAACTGTCTAGTGCTTAACGACCGTTACAGTATAGCATGGGACTTTAAGTTATATGGACCAGAAGAACATTGTCTTCAAGAAGTGCACGAAGACGGCTTTTGAGAAATAGTCCTCCAGGTTACACTCATGCTAATTTTTACAAAAAAACTAGGAGCCACTCAAGGTAAATTAGTTGCTAAGCATTGCTCATTAAGATTGGAGTATCAGATGAAAGTAATCTTTAGATCAGAAGGTGCCCCAGGTCCCAAATCTCAGTTCAGAGATTGTATTCAGGCGTCCAGATCATGCTTATAGATTATTTAGTCCAGGTGTCTAGCTTTGGATGCATTAAGTAGTCGACCAGGAAAGATGTCGTGTTGAAGCAGAAGAAGCATTTCTTGTCATTGGATAGTCAAGGTCACATCCCTTTGTCCTTTCCTTTTGTAGCCTTGATTATTTGGATATTTGGTCAATATTTAGAGGTTCTAAATATTGTTTTTAAGTGCATGATATTTTTATATATTAATTTACTTTATTGCATTTACTAAATACGGTTTAATTTGCTTAAAGCCGTCAAAATGCCTAAGAAAGGTTCGAAAACTAGGCAAGGCCTAGAAGATTCTTTACTTTTAGCTAAACATGCCGAATCAAGTACAGAGTTAAATGCAAAAATAGCGGGCTTAGTTCGTAAGAGAGACGTTTTTAAATCAAAATTATTGCGTTTTGGGCAATTTTTAAATATATTAAAATCCTCAGAACCTAGTAGTTCAAAGTTGGTCGAATTAGACACTCGCTTAAAAGATTTAGAGAGCCATTTACTGTCAGAGTATAATGACGTTCAGTTTGAACTCGAAGGTATAGAATTTGAACAGTTTAAAGAACAAGATGAACATTCATTTGAAAACTTGTATTATGAAACAATATCTGATGCTAAGCATTATATATTCTCTTTTTCAAATCCATCTCAAGGTCAAAGTCATAATACTAGTCCTTTGCCTTCTAGTTCGACAAGATCGGTAAATACAAAGCTTCCAACTATTGAATTACCTAAGTTTTTCGGTAGTTACGACAAATGGCTTGAATTTAAGGAGTTATTTGTGTCATTGGTTCATAATGTAGGTTCTCTTGACTCAATACAGAAATTTCATTATTTGCGCGCTTCTTTGGAGGGACCTGCAGCTCAGTGCATACAGCATATTGAAATTATGGGAAGTAACTATGAGTTAGCGTGGAAAATTCTTTGTGAAAGATTTGACAATAAACGTCTAATGATACACAATAACATTAAATCATTATTTAACGTGCCGGAATTAAAATCGTTTTCTCCTGCGGCTCATCGCAATTTAGTTGATACTTTATCAAAAAATCTAAGATCATTAGAAACTGTAGGTATTGAAACTAATTCATGGGATCCATTAATAATTTTTCTTGTAACAAGTAAATTTGATATAGAAACAATACGTGAATGGGAAAAATATGAACCAAGTGCGGATTTACCCACCATTTCGGAATTAAAGGGCTTTTTAACTGCACGTGCAGACTTTTTGGAGAAGGTGAACATGCACAAACATAAACCAGAAAAACTGAAAGAAAATCATTTTGATTTTGGAAGTAAAAACAAAGCTAAATGTTTCTCAACTAGCCATGATTCAAAAGGTGAATCATCAAATTTAAAACAAAATAACTTTTCTTGCTTTTACTGTAAAAAGCCGCATCCCATATATAAATGTCGAGAATTTTTGAATTTATCCGTAATGGATAGACAAAATAAAATCCAATCGTTAAAGCTGTGTTCAAATTGTTTGCAAAAAGGTCATGATTTGAATCATTGTCGGTATGGGCCTTGCAGGCTATGTAGTAAAAAACATAATTCTTTATTGCACCCAAATCCTTCTGATAAAAATCATGTTAGTGTGTCTAACATATTTCCGTCTGATCCAGTTCAAGATCAAGGTTCTGTTAGAGACTCTATGTCAACTCAAATAAATCAAAATCAGGAAAGTACTACTTCGTGTAACGTTTCGTGTCAAGATCAAGTGTTGCTTGCAACTGCACTTGTCGAAGTGTCAGATATTCAGGGACGTACTTACGTCTATAGGGCGCTTTTAGACAGTGGGTCTATGTCCAATTTTATATCAGAAGCTGTGGTAAATAACCTTAATTTACCCCAAGAGAAGGTTGATATCTCAGTCAGTGGCATTAATCAGACACAAGCTCATGTGTCGAAGTCATGTAATGTATATTTAAAGTCTATTCATTCTAATTTTAGGGAAAATTTGCATTGTTTAATACTTCCTAAAATAACTGACAACATTCCTAGTGTTTCTTTAGATCCAAAGAGTCTTGATATACCATCATACATTAAACTAGCTGATCCTCAGTTTTATAAAAGAGACAAAATTGACATTATAATTGGTGCAGGTACCTTTTGGAAACTTTTGTGCAAGGGCACAAAACAGCTAGGCATTAATAAACCAGTCTTACAAAAAAGTAAACTTGGATGGTATATTTCTGGTCCTCTAGGAAAAAATAATTCAAGTGTCAATTTAAGTGCTACATCTTGTTGCTTTACAAAAAATCTTGAAGTGCAGGAACAGCTGTCAAAGTTTTGGGAAATTGAGGAAGTTTCAACCAAATCTCCTTGGTCAGATGAAGAAGAACAAGCAGAATTACATTATCAACAAACGTTTAGGCGAAACGATGGTGGTAGATTTGTAGTTTCAGTACCATTAAAAGAGCCAGCGTTAAAGTTAGGAAATTCCAAGCAGTCTGCAACAAAACAGTTTTTCTCATTAGAAAAGAGATTTTCTTCAAATCCAAAACTCAAGGAAATGTATATAAATTTTATGGCGGAATATGACGAGTTACATCATATGTCACCATATATTCCTTCAGATAACGAAATTACTTTCTTTTCACCTCATCACGGGGTCCTACGTGAAGACAGTGTTACCACTAAATTGAGGGTTGTCTTCAATAGTTCATGTCCTTCATCATCCGGGGTTTCTTATAATTCTCTGCAAATGGTTGGTCCAACAGTGCAGGACGACCTTTTGTCCATTTTAATCCGGTTTAGACAACATTCGTTTGTTATATCTGCAGACATCTGCAAGATGTACAGGCAGATTTTAGTTGAAGATACCTTTAAACCTCTTCAGCTAATTTTATGGCGTTCTAGTCCAGAACAGGAACTTAAAACTTTTTCTCTTAATACTGTAGTATACGGCACAGCCAGTGCTCCATTTCTGGCAACAAGGTGTCTTTATCAACTTTCACTTGATAAGCAAGTTTCACATCCTCAAGCATCGGAAGTTATTAGGCGTGATTTCTATGTTGACGACTTACTGTCCGGAGCCAGTTCAGTTGACGAAGCTGTTAATTTATGTGATCAAATAAATATTATCCTGGCATCTGCTGGATTTGAATTAAGGAAATGGCGATCCAATTGTCCAGAGATTCTTAATGGCATTAAAAACTTCAGATCTTCAACAGACACATATTACTTTGGTCCATCAGATGAATGTAAAACTCTTGGTATGCTCTGGTCTAGTACTAATGATACTCTTTCATTTCACATTAATGGTTTAGATTCCGTAAAAAACGTATCAAAACGAGTTATTTTATCTGAGACTGCAAAAATTTTTGATCCTCTTGGGTTAATAAGCCCTGTAATAGTCAGATCAAAAACCTTGTTACAGCAACTATGGCTATTAAAACTCTCCTGGGACGATGAAGTTCCCACTGATCTTGCTAACAAGTGGAAATCCTTTATGTCCGAGCTTTCGCAGCTTAATTCATTGTCTATACCCAGACACATTGCATGCAATGATCCAGTTACGATCGAATTACATGGATTTTCGGACGCTTCACAGAACGCATACGGAGCTTGTATTTATATACGTACCGTTGACGCTTTTCAAAATGTGTGTGTTCAACTATTAATTTCTAAAACTCGAGTTGCGCCTTTAAAGTCTATTAGTATACCTAGGTTGGAATTATGTGCAGCTCTCCTGCTGTCTCAATTATTTACAAAAGTAATTTCTTCGTTGACTTTAAAATTTACTAATACTTTCTTTTGGTGTGACTCAACCATAGTTCTTGCATGGATTCGTTCCTCACCACATCTGTTTCAAGTATTTGTGGCAAATCGAATATCTGAAATTCAAAATCTTACATCACCTGACGCTTGGAGGTATATCCCAACAGATCAAAACCCTGCAGACTTACTTTCACGGGGAGTGTCGCCAAGTATTCTTTTAAATTCAGATATTTGGTTCAATGGACCAAACTGGTTGAAAAAATCATCCTATCTTTGGCCTAAGGATATTAGTAGAAATAATTCAGTTTTAAGTACTGAACCTCCAGAAATGAGAAAAAATATTCACTGTTTTACTGAAGTACAACATAATGAATTGTTTCCCTTTAGCAATTTTTCATCATTTACACGAATTAGGCGTGTTATGGCATACCTTTTGCGTTTTGTCAGGAATTGCAAAACTTCTAAAGAAAAAAGAAACTTAGGTCCAATTACCATTGAAGAGCTACGAAATGCTGTTAACAAATTAGTTACGGTGGCTCAACAAGAGTCATTTTCTAAAGATATTTGCGAGCTCGCCAAGAATGGGTTTGTAAGCAATAAAAGCAACATTCTCAGTCTAACTCCATTCTTAAAAGACGGTATCATTAGAGTAGGTGGTCGTCTCAAAAATTCTAATTTTTCTTTTGAGAAAAAACATCCAGCATTACTTTCGGGCCAATGTCCGGGAAAAACCTAGCGAAACGTATCGTTAAAGAATGCATAGTATGTTTTCGATTTAAACCAAAGTTACTTAATCCCAGGATGGGTGACTTGCCTGAACCTAGGGTTTCTCCAAGGCCACCGTTCTCCAATGTTGGAGTAGACTATGCTGGTCCATTTCAGTATAAGGACCGTAAAGGACGCGGCAGTAAAACGTTAAAATGTTATTTATGTCTTTTCATTTGTTTAACAGTTAAAGCGGTCCATTTAGAATTAGTGACTGATTTAAGTACCTCTGCATTTTTGGAAGCCTTTCAACGATTCATAGCTAGAAGAGGCAAGCCATCTGACGTATACTCGGATAACGGCAGTAACTTTGTAGGGGCAAATAATCAACTTAAAGATTTGGGACATTTCTTAAATACTAACAAAATCAATTTTACAGAGCAGCTTGGCAATGTACTTGATATAAAATGGCACTTTATTCCCGCATATTCTCCTCATCAAGGAGGCATTTGGGAAGCGGGAATAAAATCCGCAAAATATCATTTAAAAAGACTTCTGAATTCCTCAAATGGTTCTTTAACTTTTGAAAGCTTTTACACCGTAATAACTCAGATCGAAAATATTTTAAATTCTAGGCCCTTAACGCCTCTCTCAACAGATCCAAATGATCTAGGTGTCCTGACCCCATCCCATTTTTTAATTAGTCGTGTCTCCCAATGTCTCCCATATCCTGATCTTGACACCACCCCAATGAACAGACTGTCTCAGTATGAACATTTAGAAAGATTAAAACAACAGTTTTGGAAAAGATGGTCTAACGAATATGTCACCCAGCTCCAACAAAGACTAAAATGGAAAATAAATCAGCAAAATTTGTGCGTGGGTGAAATGGTGTTAATTCGCGATGATGACTTACCCCCATTTAAGTGGCGAATCGGACGTGTCAATGCAGTGCACCCGGGTCCCGATGGTAATGTGCGTGTAGTTACCATAAAAACCGCATCTGGATTGATTAAACGCGCTGTTGCGAATTTAGCACCCTTACCAATAGACTCGAAAACCTAAAGTGCTAGGTTAAGTCTAAGATTGCATGCTAAAGGCCTTGGGCCCATGTAAATAGGTTAAGATTAGGTTAGGTTACCTTCGTGTTAACCATATTTGTTGAAAGTGATCTTTCAAGGCGGGGGAGTATGTTAAGGCGTTTTCATTTTATTAACAAATTAAAATTCACGCGGCCTTAAAGTGACAATTGCGACAACCAGTGTCAACAATAGTAAAAAAGGACCATCGCCGTGACAACAAAAAAATGACAGTCAGTCAGGTAGAAACCAAAAATTAAGACATTTTACGTTTTTCGGGTACGGTAGTTTTAGTAGTTAGTTTTCTCCCCCAGACCTTTAATACGGCTGTAAGGTGCGTTTTTATCATTATACGAATTTATTACAAAACAGTCGTTTCCCTTTCTTTATTATACAGTCCACTTAAATATCCTTTACACAAAGTCTGTCAAGTGCTATGTAGGCACCGCTGATCCAGAAAAGTGGGTTAATGAAAGCGGGCAGATCAACAGCAGCGTTTTTCATTAACAACTCTGAAGGTGGTTTTTTCTAAATATTTTCAAAACCTTTGTAAATACAAATTTAAAATTTAGATATTTTGGTAAACTTTGTACGCTGAATAGAACTGTGGTCTTAAAAATGCCGATATTTAAGAAATATGGTCAGAAATAGGGGATAGTGGAGTAGAAATAGACATAACTTTTTTTTACGCAAACATTTATACTTTTTTATGTCAAATTAGAAACCTGACGTATTTTACGTAAATAAGGTACTATTGGTAAAACATGATTGGATGCAAGTTACCTTGCATTTGAAAAAATCGCTAATTTAAGTTATTTCCTATTACTAGTATTAACAAATCCTAAAATTTTATTTAAATTAATTTAATTTATTTCTTAATTTGAGGTTTATTTTAAAATAGCATAAAAATATATTTCAATAATCAAAATCTTCCTAGAGTGTCACAAACCTTTCCTAGTTGAGATCAGATTTAAGCACATCCCACTAAACGCTCAATTCTCTTATTTACCAGTGGTGAGGCCGATTACATAGTTATCTTTTATCTTTGTTTCGATAAGTTAAATAGAAAAGAACAGCACACAGACTCGAGATATCATTCAGGCACATTCCAGAGGGTCAACCTTCAGCCTGAATCCCTGCGACTAGTCGATTTTTTTTTTGACGTAGGTAGCTTATTTCGCCAGTTTTTATTTTGGAGCGTATTTTGTTTAATTATTTACTTAGTAAATATTTCAAAACTTTAACAACTAAAACAGTAGAAAACTTTACTTCCTAGGATAAAAATCAAAATTTAGTAAAAAAGCCCATTACATGACGTATAGGTAAAGTACATCTCAAAGTATATCGTCTTGGCCTTTGCTACCTGTCATTTATTTTAATAAAACCTCATTGTTGTATACCTGGAAGGTCTACAGGGTGACATATTTACTATTTTAATAATGTCACTTGTTTACCATAATTTTGCATATAAATGCTGCCCTTGTTATCAAGAGCAGGTAGGTTCCGTATTCCATAAGTTTATAGCGTTTGCAATTATTATTATTATTTAGGTTAGGCACCCTTATTAATTGACATCAGGGCCGGGCCTGGTGCAATTAGGACATATATTCAGTCTTGAACAAAGCTTGTGTATTGTGCGTTTGAGAAATTTGTTGATTCTGTGGTGTATAGAAATATCAGTGTTTAACTAGTTTTTTATTATGTGGCGCCCGTGAGAAAATAAATAATTTAAAATTAATTAAAAAAATATCCCCGACAATAGTGTGATTATAATGGATAGCGCCAGTTAACACAGTCGTTTGCTATACAGAGCGCTAAACAGATCAAGTACTAAAACTGAAATACTAGAATATTTATTAAAAACTTATATTTATTTTCAATTTAGTTACAAAAAAGAACAACTTTTAGAAGTCTTAAATACACTTAACATTAAAAAACAATACATATGAGATAACTTGGCGGAAGAGATGGTATGTCTTACGTCTTCCAACGTTGTTAGTGTCGTAAAATTGGTTAGGACACATATGTTATTAGTATATTTTTTAGACTGTGAATTAAAATTGAAGTTATCGATATGAAACCTTTGAACAACATTCCATGGTAATGAAGTATGTAAAAATTACCTGCAATTTTCAAGTATTATTTCAATTTTTATTTGCCTCCTGGACTATATAGATTTCATCTTTTGGTGCATTTAACAATGTTTAAAAACTGATTACGTCGTATACACGCGTATAAATTGAACCAGAATTTTTATGCATTTAAAGCGATAATCTAAAGTTTGGACTTCATGACGTCAGCGCAAGAAACTGATTGTATCCTCAATAAAACACATGGACATTTTTATAAATAAACTGATGCATATTCCTGACCAGCCCCTACAAATTTTATTTTACGAACTTTTTTACGTGTTTGTTCGCCTACTTGACAACCGTTATTGTGACGCAAATAAAATCGGTTATTCTCGAAATATGTCAAGTGGGCGACGACCAATGATCTGGCGGCGACCGTCCATGTCAATAGTTAAAAAAAATATAAGATATAGTCAGATCTGGTCTTAACGTGCGGGTCCAAAGGTCACTGATCATATGCGTCAAATCAGACAACACAGAGGCTATCAAAATGTTGTGAGATTATTTACAAATATACCGAAGGAAGGAAAAATAGTTTTATTATTTTAGCTATCGCGAAGATAGCCACATATACCTAATATTATAAGTTTTGTAAAAATTATGTACAGGGAGTTGAAAAAGTTACCAAAAAATTATATATTCGTTAATTATATACCTACTGTACCCCTTAATTAAAAACGACAATAATAAACAGTGCAATTTATTTTAACAATTTTACTACTAAAACCTAAAAATACAATGGCATTTAGTCTGATAAACTATTTCGATAATGAAAGAAAAAGTGGAAATTCGCAAACCAATATGCAGGAAACCGTAATTAAAACACTGGGAATTAGTTTAAGGACTATGCAGAATAATGTGCATGAAAAAAAGCATAATATAATACCCAAGAATACTAAAAAATGTAAACGAAAAACACCGTTTATAATTATAGCCTAAAAACTCTCATCGTCCCTTATAAAATCTGAAAAGTCCTCGTCGTCTGAGTCGTCTTCGAATGGAGCAATTATCATTGGCGCTACTTCGACATCTATTACTTGTTCTCGATCCCACCAATCCCTTATTAATATTTCTGTATGTTCCACCGATTTCTTCCAGTACTCTTGCGTAATATGATCTAACGAATCTTGCCAAACTATTTGTATTTGGTCGGATTTAAGACCATCACCTACATGTTTTTCATTAGAAAACTTTGCTCCAGCCCATATTAATTCTATTGCGTTAAACTGGCAATGATATGGCGGCAGTCGTAGAACCTTATGACCATATTCACGCAGTATTTCATCTACCGCGTATATTTTGGGTTTTTTAAGAGACTTTGCTATTGATAGGAGTTCCGATTTAAGCATATTTGGTAAAGGATTTTGGTTGTGTTTTTCCAGCCACTCATAAATATCACTTTTCCTCCAAGATAAGGTAGGCTGTTTGTTTAAAATTCTTGAATGATATGATGCATTATCTAATACAATTAAAGACGGAGCATCCAAATTTGGTATCAATTGAATTTTTAACCATTTTTCAAACATTTCGCAATTCATATTATCATGATAGTCAGCACTTTTTGATGTTGAAGAAAAAATTAAACTCGCACCTGCAACATATCCTGTTGCAGAACCGGCATGCAAAATAATAAAACGCTTTCCCGTACTGCACCCCTTTTTCCTTTTAACACTTTTTACAGACTCATCTTGGCAAGAATTTAAACCACTTCCATTCGAAAATATCCACGTTTCGTCTAAAAATACCACTTTTCTAAATTTCGATTTGTAATTGTCCGTATATTTTTTTAAAAACTAAACACGCTGACTCACTATCTGTGGCTGCTCACATAAAAATCTTCGGTTACAGTATTTTTTATAGCGAAAACCTAAATTTTTTATTAATTTTGATAACGCTTCAAGTCCAATTTCCAAAACACCCCGAATTTTTAATGTTTTTTGTAAAACTGGAAGAGTTACATTGGTTTTTGATTTGTATAAATCGTAAATCACATTTCGAACTCCCATTTTAATATTTTCGCTTAAATCCTCAGTCTTTGGCTTTCTTCGTTTACACTTTTTAGTATTCTTGGGTATTATGTTATGTTTTGTTTCATGCACAATTTTCTGCACAGTCCTTAAACTAATTCCCAGTGCTTTGGCTACTGTTTCCTGAATATTGGTTGGCGAATTTCCATTTTTTCTTTCATTTTCGAAATAGTTTATCAGATTATGTACCATTTTTTTTGATTGGGGATGCAAAAACCCAGAAAATTGTTTCATTTTGTTACAAACTGTTAAAGTCACAAAACTGGCATATTTAAAATAAAACGTAGCTGGTGCTATTATAAGCTTTTTTAGAATCGCTGGAAAGTAAATACATATCCTTTTTTTTTCATGTCAAAATGGAATAAGTCTGTCTCATTTATCTTACGTATTTTATTTAGAGGGTAAAATTAAACGCAAGTAAAGAAAACAAAAACTGAGAGTATATGTCTTTCTTGAATCGTATGACCCGCACGATATGACCAGATCCGACTATATCTATTTAACTAAAAGAATTAATTTTTTTGATATCAGCCCACTATTTTTGGGTACAGTATATAGGTACAGTAAGAATTAATCTAAAATTCTTTTTAAAAAATTCGCAACAAAAAACCAACACTTTTCGGATAGGGTTTCACTTTCCGGACGGCTGGTAAAATAATGTACCCAACACGCCTAAACACTGTTTTTTGGACTCGCAGACAGGAACAGGAATCTTATCTCTTCGCCCAAAAAAAACAATATTTTCGGGTCTTTTGTTATAAGTTATCATTTCTTTTAAATTATTTTATAACTTTCCAAAATCTTTACAATTTTTAGAGTATAATATTTTGGATTTGGATTAATTATCCACGAACAGTTTTCTTTACAGTTATTATTTTTTATAGTAGGTAAGCTAAATAAGTTATCACATCAGAAAATGATGCATTCCACACTTGGTCACTAATCATCTGAAATGGACAGCAGTTTTGTTCTAAATAATCTTATTGTAATTGATTAAATAACAAAAAGGAAGGTATTGCCTACCTGGTATTTTTAATCATATTTACCTACTTAACTACTACCAGATAACAACAAAGTTAGGTACGTTATTTAAAAAATAACCCATTATCCAATGCCCAATTTTTTAAATTTAAATTTAAAAATATTTATCACAGTTTGACTGGCAGAGTTAAAACGTGACATCCTTGGCAAAACATTATTTTATTAGTTTTCATATTTTATACCTACATTTTTACCAAGATATTTAAACTAACATGGTTATCTCCTTCGATGCTGACCTACCTCCCTCTCGTCTGCCGGCCCCCATCGTCGTCGGTCTCTTCTACGGGCGTTACAGCCATAGGTCGCCAGTCAACGCAAAGTCACGTCTTTTACCCTACTAGCCCGTACCTCTCAACCATAGACATTTAGACCACAGAACGCTACAGCACAGCTATATTTTCTGTGCCTAGACGCTGTCAATTGGCTAATGGGCGGGCGATTGGGGTATTTTTTTATTAAACATATCACGGATTTCTCTATTTTCCCTACTTTTATCTTCACAACCATAGATATTTACCTTTAGATAAGCAAACAAGAATCACGAAAGTGGCAAATTTATGACCTAGGCCTAGTCAGATGTGTTAAATTGGTCATAATAAAATAAAAATACATATCAAGAACTATCACTACTTTATACTTACTGAAAATACGAAATACCAGGTATTTGGGCATAATAAAATCATACAATGATCTTTACTAGTCATTGTATCCTAGCCAGTAAAGGCACAAACACAATTCACTAAACTACACAAATACTAGGAATCCATAAATATTAAACACCCCCAATAGCAAAGGAAACAAGAAATAATATGTGTGAAGTTAGCAACGTTCATCAGCACCGTTTATGCAGAAACGAATTTTTTTTTGGGGTACCTAGTACCTACGTGTCAATTCCGCCTGTAGCGTGTGTAAACGAGTTTTAATTTTTTTAGTGGGTAAGATTGAAATTCTATATATTACTTGGATTTATCGTCTTAAGCTAACAGCCCCATAAGGGTAGAATTTGAATTTTCGTCACTAAAAACATTAAAATTCGTTTACAAAAGCTACTTTTAGAAGTTTATTTCCTGTAACTTTATTCCTCCGGTTATTTGGAAATTTGTATATAGCAGGTAATTTACCCCTTTGGGGACGATAAATCCAAATGGTAGAATTTTAATTTTCGCCACTAAAAAAATTAAAATTCATCATATTTTGCCAGTCAAAATTGTTCCATCAGTAGCTAAATGTATTTAAAAGATTACTTTTATGTTTGTCCCCTACTAGAAAAAGTATATTTCCCACGAAACAAAAATCAATAAAGTCCACTTATTAGCAACTTAAACTTGTCCCCAGTGATTGTAAGTCACTTCTGTCCCGCTTGATAATAGTGTACTTGCGCGTTCATGGGTGGCACTACTATGTATCGGCATCGCTTAAACGGTTCAATTCTTGATGGCCTTTGACAATAAAGAGTTGTTTTTTTCCGCTACTTAAGACTTATTGGTGAAAAAACATGGCAAAACGTAAAAAAGTAAGTAAAACCAATTTTTAGTCTTTACTGTCCCTTGGCAGAAACGTATTGAGTATGTTAATTATACGTTTATTGATACTTTTTATACCAAAAAAGGATGATATTTCAAATAAATTTAAAGACAATTGAAAGTTAAACATAACCTAATATTTTTTAGCACAAAAAAACCTGATAAATGTCACATCTGTCCCTGTCACTTCTGTCCCCCTTTTCCATAATTTTAAAAAGGGCATATCGAGGGCTAAACTACGGTACCTCGTAAGTCTTGAATTGTAAATTTTACAGGAGGAACAAAAAACTTAATTCAACCATCAAAAAAGTATATTTTAGAAAGATATTTCATATTTGACCACAATATGACTTTCTTAATCAATATTTAATGACAAAATGATGTAAAAATGGTTTTCTTAGTATATTTTGAAAAATATGAGGTCCTGTTATTTTTATTACGCTACATACGAGGTACTACTTAGGAAGATAATGTAAAACTTTCAAATTAGAAACAAACAAAATATTTTATCAGGAAAAAATGTTCTATTACCCTTTCTAAAACAAGGTTACAAAAATCTATACAAAATTATGCAAGAATTACCTATTAACGACATTGGCTGCCTTTAGCAGATACGAGCTATCGCACCTTAATAATTTAAAACAGCAAATACGAGGTCCCGCGATTTAGCACTTATGAGTTCCTGCCCCCGTCGGAAATATGTTATTTGAATTAAAAATTTACAGAGATCTAATTATAACTTATTGTGTATGCCAATAGGTAGCCCCACGTATACTATATAGGATAATACCAAAATACCATAATCCGAAAAAATGCGACATACGAGGTACAGTAGTTTAGCCCTCGATATGTGACTTAAGTGGACAGAACTGACACCAATAATAAAATGTTTAGTATATCATTTATATTTGTTGACAATAGTGATAATCTGATATATTTAGTTTACATAGGTAGGTATACATAATAATTCGAATACCTTGGACAGTACCAAAATTTTTCGATTCGATTCGATTGGATATTGGTACAGCACCTATAAAAAACTTTTGAAAATAGAAATCAAGTCATCGAGTATTAATAAAGCTGAAATTAAAAACGGCGATTGGTTATTATCCGATTTAAATCAGAGGCAAAGCCAGGAGGAAAACCATTAAAATATATATGTCAAGTTATAGAAACTGAAAATAAATTTGAAGGAACATTTTTACGAAATAGGTAAATCGACCAGAGATTTTTAAGGATTTGTGTATGGATTTCCAGAAATTGTAGATATCTACGAATTCACCTACGAAGATATCATAGGAAAACTAGAAGAACCTAATAACTACCCAAGTAGCATTTTAACGTTGGGCAAACGTCGGTGCCGTCGACTTAACGTTAACGCACAACGTTAACACGACGTCCTTGCGACTCTTATTTATACCAGTTTGGGGAATAAAATTCGGGTTTTTACGACGTTGCCCCACGTCTTAAAGTTTATTTAAGGTTATTTTGTAAACCATTTTTAACGTTAATTTAAAACAAGTTTTTCAGTTAAGATTTACCTATCCTAGGTTAAAATTTTCTAACGTCAACTGTTTATTAACTTTAGGTTTATTTAATTAAACTATACATTAGAATTAGTGTAGCAAATGAGTGTTTGTTCTAAAAAGTATTATTATATATTATTATTTACTGCACATACAGTTTCTGCATAAATGAAGTAAATTGCCAAAGATAAGTATTAAAAATGACAACAATGGCCACTTTACTGTTAAATATTAATATAATACTTCCAAAATTTAGGGATCGCCCTAAAAATAATGATTTTTTAATAAAATTTTTTAATAAAAATGGCAAAAAGTTAAAAAAAAAACCTAATCGTTTTGGTTTACAATGTGAGTTAAAATAAATCTACATTTATTATATTATGAATGTTACAACACTAAAATTTAATAAATTTTAAAGTATTCAAACATGGCGACATTTTGATCTCGTCCTTTAATAAATTAAAAATGGAGAGGTCCGCAGTTTATTCTAAAATATCACCTATTTTAACAAGAACACGCATTAAGTTGAAAAGTCTACACTTTAAGACTCGAAAGTTTGAAAAATTGCACCTATTTGTTTTAACTTGAAGTTTAAATTGGTTTAAATAGGTGGCGCTAACTAGTGCAAACTTAACCTTAAACTACCAAAAAAGGTCAAAATTCACAACTGATTAAAACTTTACTTCTGTAAAGAAAATAATCCAAAAAAGAAAACAACATATAACCCTACAAATTCGAAACTGCGGTAGTTTAACAATTTCCATTACAATTAAATATGCCAAACTTTAAAGTATGTATATATAACGCAGCTGAATAAAATTGAGCCTGTTCCTCATTATTGGGAATAGGATAGCGTACTATATTGGCCTCCAACGAAAAGTGAGACGAGGACAAAACAATGTGATGCTACTTCTGTGCCAGATCCTTTCAAACCTCACTTTTGTCAGTTGACTTTAATGACAACCAATCAACCACTGACAGACAGAAAAAAGAAGAGTCCTTTTAGTTGGCATTTATAACGTTTAACAACGTTATTGTACGTTGGATATTTCTCCGTAGCAACAGGTGACGTTTGATAACGTTGAAGTGTACTACGTTTCCTAATCTAAGGAATTTTAACGTCGAGAATGGTCTTTTTTGGACGACGTTTTAAGCGAGAACCTAAATTGCCGATATTTAACGTTGTTGGTGATAAACTAAAACGTATTTACGTAAATACGACGTTGATACAACGACGGGTAGTATACGCCCTTTTGGGCAACTAATTTTGTCGGCAGGACAACGTTAAATTTTGTCAAAAATAAGTCGTAAGTCGAAGAATTACTAAAAAATGTTACTTGGGTATTAAAATTTAAAATTAATACCAATGCCGAATAATATATTCTAATTACTCATTAATAATGTTTTTTATTGAAAAATAGTAATTTGTTTGTTTCTTTTAGTGTATTTAATAGAACGGCCTATATTATAACTATATAAAACTAACTGATTAGAGGTTGTATTATTTTGTCACTCCTGTCCCCATATTTATCACTTCTGTCTCCTTGTATTTTTTGCTTATAAAACATACTTTTATATTGCTGTGGTTATTTTGGCTACCAAAGCTGCTTTGTATGCTACTAATTTAGCTATAAAAAATAAGCCATAGTCATATTAGACATTTATTGTTTCAGAAGAGAAAGTTTAAATTTAAAAATAAAAAAATATATTTTTTGGTCTTTGCTACCTCAATTTTTCAAATCTATTAAACTTTTTAAGAGTACAGTAAGAAACCTATTAAAAAACAAAAGACTTCTACCGAAATTATTATAGTTGGAGACGTTATGTCATATACAGATTATGAATTATTGTATAATAAAGTCAAGGGGACAGAAGTGACTTTTATAATGACTTAAACATTTTGCCAGTCACTTGCCAACAGAAATTATTACTTAACTTGTGTTTAATAATGTATTTTACAAAATTTAAAGCTTTTAAAATTGTATAGAGTTAAATATCAACCCATATAGCTAAAACAAATTTTTTAAAAAAATTTCTGCATTTTTTAAAGTTACGGGAGAAATACCCATAGACGCTACAGGCGGAATGACACGTACCCCAAAAAATGTCGTCGCTACATAAACGTTGCTGATAAACATCTCTAACTTCACACATATCAAGAAATTCACTGAGGATGTCGCTAAACAAGGATAACCTAATAACAAGAGGGTTGTGCGCATGCCCATACCTGTAAGGCGGCAAGGCGTGTGACTGGTGAGCTATGCGTATATATGCATATATTTAGTATTTAATAAAGTATTTAAAAATAAATGAAGTAAAAGATGCACCACTAAACTTGACTGTTAGTATTCATTTGTTTAAACATAAAATATACAATAATATTCGTAAACAGTATTTATTATCATACAATATTATTTTTTACAACAAAACTATTATAAAACGCCAAATGGCTGTCCAGTTCTGTAGCAGTTTGGTCTCCGTCATTCAACCAAAACCTTAATGGAACTGCAGTACCAGTATCTAACCATGAACAAATCATATGAGGTATTGTAATTACTGTAAGCATTGCATTCTTTTTCTTTCTCCCAGAGTTCTTTCTTCGTTCCGTCAGTGTTTCATACAAGCCATTAGTTGCTTAAAGCACACATCTCCCATCAATCTCAAGTAAACACTGTCATATACCAATACAATAATTATCAGTAATTCATTCAAGCAAAGAGTTGCTTAGAGTACATATCATATAAAACAATTTTTTTACCAATAATCAAACATCGATAACCAAGTCCAAGTTTTTAGCAAGAAAAATGTCACCGTAGAAAGTTGCCAGTAATTTTGTTTGTAACTTCCTTTATCCACAGTTGCAAGAATATGCCTTTCTTACTAGACCTATAAATTGTACCATGGCGTCTTCTTGTGAAATGCCCTTTTTCTTTGTCCAAGCTTCCCATTTAGCTCTTTCCACTATATTAAAAGCGCTTGGTCTGCCTGCAAACGAAATATTATTAATTAATAAATAAAATACTCTGGTTTTGTTAATATGCTGGTTAATCATGGTTAAATAGGAAAGTTATATGGAATTTTAAGCTGATTTAAAATAAATTTTGCAATTTGGCGTTAGTATAGGTGTATGAATTTTGAGATTTTTGAAAGCAACCAACTGAAATCGTTTTTTTTGTCGGACAAACATAGTTGAATTTAGTAATTCTATACTATCATGTTTTTTCCAAAATTTTAAAAATTTACCATTTTGTTTTCAAATTTGGAAAAAATTAATAACCAAATATATCGTCATATGGATAATTTTATGGGTGTTCCATTTAAAAATATGTATTATTTTATTTTTTTGCTTTTCTGGACAACCTTATACATAAACTGAAGCTAATCATCACTGATTGCATTATTTTTTATTGTCTAAGTAACAAATTATAATATAAAAATAATAAAAGCATAAAATGGATATATTTTGGTGTACTACTTTAAGAAAAAAAATTGTTACCAAGTCGAGTGGAAATTAAATCGACCATAAGAATATCAAAAAAAATTAAATATTTGAGTTCAATTAATACGGAAGTTATTAAACAGATTTAAAAGCTTCTATTTTGCCATTAAGAACATGAAGTATTTTTTATAATGAAAAAGTACATACCTCTATTATTATCTCCTCTTGTAGCTTGTTTCAAAAGTCCATAGATTTCTAATCCATCGTCAATGGATGGAGGACAACCTTTACTATTGGAGAAGGTCAGACACGATTTGAATTTCTGGAAATAAACCACATTTATTATTAATCATTAATATTTGTTATAAATGTTTTAATAATTTTATTTCCCTCTTTAATGTATGTGTTCAATGTACCAAATTTATGTAGGTATGTTCATATGTTACAGCCATATAAAAAAAATTAGGATTTTTAAAATGTTTTAAGCGTGAATAAAGAGCCCATTTTTTAAAAAGCTCTTGTTGTCCATATAACATTTTTAGTGAAGTAAAATGGAAACAAATCGCTAGAATGTTTTAATGTAAAATTGAATTCTAAAGCATATTTATTTAACAGAATTTTCTTTATATTCCGTATTTTTTTTCTAATTAAAATTTGAAACTTCACTGTAATTTTCCGGTTTTTTCAATAATTAATTTTCGAATTGTGAGTATCAAACATATTTTGGCTACAAAACGTAGGTCATTGAACATCCGTAAATTATTGTGTGCCACAGGCAACCGACAATCGCCAATAGAAGGAATAACTTTTGGGAAATATTAAGACAAATTAGTAAATTTTCGACTTACTTGTTGCACTGCTTCTACAGACATATTTTTGTGTAAAATACAAATTCACAAATTATTATAAATTTATTTAGGCTTCTGTATACACCTTTCGGACAAGAAACTAACTTTATTTTGACCGGATTATTTCACCACTAATGCCACCCAAACGAAGCAGAAGAAGATAAGTAACTACCTAATTTGAGTGGCAATGGTATTCAAAACTCTTTATATAGTCTAAAGTCAGTTGCAGTTATCAAATGTTTAGGTTTTGATTCTTTTATCCAAAGTCGCTGTTCTAATAGACTAGGAAGAAAGTATCTACTACTGGATATTTAATTCCGGGTCAGTTTACGTGAGTATATTATTCAGGTTGCCCTAAAAGGTATGATCAATAATTTGGGATTGAGTCGATTAATCAAAAATAAATTGTGGACTTTATATAAAATTGTGTCCTTTTTTCACTTACTACAAAGCTATCCCCCTAAAGGGGGCATTCTGAAGGTGGTTTTTTCTAAATATTTTCAAAACCTTTGTAGATACAAACTTAAAATTTAGATATTTTGTTAAAATTTGTACCCTGAATAAAGCTGTGGTCTAAAAATGTCGATATTTAAGAAATGTGGCCAGAAATAGGGGATAGTGGAGTAGAAATAGACATAACTTTTTTTTACGTTAACATTATTTATACTTTTTATCTCAAATTAGAAACCTGACGTATTTTACGAAAATAAGGTACTATTGGTAAGACATGATTGGATGCAAGTTACCTTGCATTTGAAAAAATTCCTAATTTAAGTTATTTACTAGCATTAACAAATCCTAAAATTTTATTCAAATTAATTTAATTTATTTCCTAATTTGAAGTTTATTTTAAAATGGCAAAAAAAATATATTCCAATAATCAAAATCTTCCTAGAGTATCACAAACCTTTCCTAGTTGAGATCAGATTTAAGCATATTCCACTAAACGCTCAATTCTCTTATTTACCAGTGGTGAGGACGGCGATTATAGTTATCTTTTATCTTTGTTTTGATAAGTTAAATAGAAAAGAACAGGACACAGACTCGAGATATCATTCATGCAGATGCCAGAGGGTCGACTTTCAGCCTGAATCTCTGCGACTAGTCGATTTTTTTTGTGACGTAGGTAGCTGATTTCGCCAGTTTTTATTTTCGAGCGTATTTTGTTTAATTATTTTCTCAATAAATATTTCAAAACTTTAAAAACTAAAACAGTAGAAAACTTTACTTCCTAGGATAAAAATAAAAAATTTAGTAAAAAAGCACATTACATGCACTTTTAGGTAAAATACATCTCAAAGTATATCGTCTTGACTTTCGCCTTTCATTTATTTTAATAAAACCTCATTGTTTTATACCTGGAAGGTTTACAGGGTGACATATTTACTATTTTAATAATGTCACTTGTTTACTATTATTTTGCATAGAAATGTTGTCCTTGTTATCAAGAGCAGGTAGGTCCACCCTGTATTCGATAAGTTTATGGCGTTTGAAATTATTGTTATTTAGGCTAGACACCCTTGTTAATTGACACCAGGTCCGAGCCTGGTGCAATTAGGATATATAATCAGTATTGAGGAAGTCTGTGTATTGTAAATTTAAGAAATTTGTTGAAGTTTAGTGTTGATTCTGTAGTGCATAGAAATATCAGTGTTCAATTAGTTTTTTATTATGTGGCGCCCGTGAGAAAATTAATATACCTAATTAAAAATTAATAAAACAATATCCCCGCCAGTAGCGTGATTATAATGTATAAATAATGAGATATAGAGCGCCGAACAGATCAAGTATTAAAACTGAAATAGAAGAATATTTATTAGAAAATGATATTTATTTTGTTACAAAAAAACTTTTAGAAGTCTTAAATACACTTAATTTAACATTAAAAACAATACATACAACTCACGACCACTAATCAATAAAATCTATTTTTATATTTCATCTATGCCCCGTCGACATACGGATAGCATCATCTGCAGGAATCCATAGGAAACCTTTGAACAACATTCCACGGTAATGAAGTATGTAAAAATTACCTGCAATTTTTAAGTATTATTTCTATTTTTGTTTGCCTCCTAGACTATATAGATTTCATCTTTTGGTGTATTTAAGAACGTTTAAAAACTGATAACGTCATATTATGCACGAGTATAAATTTAACAAAAAAAATTTATGCACTTTAAACGAGAACCTAATTACTGTTGACTTCATGACGTCAGAAATAAACGGATTGTGTCCTCAATAAAACACATGGACATTTTTATAATTAAACTGATACATATTCCTGACCAGCCCCTACAAATTTTGTTTTGCGAACTTATTTACGTGTGTGTTCAAATATACAGAGTGTCTCGCGCCTACTTGACAACCGTTATTGTGACGCAAATAAAATAAATAACGTTTATTCTCAAAATATGTCAAGTGTGTGGTGATCGTCCATCAGAATATTTCCGAAAATGATGCGGTTTGAATCCTGCAAATTTGAATAATGGCCTTTTCGGAGACGCTCTTTTCAAATAAAATAACAGCGGCGTATGCGACTTCTGGATTACCGGAAGTTGTTTCAAACTTGCTTATTTTAATTGGAGCACCCTTATATCATATAGTTTTTGTGTTTCTTTTTTCATGCTTATTTTAATTGGAGCACCCTTATATCATATAGTTTTTGTGTTTCTTTTTTCATTTACAATAACTTTTATTAATCGTTTTTTATGATACTGTATGCGGTTCTGAGAAAAAAATTAATTTCTCAAATTTTGACCTTTAACAGGGTGTCCCATAAATTTAAATAACCTATCAAAGATAAAAAAGTAAAACTCAAAACTCCGGTTGTGGAATTAGATAATTATTATTGTGTTCGATAATGAATTGTCGGAAAATTTGTACAGAATTAGGAAATCCTGGTTCTTTAATTGAAGATTTCTTTATTTATTTAAACACATAGGTCTAACCAGGTTTTACCAACAACTCCTATAAACAAGAACACATCGCTCTAAAGAAATTTGGTAATGACGTTGTTTAGGTAAAAGAATAAACACACCTAATTTCAACGAATACTTACTAATTTAGTAAACAAGCTTTATAATGATTGACACCAAATCAACAACATATATTACAACTGATTACAAAAACTGCCTCTATACCGGGTGTTTCTGAAAAGACGTTCACCCCTATTAACTATGTAACTTTTTTATATTTATAGATATTAAAATGAAATTTTGAGAATATGCATAAGAGATGAGTCTGCATTTATTATTGGCATAATTTTCTATTTGTTAGCACTTCCGGTTTGACCGGAAGTGACCTGGTCTTTGATATTTTAATTAGGACATCTTGTATATTTTTACTTATTTGGGTTCAGAATAACATTATGAGTGAAATAACACCTCACTTGTCATTTTTTGACGTGTTATAACATTTTTATGGTTATTTTTTATTTTCAATCTAGAGTGCTACAAATTAATTAAATCTGTTAATTTATAGTCAAGTAGTATATGAAAATTAAATTTATGTCATAATAATTGACTTTCTAATTTTCACAAGCGTTTAAAAAATGAAATTTTCTTTTCCTGACGTTAACTCCATTTTTCCAAATAGAACGATGGTGGTTCACTAGGATATTAAAAACGAGCATTTTTTTCTCAACAATTTGATACCATACACTCCTATGCTATTTGAAAATTGACACTGAAAAATTTGCCTAAAATCCCAATCGCAAATTTAAAAGCGTTATGCATTATTGCCGCCCTCTCTTTTCTAAAGAAATATATAAAGGCGGCTTTGAAAAACAATGGAATGGTTTTAAAATGCAATATGGCTTTAATTTAAAGTTGTAATGTCATCTTAATCTTAACATAGTATAAAACAAAGTCGCTATCCTGTCTTATGTGCTTAAATCTTTAAAACTACGCAACGGATTTTGAAGCGGTTTTTTTAAATAGATAGAGTGATTCAAGAGGAAGGTTTTTATGTATAATTAGCGACCCGCCCCGGCTTCGCACGGGTGGAATTTCAGAAAGTGGCATGCCGGGTACTAATATATCGGGTTTGTTCGGGTTTGTATTTATACCAGCGGGTTGCAACGCATGCCGGGTACACGCTAGTTAGTTTATAAAACATGCAATCTTGCGGCTTCAGAAGAATTTTTCTGGTCACTCCAAAAATTAGGAGCATATCAATTTGTTCATTTCTAGTAAAACTATAACCATTTTATCTGATTTACATTGTAAGTTTAATAAACGAATGACATTACAATTTAAATATAAAACCATATTGGTTTTCAAAACCATTCCATTGTTTTTCAAAGCCGCCTTCTTTAGAAAATACACGGCGGCAATAATGCATAACGCTTTTAAATTTGCGAATGGGACTTAAGGCAAATCTTTTCGTGTCAATTTTAAAATAGCATAGGAGTGTGTGGTATCAAATTGTTTGAAAAAAAAATGCCTAATTTAAATATCCTATCCCGGTTAAATTTTCTTCAAAAAATATTAGCCGTATAACAATATTACCCACAATGCCGACCCATACGTTTATTTTTTGTTTGTTCACTCATCCAATGTGAATTTACGTCCGACCAATAACGTTAGTTCTGAGTATTTACCCCTCCATTTAAACAAAACCATCTACCACCTATCGTTAAACGAACGGGAAAATATGCAGGTCTGGGCTTTAATATCTTGTTTGTGTTTAAATAATCATAATAAAATAAAGTTACATATCAAGAACTTAAGAACTATCACTACTTTATACTTACTGAAAATATTAAATACCCGGTATTTTACCCCTATTTGGGCATAATAAAATCATACAATGATCTTTGCTAGTCATTGTATCTTAGTCACTAAATGCACAAACACAATTCACTAAACTACACAAAAACTAGAAATCCTTAAATAATAAACACCCACAATAGCAAGAAAACAACAACAAATCATATGTGTGAAGTTAACAAATTTTAATTTTTTGACAAAGGTTAAAATTTTATCATTTGGATTTATCGTCTTTAGCTAACTACCCCATGAGGGTAGAATTTAAATTTTCGTCACTGAAAAAAATAAAATTCTTTTACAAACGCTACTTTTCGAAGTTTATGTCCTGTAACTTTTTCCTCCGGTTTTTTGGAAATTCGCATATAGCAGGTAATTTACCCCTTTGGGGTAGTTTACTAGAAACGATAAACCCAAATGGTAGAATTTTAATCTTTGCCACTAAAAAAGATAAGATTCGTTTACAGACGATACAGGCGGAATTGACACGTACCCCAAAAAATGTCGACGCTACACAAACGTTGCTGATAAACATCGCTAACTTCACACATATCAAGAAATTCACAGAGATAACGTAAAACACAACAAAAAAATTGTTCTCAGTCGGTTCTGGAGTGTATTTTGAGGATGTTGCTAAACAAGGAAAACCTAATAACAAGAGGTTTGTGCGCATGCCCATACCTGTAGGACGGCAAGGCGTGTGACTGGTGAGCTATGCGTATGCATATAGTTAGTATTTAATAAAGTATTTAAAAAAAATGAAGTAAAAGATGCACCACTAAACTTAAGTGTTAGTATTCATTGTTTAATATAAAATATACAATAGTATTCGTAAACAGTATTTATTATCACAATATTTTGTTTTACAACAAACCTCCTATTATAAAACGCCAAATGGCTGTCCAGTTCTGTAGCAGTTTGATTTCCATCATCCAACCAAAACCTACAGTAACAGTATCTAACCATGAACAAATCATATGAAGTATTGTAATTACTGTAAGCATTGCATTCTTTTCTTTCTCCCCGAGTTCTTTCTTCGTTTCGTCAGTGTTTCATCCAAGCAATTAGTTGCTTTAAGCACACATCTCCCATCATTCTTAAGTAGACACTGTCATATACCAATAATTATTAGTAATTCATTCAAGCAAAGAGTTGCTTAAAATACATATAAAACGATCTTTTTACCAATAATCAAACATCGATAACCAAGTTTTTTAGCAAGAAAAATGGTTTGTATGTTAAATGCGAATAACTTAATTTGTTCACGGGTCACCGTAGAACGTTGCCAGTAAATTTCTTTTTTACTTCCTTTATCCGCAGTTGCAAGAATATGCCTTTCTTACTAGACCTATAAATTGTACCATGGCGTCTTCTTGTGAAATGCCCTTTTTCTTGGTCCAAGCTTCCCATTTTGCTCTTTCCACTATATTAAAAGCGCTTGGCCTGCCTGCAAACAAAATATTATTAATTAATAAATAGAATAAATAAAATGATTTTGTAAATATGCTGGTTAATGGTGGTTACCTATAATATAGGAAAGTTATATGGAATTTTAGGCTGATTTCACAGAATTATTGCAATTTATTAGTAGGTATTTGAATTTTGAGATTTTTGAGAGAAACCAACCGAAATCGGATTTTTTGTCGGACAAACATTTGAATTTAGTAATTTTATACTTCCTATCAAGTTTTTTCCAAAATTTTAAGAATTTACCATTTTGGTTTTAAAATTTGGAAAAAATGAATAACCAAATATATCGTCATATTATGGATAATTTTATGGGGTGTTCCATTTAAAAATATGTATCGTTTTATTTTTCTGCTTTTCTGGAACACCCTATACATACACTTAAGCTAATCATCACTGAATGCGTTATTTTTTATATTCTAAATAACAAATTATAATATGAAAATATTAAAAGTATAAAATGGATATATTTTGGTGTACTACTTTAAATAAAGATGTTGTTACCAAGTCGAGTGGAAATTATAATAAATCGACCATACGAATATCAAAAAAATTAATTAATACCGAAGTTATTAAATAAAGCAACAGACTTAAAAGCTTCTATTTCTCCATTAATTAAGGACATGAAGTATTTTTTTATAATAAAAAAGTACATACCTCTATTATTATCTCCTCTTGTAGCTTGTTTCAGGAGTCCATAGATTTCTAATCCATCGTCAATGGATGGAGGACAACCTTTACTATTGGAGAAGGTCAGACACGATTTGAATTTCTGGAAATAAAATAGATTTATTATTAATCGTTAATATTTATTAAAAATGTTTTAATAATTTTATTTCCCTTTTTAATGTGTGTTAATGTTACAGCCATATAAAAAATTGGATTTTAAAAATGTTTTAAGCGTGAATAAAGAGCCCATTTTTTAAAAAAGTTTTTATTGTCTATATAACATTTTTATTGAAGTAAAATTGAAACAAATCGCTAGAATGTTTTAATGTAAAATTAAATTCTAAAGCATATTTATTCAACAGAATTTTCTTTAGATTCCGTATTTTTTTCCTTATTAAAATTTTAAACTTCACTGTCATTTGAACGAATAACTTTTGGGAAGTATTACGACAAATTAGTAAATTTTCGACTTACTTGTTGCACTGCTTCTACAGACATATTTTTGTGTAAAATGCAAATTCACAAATTATAAATTTAGTTAGGCTTCTGTATTCACCTTTCGAACAAGAAACTAACTTTATTTTGACCGGATAGTTTCACCACTAATGCCACCCAAACGAAGTAGAAGAAAAGACCTAACTTAATCGGCAATGATATTTAAAACTCTTTATATAGTCTAAGTCCAGTTATCAAATGTTTAGGTTTTGGTTAATTAAATTGACGCTTATTGAGCATTCTAATTTAATTATTTTATCCAAAATAGCTTTTCTAATAGACTAGGAAGAATGTATAATGTATCTACTATTGACATATAATTACAGGTCTTCCACGTGGATAATAAACTTCATAGTATTTGAAAATGTATTAGTAGTTCGTAAGTATATTATTCAGGTTGTCCTAAAAGGAAAAGGTATGATCAATATTTGGGATTGAGTCGATAAGTCAAAAATAAAGTATTAATTAGATAACTTGGCGGAACTGATGGTATGTCTTACGTCTTCCACCGTTGTTAGTGTTGTAAAATTAGTTAGGACATATGTTATTAGTATATTTTTAAGACTGTGTAAATTAAAATTAGAGTTAACATTTTTTTAATCCGTCACTAATTTCTTCTCGTAAAATATCTGTTAGCCTGTTGTAAATAATAAATTTTGGCTTGAAATTTTCATTATGTTAATTGATGTCAAAAAGGCAATGCGATGTAAGTACTTTACAATTTCTCTTTTAAATGAATTTGCATGTACATACCTATATCTCTCTTTGTTCAATTATATAGTATGGTTGTAAACTAAAACACTAATTATAATTTAAAAAATGATATAATGTCCGCGAAAATAATTAAAGAAAGAAAATATTGTGGCATATCGGACAAGTGTATAACTATTTTTTATATTGGAATACACAGGTATCCATTGAACTTGGATCCCTGTGTATTCCAATATAAAAAATAGTTATACACTTGTCCGATATGCCACAATATTTTCTTTCTTTAACTAATTATAATATAATCGAAAAATGTTTAGCGGCGTGTAGACAAAGTTTTTCAAATTCTAAGCTGGAACCTCTCGATTACCAGTCGAACGCTCTACCATTTCCTCTACGGAGAACCTGAAATTCTCTTACAACTCTCGGCCATCTAACTTATCTAATTTTGATGTTAGTCGTATACAGTTAGGAATCTTCTGCCTGGGGTTATTAAGGGGAAAAGACTCACTTACGACCACTGATCATTAAGATCTATTTTTATGTTTCATCCATGCATCGTCGACATACGGATAGCATAATCTGCAGAAATCGATATGAAACCTTTGAAGAACATTCCACGCAGGGCCGATCCTAGCAGGTGTGCAGCGCGTGCACCGCACGCGGGCGGCCAAACCAAGGGGCGGCCGTAGGCCGCAGATAGTTCTTAGATAGTTCCAAGCAAAACTTTTTACGAATTTCTCGAAATAAAAATATGTGACATTTATCAAACTATTAAAAGTCTTGAAACATTTAAGTTTTTGTGTTCAATTTTAATTTGGCATGATTTATTATCAAGAATTGATGTATTGAGTAAAATGCTTCAAAATCCTAAATTAAACATCGCGGAATGCATTAAAGGATAATCTTAAAACATATTTAGTTTTCCAAAGATCTGACGATAATTTTAAAATATTTGTCGATTCAGCAACAACACTTGCTAGAGATTTAGGTATTGATCCCGAATTTCCCATCTCGAAGCTCAGAACAAAAGTTCGTTTATTTGATTACGAGGGCAGTGATGAACCAGTTTTAAATCCCTTCCTGCAATTCAAGATTGCTTTCTATTTTTCAGTTCTTGATTACGCGATCTCTTCGATAAATGAAAGATTTACTTTATTATCTGAGTGCTATTCAATATTCTGCTTTCTGTATGAGTTTCACACCATTTCTAATGATGACCTCATGAAAGCCTGCATGGACTTAGATATTAAGTTACAGTTACAGGAGGAAGGAACTATTGTGAAAGATATAGTTGGTATACAACTCTTTAATGAAATAACTTCATTTAAAGATATTTTTCCAGGTAAAAAACAGCCAATTAAGATATTAGAAATTTTAGTCAAAAATGATCTCATTCCCTGTTTTCCAAATTTTGCTCTAGTAATAAGGATTTTTTTAACCTTACTTGTTTCTGTGGCTTTAGGCGAAAGAAGTTTCAGTAAATTAAAAATTATTAAAAATTACTTGAGAAATAATATGACACAAGAAAGACTTTCAGATTTGGCCATCATCTCTATTGAATCCGAAATCTCTGAAAAAATTGCTCTCACCGCAATTATTGACAAATTTGCTTCTCAGAAAGCCAGAAAAATTATTTTATAGTTAATTATTAGGTAGTCTTCGAGGAAGAACTGATTTATATACTTTTCGTAGCTCAAGATTTATGCTTTAGTACTTTTTGTTATTTTGTATTTTCTGGTAAATACTGTTGTTTTACATTTCTAATTATGAAATGTCTATTTTTGTTTCAAAAGTAATATTTTTGTTAGTTTATTATTTTGTTAAAGTAAAAAGAAAAAAGGTGTCGCTAATAATATAACATATTAGCTGGCCCAAAAATAAAGTCGCTTTTCCGTAAAATTTTATTTGTAGTTTGCATTTTTATTAATGTTTAACTTTTTGCTCTTATGTACATGTAGATGAGTTTATAGCGTCAACGTTAAGTATTACTCAAAATAGGAAAAACTCTTTAGAGGGGCGGCATAATAGGTCTTTGCACGCGGGCGGCCGACACCCTAGGATCGGCCCTGATTCCACGGTTATAAAGTAAAAATTAGCTGCAATTTTAAAGTATTATTTCAATTTTTGTTTGCCTCCTAGACTATTATATTGATTTAGATTTCATCTTTTGGTGCATTCCCAACGTTTAAAAACTAATTGCATCGTATATACACGAGTATAAATTTAACAATAATTTTTATGCTCTTGAAAAAATAATCTAATAGTTCTGACTTCATGATGACGTCCGAAAGAAACTGCTTGTGTCCTCAATAAAACACATGGACATTTTTATAATTAAACTGATGCATATTCCTCAGAAACCTTTATTCCCAGCCCCTAGCAATGTTACTTTACGAACCTATTTGCCTGTTTGTTCAAATATACGCCTATATATAAATCTCACGCCTATTTGACAACCGTTATTATAACGCAAATAAAATAACGTTTATTCTCAAAATATGTCAAGTGGGCGGCGACCGTCCATAAGAATATTTCCAAAAATGATGCGATTTGAATCCTGCAAATTTAAATAATGGGCTTTTCGGAGAGGCTCTTTTCAAATAAAATAACAGGGCCGGTATGCGACTTCTGGATTACCGGAAGCTGTTGTTTCAAATTTGCTTATTTTAATTGGAGCATCCTTATATCATATAGTTTTTGTGTTTCTTTTTTCATTTGCAATAACTTTTATTAACCGTTCCGTTTCTGAGAAAAAAATTAATTTCTCAAATTTTGATCTTTAACAGGGTGTCGCATAAATTTAAATAACTTTTCAAAGATAAAAAAGTACCTAAATCTCGAAACTCCGTTTGTGGAATTAGATATTTGATAATGAATTGTCGGAAAATTTGTACAGAATTAGGAAATCCAGGTTCTCTAATTGGAGCTTTATTTATTTATTTAAGCACATAGGTGTAACAGGTTTTACCCCATTTATAAGATGTGATACATAATCAAAATCATAAAGTATACAAAGTTGTTGTATTATTATTTATATGTTATATTTTGTTAAATCTAAAATATTTTATATATTAAGACTAGAAGTCATATTACATCACAAGTCATATTGTAATTCCAAGAAGCACATTCTTGGTTACATTAAAATACTGATGGGCATTCATAGCAAAAATGTCCAGTTTGAAGGCAATATTATTATATTGTTTACACACGTTGTAAACTGACAATCTTTATCATCAAGTTATTAGCTGCTGTGGGCAGATAAAATAGGTCTCTTCATCTTGTATTAGCAGCTGGAATGCGAAATTTAAGGAGAGCAAGTAATTCAGTGCAGTCTATCGTATAGTTGCATAATTTAAATAGGAACTGTAGGCTAATTCATGATCTTCGTTGAGATAGTGATGGAAATTCAAACCTTTGAAGTAGGTGCTTAGTGCTATAGTCAGTGCCTCGTGGAGGATAGAATACATCGGTTACAAAGGGATGATATTTTAAAAAATTTCTTCGAACACCTTCAATGGCCTTCACATATTCTTTGTAATGTGGATTCCATAATATCGGTTCGCCACATTCCAATCTATAGAGCGTACATATTATGAGTAATAGAGGATTTTGATCGACTGAATATTATTAAAGTTTTTACATGTACGAATGAGAAATCCTAGCATTTTTATAGAAGATTCACGGACATTTATTACATTTTGGTTAAAGGACCATTTGGAATCAAATTTAATCCTTAGGTCCCCACGGAAATCAACACGATCGAGCGCTATTGATTTGATACTATATTGATAAAGAATTTTATGTTTTTTAAGGGTGAAGGTCATGATTTTACATTTGTCAGTATTCAAGGGTAGTTGATTATCACCACTGGTTAAGCTGGTCAAGGTCATTTTGCAAACAATCGCAATCGAGAGGGGAACGAATAATCCTGAAAATCTTAAGGTCATCTACAAACAGAAGTAAAAGGCTATTAATGCATAAGTAAGATGAGTAAGTCATTCATAAAAAGCGAAAACAGTAATGGAGCCAGGTGCTACCCTGTGATGCACCACTTGTGGCGATGAATTCAAATGATTTTTGACCCAGGTGTTCTACATACAAATGGCGATTTGATAAAAGAGGAGATAAAATTGCACAAGTTGTCGCTGAAGCCAAGGTTAGCCAATTTAGTTAGAAGCAATGGTTTAGTCTGTCTCTTCGAATAATCGGTGTACACAGTATCCACCTGGAGTCTACAGTTCAAAGCATCACTTACAAAGTTGCTGAAGCAAACCAGATTGGTAATCGTACTTCTGCCGGAGAAGAAACCATGCATGTTGGAGCAGAGGTCATATTAGTGAGTTTACTTCTGAAAGCGGTCTGTTGTACATCATCATTTCAAATACCTTAGCGGAGACACTAAGAGGCATATAGGCACCCCCAATAGCAAAGAAAACAAGAAATCATACGTGTCAAGTTAGCAACGTTCATCAGCACCGTTTATGCAGCGACGAATTTTTTTCTGGGGTACGTGTCAATTCCGCCTGTAGCGTGTGTAAACGAGTTTTAATTTTTTTAGTGGGTAAGATTGAAATTCTACCATTTGGATTTATCATCTTTAGCTAACAACCCCATAAGGGTAGAATTTCAATTTTCGTCACTAAAAACATTACAATTCGTTTACAAAAGCTACTTTTCGAAGTTTATATCCTGTAACTTTATTCCTCCGGTTTTTTGGAAATTCGTATATAGCACATAATTAACCCCTTTGGGTAGTTTACTAAAGACGATAAATCCAAATGGTACAATTTTAATTTTCGCCACTAAAAAAATTAAAATTCGTTTATAGACGCTACAGGTGGAATGACACGTACCCCAAAAAATGTCGTCGCTACATAAACGTTGCTGATTGATAAACATCTCTAACTTCACACATATCAAGAAATTCACTGAGGATGTCGCTAAACAAGGAAAACCTAATAACGAGAGGGTTGAGCGCATGCCCATACCTGTAGGGCGGCAATGCGTGTGACTGGTGAACTATGCGTATGCATATATTTAGTATTTAATAAAGTATTGAAAAATAAATGAAGTAAAAGATGCACCACTAAACATGAGTGTTAGTATTCATTTGTTTAAATATAAAATATACAATAACATTCGTAAACAGTATTTATTATCACAAAATATTTTTTTTTACAACAAAACTTCTATTATAAAACGCCAAATGGCTGTCCGTAGCAGTTTGGTCTCCATCATTCAACCAAAACCTTAATTGAACTACAGTACCAGTATTTAACCATGAACAAATCATATTATGATGTATTGTAAATATTGTAATTACTGTAAGCATTGCATTGTTTTTCTTCCTCCCAGAGTTCTTATTTTTCTTCTTCGTTTCGTCAGTGTTTCATCCAAGCAATTGGTTGCTTTAAGCACACATCTCCCATCATTCTTAAGTAGACACTGCCATATACCAATAATTATCAGTAATTCATTCAAGCAAAGAGTTGCTTAAAATACATATAAAACGATCTTTTTACCAATAATCAAACATCGATAACCAAGTTTTTTAGCAAGAAAAATGGTTTCTATGTTAATGGCGAACTACTTAATTTGTTCATGGATTACCGTAGAAAGTTGCCAGTAATTTTTTTTTTACTTCCTTTATCCACAGTTGCAAGAATATGCCTTTCTTACTAGACCTATGAATTGTAACATGGCGTCTTCTTGTGAAATGCCCTTTTTCTTGGTCCAAGCTTCCCATTTTGCTCTTTCCACTATATTAAAAGCGCTTGGCCTGCCTGCAAACAAAATATTATTAATTAATAAATAGAATAAATAAAATGATTTTGTAAATATGCTGGTTAATGGTGGTTACCTATAATATAGGAAAGTTATATGGAATTTTAGGCTGATTTCACAGAATTATTGCAATTTATTAGTAGGTATTTGAATTTTGAGATTTTTGAGAGAAACCAACCGAAATCGGGTTTTTTGTCGGACAAACATAGTTGAATTTAGTAATTTTATACTTCCTATCATGTTTTTTCCAAAATTTTAAGAATTTACCATTTTGGTTTTAAAATTTGGAAAAAATTAATAACCAAATATATCGTCATATTATGGATTATATAATAATAATAATAAACAATCTTTATTTCAAAGGTATGTTAAAGCTACAGCCACAACATAAAACGAAATAACGTCATAAAAAAAACATAATATAAATATGTAGAAAAGATGACACAAAAATCTAACAATTTCTCATGTATTCAAAATATTCCTCTACATTGTATGGTTCCATATCTACTAACAAATTAAATATTTTTTTCTTTAAACAGCTAACATTATCAATCATTTTTATATTCATCGGCAGGTAATTGAAAAACTTTATACAATTGTAATAACCACCTTTTTCTGGAAAGTTATATGGAATTTTAAGCTGATTTCACAGAATTTTTGCACTTTGACATTAGTAGGTAGGTATTTGAATTTGAAAAGAAAATCCAACCGAAATTGGGTTTTTTGTCGGACAAACATAGTTGGATTTAGTAGTTTTATACTTTCATGTTTTTTCCAAAATTATAAGAATTTACCATTTTGTTTTTCAAATTTGGAAAAAAATAATAATAATCAAATATATCGTCATATGGATAATTTTATGGGCATTTAAAAATATGTATTTTTATTTTTTTTGCTTTTCTGGACCACCCTATACATACACTTAAGCTAATCATCACTGATTGCGTCATTTTTTATTGTCTAAGTAACAAATTATAATATGAAAATAATAAAAGTATAAAATGGATATATTTTCGTGTCGTACTTTAAGAAAAGATGCTGTTACCAAGTCGAGTGGAAATTATAATAAATCGACCATAAGAATATCAAAAAAATTAAATATTTGAGTTTAATTTATACCCAAGTTATTAAATAATGCAACAGATTTAAAAGCTTCTATTTTGCCATTAAGAACATAAAGTATTTTTTTATAATAAAAAAGTACATACCTCTATTATTATCTCCTCTTGTAGCTTGTTTCAAAAGTCCATAGATTTCTAATCCATCATCAATAGACGGGGGACAACCTTTACTATTGGAGAAGGTCAGACACGATTTGAATTTCTGGAAATAAACGAGATTTATTATTAATCGTTAATATTTATTATAAATGTTTTAATAATTTTATTTCCCTTTTTAATGTGTGTGTTCAATGAACCAAATTAATGCATGTTCATATGTTACACTGTTACAGGCATATAAAAAAAGTTTAGAATTTTTAAAATGTTTTAAGCGTGAATAAAAGAGCCCATTTTTTTAAAAAGCTTTTATTGTCTACATTACATTTTTGTTGAAGTAAAATTGAAACAAATCGCTAGAATGTTTTAATGTAAAATTGAATTCTAAAGCATATTTATTCAACAGAATTATATTTAAATTCCTTATTTTTTTTCTAATTAAAATTTTATACTTCACTGTCATTTTCCGGTTTTTTCAATTAATTTTCGAATTGTGAGTATCAATCATATTTTGTTTACAAAACGTAGGTGATAGAATATTCGTAAATTATTGTGTGCCACAGGCAACCAACAATCGCCAATGGAACGAATAACTTTTGGGAAATATTACATACGACAAATTAGTAAATTTTCGACTTACTTGTTGCACTGCTTCTACGGACATATTTTTGTGTAAAATACAAATTCACAAATTATAAATTTATTTAGGCTTCTGTATACACCTTTCGGACAAGAAACTAACTTTATTTTGACCGGATTATTTCACCACTAATGCCACCCAAACGAAGTTGACGAAGAGAAGTAACTAAGTTGAGTGGCAATGATATTGAAAGCTCTTTATATAGTCTAAAGTCAGTTCCAGTTATCAAATGTTTAGGATTTGAATAATTAAATTGACGCTTAATGTGCATTTTAATTTGATTCATTTATCCAAAGCAGCTGTTCTAATAGACTAGGAAGAATTCATCTACTACTGATAATATATAATTACAGGTCAGTCCACGTGGATAATAAACTTCATAGTATTTGAAAATGTATTAGTAGTTCGTAAGTATATTATTCAGGTTGTCCTAAAAGGTATGATCAATAATTTGGGATTGAATCGATTAGTCAAAAATAAAGTATTAACTTACAATATGAGATAACTTGGCGGAACTGATGGTATGTCTTACTTCTTCCACCGTTGTTAGTGTTGTAAAATTAGTTAGGACAGATCTTATTAGTATATTTTTAAGACTGTGTGAATTAAAATTAGAGTTAAAATTTTTTTAATCCGTCACTGATTTCTTCTCGTAAAATACCTGTTAGCCTGTAAATAAATTTGCATGTACATACCTATATCTCTCTTTGTTCGATCATAATATAGTATGGTTGTAAACTAAAACACTAATTATAATATAATCGAAAAATGTTTAGCGGCGTGTAGACAAAGTTTTTCAAATTCTAAGCTGGAACCTCTCGATTACCAGTCGAACGGTCTACCATTACCTCTACGGAGAACCTGAAATTCTCTTACAACTCTCGGCCATATAACTTATTTAATTTTGATGTTAGTCGTATACAGTTAGGAATCTCCTGCCTGGGGTTATTAAGGGGAAAAGACTCACTTACGACCACTGATCATTAAGATATATTTGTATGTTTTATCCATGCCTCGTCGACATACGTATAGCATCATCTGCAGGAAGCGATATGAAACCTTTGAACAGCATTCCACGGTAATGAATTATGTAAAAATTACCTGCAATTTTTAAGTATTATTTCTATTTTTGTTTGCCTCCTAGACTATATAGATTTCATCTTTTAGTGCATTCCCAACGTTTACAAACTGATTACATCGTATACACGAAACACGAGTATAGATTTAACAATAATTTTTATGCACTTAAAAAAATAATCTAATAGTTCTGACTTCATGATGACGTCCGAAAGAAACTGCTTGTGTCCTTAATAAAACACATGGACATAAAAATATACTCGCGCCTACTTGACAACCTTTATTGTAACGCAATAGTAATCTACGTTACAAGACCGGAAAGTAGTGTTTTTCAGGTCGAGACTAGCATTTGGAAGCTTGGAGAGACCTGCACAACACTAATTTTCGGTTGCGTGACGTACAATATTTTTTTAAGACCGACACTTCGATATACTTACATTAAATTATTTTATTTTATATTATTTTTAAATGCATCGTATGACTTCTCGTAACGGGCTTTTGATTTTACTGGCAATATATCGTAAGTCGCTTTTCTTGCTGCTTCCAAAATTTCTTCTGAAATTTCATTTTCCGTGTCGGATAATTCAAAATCTGAATTCATATTGTTAAATTTGCGCACTCGCGAAACAAGTTTGACATAAACAACAAATTAAAAAACAACGAACTGTCACTCGACAATACATCGAAATGTCATAGTAATGAAATCAAGGTAGCTTGTATTATCAAAGAGCGATTGGAAAAACAAAAAACAGGGACCGGAAATAGTAATTTACGTTACAAGTCCGGAAAATACTGTTTTTTTTGGACGAGTCGACAAAATTCTAGGACGAGCCGTAGGCGAGTCCTGGAAGTCTGCGAGTCCAAAAAAACTGTTTTCGGACGTGTTGTGTACACTATTTTTTCGGCAACCGTGTAGAATAACAAATCAATGAGACACATTTCTTTATTATATTTCTTTGTACTTAGAACAAAATTTCGAACATTTTAATTCTTATTTGTATTAAATATTGAAATTCGAACAGAAGATAGGTGCCTACTAACAGAAACATTCTAATTCTTATTTATATTAATATTTATATTAAAATTCGAGCAGTTGGCTAATATTGATGTGATTCTTCCCGGACTAGGCACGTACTTCCCGGACTAGGCCGGAGAAATGCTACTTTCTCAAATGAAAAGCGTCCGGGAAGTGGGTATTTTCCGGACGGTTGCCGAAAAAATCTTTTCCGGTCTCTTACGTCAATTTTCCGGTCTTGATCGACAAAACGTTATTTTCTAGACGAAAAATTGTTCAGAAAGTGTATATTTTCTGGTCGGTTTTAAAAAAATAAAATAATGTTCGCAATTTGAATCCTTCAAATTTGAATAATGGGGTTTTCGGAGACGCTCTTTTCAAATAAAATAACAGGGGCTGTATGTTACTTCGGGATTACCGGAAGTTGTTTCAACTTGCTTATTTTTTGAGGACCTTTTCGTTTCTTTACACGTCCGTATTTTTTTAAATTAAAATCATGATTGTGACGTAATTTTTATTTTTTAATGTTATTAATTATTTGTGTGTTGACTTGGCGCGTCTCGCTATGTGGCCCACATAAGCCGAAACGCGTAGGCAATTTTAATATTATACCGGGTGTCCATGATAGGTGGTTCGCCCCTCTAACTTCGTTGTTTTTCAAGATAATGAAATAAAATTTGGGAGATTTGTATACGACATAAAACTGCATTTTTTTGACATTTGACTCAACATTATAGAACTTCCGGTTTAATCGGAAATGACATAAACTTTCGATTTTTATTTGGGACACCTGGTACACTTTTCCCTTTTTTGACTCCATATGACATTCTAAATATAACGATGTGTCACATGCTACTTGATGCATTTAAATCTAAATTTGTTCTCAAAAGATGCTTTATTTTACGAAAGCTCCAAGTTAACTTTTTAAAGTTTTTTTAATGGCAGCTTTTCTAAAATCTAATAGTGTGTGGTATCAAAATAATCGTAATAAAATAATATTTTTTCTTAACCCGACGAGCCATGTTGCCGTTTAAAAAAAAATGAGTTAAAAAAACTTTAAAGATTAAATTTTACACAGCACATAGGATTGGACCAAAAATAGTAAAATTGTATTTTTCCCAAGATTAAAGAACTGAAATAAGTGATTTTAAGGTATTCATAATCCTCTAGATAAAACAATAAATTTGGAAAAAAAATAATTTCTTGGTGACAAAAAGTTACAAGTGACAGATCGTTATATTTAGAATGCCATATGGAGTCAAAAAAAGGAAAAATATACCAGGTGTCCCATTTAAAAATATAAAGTTTATGTCACTTATGTACTTAAGTAATTTAAGATTGTAAGTCCTAAATCTTGATTCACCTTAAAAGCTGTTCATTGGAATTGGAATTATAAATTAACTAACCTAGTAGAAGTGTTAAATTTCAATAGTTTTAAGATAAATAAGGTAAGGTACCTATACCTACCTTTTTGAATTTATAAGAATACTTTTGTAAATGTTTTTTTTTTATCGTTTTAATACACAAATATTTTTTAGTTTATAATGTGTTTTATTTCTAACTTCAACTTCACTTACCCACATAAATCTGCCCCATTTTTGTTTCTATACGTAGGTAGCAGTAATAAATAGTTAAATAATTGTCCGGGGAACGCAAAACTATTGCAAATTTCAATATTAATTTTGCAAAACAATTGTAACTTTCAATATTAATTTCGCAAAAGAATTGTAAATTTCAATATAAATTTTGCAAAACAATTGTAAATTTCAATTTTAATTTCGCAAAAGAATTGTAAATTTCCATATTAATTTCACAAAAGAATTTCAAAGTTAAATATCAATTTTGCAAAAATAATGTAAAATTGCCCTGCGTTTTTACAAAAATGAATGTAAAGTACTTTTTAAAATACAGAGTGTATTTTTACAAAATTGTTAGTAAAATTATATAACGCTAGTAAATTTACTTCGATAGTGATTGGCAAAAAATAACCTGCGATAGTGATAGTAATTTTACAAATTAATTTTTAGAGTGTACTTTTCGAAGTTTATATCCTGTTACTTTATTCCTCCGGTTTTTTGGAAATTCGTATATAGCACGTAATTTACACCTTTGGGGTAGTTTACTAAAGATGATAAATCCAAATGGTAGAATTTTAATTTTCGCCACTAAAAAAATTAAAATTCGTTTATAGACGCTACAGGCGGAATACACGTACCCCAAAAAATGTCGTCGCTACATAAACGTTGCTGATAATCATCTCTAACTTTACACATATCAAGAAATTCACTGAGGATGTCGCTAAACAAGGAAAACCTAATAACGAGAGGGTTGTGCGCATGCCCATACCTGTAGGGCGGCAATGCGTGTGACTGGTGAGCTATGCGTATGCATATATTTAGTATTTAATAAAGTATTTAAAAATAAATGAAGTAAAAGTAGCACCACTAAACTTGAGTGTTATAGTATTCATTTGTTTAAATATAAAATATACAATAACATTCGTACACAGTATTTATTATCATACAATATTATGTTTTACAACAAAACTATTATAAAACGCCAAATGGCTGTCCGTAGCAGTTTGGTATCCATCATTCAACCAAAACCTTAAGTGAACTACAGTACCATTATAATATCTAACCATGAACAAATCATATGATGAATTGTAATTACTGTAAGCATTGCATTGTTTTTCTTCCTCCCAGAGTTCTTATTTTTCTTCTTCGTTTCGTCAGTGTTTCATCCAAGCAATTGGTTGCTTTAAGCACACATCTCCCATCATTCCTAAGTAGACACTGTCATATACCAATAATTATCATCATTATCAATGCATATAAAACGATCTTTTTACCAATAATCACACATCGATAACCAAGTTTTTTTTAGCAAGAAAAATGGTTTGTATGTTAAATGCGAATTACTTAATTTGTTCATGGGTCACCGTAGAAAGTTGCCAGTAAATTTATTTTTTACTTCCTTTATCCACAGTTGCAAGAATATGCCTTTCTTACTAGACCTATAAATTGTACCATGGCGTCTTCTTGTGAAATGCCCTTTTTCTTGGTCCAAGCTTCCCATTTTGCTCTTTCCACTATATTAAAAGCGCTTGGCCTGCCTGCAAACAAAATATTATTAATTAATAAATAAAATACTCTTGGTTTTGTAAATATGCTGGTTAATGATGGTTAAATAGGAAAGTTATTATTTCAAATAAATTTTGCAATTTGAAATTAATAGGTCCTTGAATTTTGAGATTTTTGAAAGAAACCAACCGAAATCGCTTTTTTTGTCGCGCAAACATAGTTGAATTTAGTAATTTTATACTATCATGTTTTTTTCCAGAATTTTAAGAATTTACCATTTTATTTTTCAAATTTGGAAAAAATTAATTACCAAATATATCGTCATATGGATAATTTTATGGGGTGTTCCATTTAAAAATATGTATTGTTTTATTTTTCTGCTTTTCTGGACCACCCTATACATACACTGACGCTAATCATCACTGAATGCGTTATTTTTTATTGTCTCAGTAACAAATTATAATATAAAAATAATAAAAGCATAAAATGGATATATTTTGGTGAATTTTAAGAAAAGGTTTTGTTACCAAGTTGAGTGAAAATTATGATAAATCGACCAGAAAAATATCAAAAAAATTAAATATTTCATTAATACCAAAGTTATTAAACAATGCAACATATTTAAAAGCTTCTATTTCGCCATTAAGAACATAAAGTATTTTTTTATAATAAAAAAGTACATACCTCTATTATTATCTCCTCTTGTAGCTTGTTTCAAAAGTCCATAGATTTCTAATCCATCATCAATGGATGGAGGACAACCTTTACTATTGGAGAAGGTCAGACACGATTTGAATTTCTGGAAATAAACGACATTTATTATTAATCGTTATTATTTATTATAAATGTTTTAATAATTTTTTCCCTCTTTAATGTCTGTGTTCAATGAACCAAATTAATGTATGTTTATATGTTACAGCCATATACAAAAATTAGGTTTTTTAAAATGTTTTAAGCGTGAATAAATAGCCCTTTCTTTAAAAAAGCTTTTATTGTCTATATCACATTTTTATTGAGGTAAAATTGAAACAAATCGCTGAAATGTAAAATTGAATTCTAAAGCATATTTATTCAACAGAATTTTTATTAGATTCCGTTTTTTTCCCTAATTAAAATTTTAAACTTTACTGTTATTTACCGGTTTTTTCAATAATTAATTTTCGAATTGTAAGTATCAATCATATTTTGTTTACAAAACGTAGGTGATCGAACATTCGTAAATTATTGTGTGCCACAGGCAACCGACAATCGCCAATGGAACGAATAACTTTTGGGAAATATTACGACAAATTAGTAAATTTTCTACTTACTTGTTGCACTGCTTCTACAGACATATTTTTGTGTAAAATACAAATTCACAAATTATAAATTTAGTTAGGCTTCTGTATACACCTTTCGGACAAGAAACTAACTTTATTTTGATCGGATTATTTCACCACTAATGCCACCCAAACGAAGTTGACGAAGAGAAGTAACTAAGTTGAGTGGCAATGATATTGAAAGCTCTTTATATAGTCTAAAGTCAGTTCCAGTTATCAAATGTTTAGGATTTGAATAATTAAATTGACGCTTAATGTGCATTTTAGTTTGATTCTTTTATCCAAAGCAGCTGTTCTAATAGACTAGGAAGGATTCATCTACTACTGACTGATATATAATTACAGGTCAGTCCACGTGGATAATAAACTTTATAGTATTTGAAAATGTATAAGGAGTTCGTAAGTATATTATTCAGGTTGTCCTAAAAGGTATATATGATCAATAATTTGGGATTGAGTTGATTAGTCAAAAATTAAGTATTATATTAACTTTCAATACATATGAGATAACTTGGCGGAACTGATGGTATGTCTTACGTCTTTCACCGTTGTTAGTGTTGTACAATTAGTTAGGACAGATGTTATTAGTATATTTTTAAGACTGTGTAAATTAAAATTATAGACATTTTTTTTAGTCCGTCACTAATTTCTTCTCGTAAAATATCTGTTAGCCTGTTGTAAATAATCAATTTTGGATAGAAATTTGCATTATGTTAATTGATGTCAAAAAGGCAAGGCGATGTAAGTACTTTACAATTTCTCTTTTAAATAAATTTGCATGTACCTATGTATTTCTTTAAGTAATAGATGTGTTTTGGACTTCCATTGCCTTTAGTTTTCCATATCATCGTTTCAACTGGTAAGTATCTCCAGTCGTCTTCGGATGAATGATGATGTATTTCTTTGTTAGATCATGTACCATGGTTGTAAACTAAAACACTAAAATATAATCGAAAAATGTTTAGCGGCGTACGGACAAAGTTTTTTCAAATTCTTACCTGGAACCTCTCGATTACCAGACGAACACTCTACCATTTCCTCTACTGAGACCCTGAAATTCTCTTACAACTCTCGGCCATATAACTTATTTAATTTTGATGTTAGTCGTATACAGTTGTGTGTTACAGTCTCCTGCGATTTTAAACTGGTGGTTAATAAGGGGAAAATACTCACTTACGACCACTGATCATTAACATATATTTTTATGTTTCATCCATGCCTCGTCGACATACGGATAGCATCATCTGCAGGAATCGATATGAAACCTTTGAACAACATTCTACGGTAATGAAGTATGTAAAAATTACCTACAATTTTTAAGTATTATTTCTATTTTTGTTTGCCTCCTGGACTATATAGATTTCATCTTTTGGTGCATTCCCAACGTTTAAAACCTGATTACGTCGTATACACGAGTATAAATTTAACAATAATTTAAAGAATCTAATAGTTCTGACTTCATGATGACGTACGAAAGAAACTGCTTGTGTCCTCAATAAAACACATGAACATTTTTATAATTAGACGGATACATATTCCTCAGAAACCTTTATTCCTGATTAGCCCCTACCAATTTTATTATACGAACATATTTTTTTCTAATTTTGTATCATAACAAATCTATTACGATACGCATTTGCGTATCGTAATGAAGCTATTTCGATACGCGTTTTTTCTTTATTTGATGTTGGTAACATTTAAATGTTTTATTTCACTTGCGCGGCCTTTGTGATTTACGAGAAAACCCATTTTTCGCAGAGGAAAAATAGCTTGATAACTTACTTTTTTAGTCTGTGTGGATAACAGTCATGTATGTTGGTTGCATAAATCTATAAATCAATCTTTTGTAGATGCTTCAAGTCAAGCTATCATTTTCTGCCAAATCCTATCCAAAATTCAATCTATTAACCTTCCAATGTCGATTTTAACTTCAACTTTATTTGAATTTTCCATCTTCCCTATACTAAATTGCAATGCCGTGACGTAAAATCACGTCTTTTGAAATTCCAAAAAAAGTAGCAAAATCGCCCGAATTTCCGAACGCTCTGTATATGTACCGAATGTACAAGGATCACACCACATATTCCGTCCAATTTCAAATCTTATATATCGCTAAAATAACTTTAGAATATCGTGGTGAAAATGGGTCAATAAATCAAAAAATGACAGTTCGCAAAATAATTTTTGTTGTCCAGAGGCTACTATGATAAAAAATAGTATTACCAACATAAAATTTGGACATAAAAATTTACAAAATTTGAAGGATTTATTTTCTTTTTAAATGTGTTTTTATTGAAAAAACTACAAATTAGAAAAAATCGTATAACGTACGTGTTATATAAAGCAGTTTTAAGCACTTGTCCCGTTATAAAACTCGCCGCAAGCGTCCCGTTTTATTACATGGACGCGTGCTATAAAATGATGCTTTATAAAACGTGTACGTTAATATACTATTTTGTTTGTTTAAAAATATACTCGCGCCTACTTGACAACCGTTATTGTAACGCAAATAAAATAACGTTTGCAAATTTGAATAATGGGGTTTTCGGAGACGCTCTGGATTACCGGAAGTTGTTTTAAACTTGCTTATTTTTTGAGGACCTTTTCGTTTCTTTACACGTGCGTATTTTTTTAAATTAAAATCATGATTGTGACGTAATTTTTATTCTTTAATGTTAATTATTTGTGTGTTGACTGGGTGCGTCTCGCTATGTGGCCCTGTATGTGAATTTTCATATTCTCAACGCCCTGAAGATGGCTTATATAAGTCGAAACGCTTAGGCAATTTTAATATTATACCGGGTGTCCACCATAGGTGGTTCGCCCCTCTAACTTCTTTGTTTATCAAGATAATGAAATAAAATTTGGGAGATTTGTATACGACATAAAACTGCATTTTTTGACAGGTGACTCAACATTATGGAACTTCCGGTTTAACCGGAAGTGACATAAACTTTCGATTTCTAAATGGGACACCTGGTATATTCTAAATATAACGATGTGTCACAGGCTACTTTATGCATTTAAATCTAAATTTATGATGCTTCATTTTACGAAAGTTCCAAGTTAACGTTTTAAAGTTTTTTAATGGCAGCTTTTCTAAAACCTAATAGTGTGTGGGTATCGAAATAATCGTAATAAATATTTTTTTTTCTTAACCCGACGAGCCACCATATTGCCGTTTAAAAAAAATGAGTTATACAACTTTAAAGATTAAATTTTACACAGCACATAGCATTGGACCAAAAATAGTAAAATTGTATTTTTCCCAAGATTAAAGAACTGCAATAAGTGATTTTAAGGTATACATAGACAGATTGATAAAACAACAAATTTGGAAAAAACATAATTTCTTGGTGACATAAAGTTACAAGTGACAGATCGTTATATTTAGAATGTCATATGGAGTCAAAAAAAGGAAAAATAACCAGGTGTCCCATTTAAAAATCGAAATTTTATGTCACTTCCGGTTAAACCGGAAGTTCCATAATGTTGAGTCACCTGTCAAAAAATGTAGTTTTATGTTGTATACAAATCCCCCAAATTTTATTTCATTATCTTGAAAAACAAAAAAGTTTGAGGGGCGAACCACCTTTATAAAAAAATCTGCTTGTCGAGAAAATGAATTTACCATATAAAAATTTTAAATCAGATAATAGGAAACAAAGTTGTTTATAATCCAAATTAAAGTCTAAATACAAAATTTGAAATCTGAATTCTAATTTTTAATTTTTTCAATAGGATTTATGAACATTCAAAATGTACAATTGTGGAAAAAGTTATTATTTTACATATCCTCCTCTAACCTGTACACATTTCTCCAAATTAGAAATAAATTATATAAACAATACTGTTGGGCATTCATAGCAAAAATGTCCAGTTTGAAGGCAACATTATTATATTGTTTAGAGTTGTTGTAAACTGGCGATCTTATCATCAAGTTGTTAGCTGCTGCGGGCAGATAAAATAGGTCTCTTGATCTTGTATTAGTAGCTGGAGTGCGAAATTTAAGAAGAACAAGTAATTCTTATGGTTGCATAATTTAAATAGGAACTGTAGGCTAAGGTATGATCTTTGTTGAGATAGTGATGGAAATTCAAACCTTTGAAGTAGTGCTAGATGTACCTCGAGGATATATTCCATCGGTTACAAAGGAAAGATATTTTAAAAATTTTCTTCGTACACCTTCAATGGCCTTCACATATTCTTTCTAAGGTGGATTCCATTTCGGTGCGCCACATTCGAATCTAGAGCGTACCTATGAGTAATAGAGGATTTTGATTCACGGACATTTATTACATTTTGGTTAAAGGACAATTTGGAATCAAATTTAATCCTTAGGTCCCCAAGGAAATCAACACGATCGAGCGCTATTGATTTGATACCATATTGATAAAGAATTTTATGTTTTTTAAGGGTGAAGGTCATGATTTTACATTGGTAAGTATTTAAGGGTAGTTGATTGTCACCACTGGTTAAGCTGGTCAAGGTCATTTTGCAAACAATCGCAATCGAGAGGGAAACGAATAATTCTGAAAACGTTGAGGTCATCTACAAACAGAAGTAAAATGCTATGGATGGATGAAAAGTAAGATGAGTAAGTCATTAATAAAAAGCGAAAACATTAATGGAGCCAGGTACTACTCTGTGATGCACCACTTGTGACGATGAATTCAAATGATTTGCGACCCAGGTGTTCTACGTACAAATGGCGATTTGATAAAATAAGAGATAAACTTGCACAAGTTGTCGCTGAAGCCAAGGTTAGCCAATTTAGTTAGAAGCGATGGTTTAGTCTGTCAAAGGCCTTCGTCGGTGTGCACAGTATCCACCTGAAGTCTAGAGTTCAAAGCATCACTTACACAGTTGCTGAAGCAAACCAGATTGGTAATCGTACTTCTGCCGGAGAAGAAACCATGTTGTAGAGGTGATATTAGTGAGTTTATATACGTCTGAAAGCAGTCTGTTGTACACCGTCATTTCAAATACCTTAGCGGAAACACTAAGAGGCATATAGGCCTATAGTTTTCAGCCATACATGTGTCTCCCTTTTAAACATTGGTTTTACTCTTGCTGTTTTCCAGTAGTCTGGAAATGTGCTCAATTTGAGGCACAAATTGAAGATAATGTACAATGGACGTAGTAATACAAATCTGCAATCTTTGAGATGATCAAATCTATAATGATTTTAGATACTAAAATTATGGGTAAACCAGTTTACATTTGAAAAACGGTAAAATATACTAACTAACCAAATTTTGTGTTGCTGATGAGTAACAAAATAAAGACGATGAAAGTTTGAGAAAGTAATTCTTTTGATAAAATAAAGATGTATTTGTTTGAGGGTGGTAGACAATAAAGTAATATCAAAAAAATTACCTTGTGGGGCTGCCATTGTCTTTATTTTGTTACTTAACACAACGTTTCGGTTAGTTAGTATCTCTAACCGTTTTCAAGTCTAAACTAAATTATAATTCTAAGGCTACCGTCTTAAATACTATCCATGTGCAATGAAGCTTGATGGCTCCGCCTGCGTGTTTATTGAAGTGTGAAGTTTGAGCTGTTGGTTTTGGACAAGAAGAGGCTTCCAGATATTGGGGATATCTATACTTGGTTTACTAGGTAAATATATGGGTATAAGCTGCTTCTTTAAACTTTCGTTTTCTCGAGTGCTAGCTGTTCCATGTCCAAAACTTTGGCTTCTGACCATTATATATTATGCTGGTTTGTCCATACATGTTCCGCTATACCTGATCTCGAAGTTTCACCTCTTTAAGTATGTTTTAGATGTTCTTTAATTCGTACGGGAAGAGATCTTTTTTGTTTCTCCAATGTACGATTCGCCACACTCGCAAGGGATTTGATAGATGCAATTTTTTGTGTTTTCATTACGGGGGGGTTTTACTTTTGTAAGAAAGCTTCCAAGCATATTTCTGGATCTAAAGGCTGTTTTGATATTATAGTTTTTGATTATCCTTCTAATCTTTTCAGGAATCCCCTTTACATAAGGTATTGTAAGAAATGCTTGCTCCTCTTTCGTTTCTGTATTAGTTTTTACTTCTCGATTTTTAAGTTTTAAATTGCTACACTTTTATTAACGCATTTTTATAAATTTTGCCATATATTTAGAAGTTGAAACCACCCCCAACGATGTTACCTGGTACCTTGTTGAAACGGTCAGATCATTTTGTCTTAGTTATTAATTGAGTTCAGCATTGCGAAAATGTAAGAAATAAGATAGGTACATTTTCCGATACAAACTTTTTTCTTATTTCGTTGTTTTTTACAAGTTTAAATGTACTTTGAAGAATAGAAAATATTTTTATAATTTAAGCCATGGTTTAGCCACAGAATAAAATGCCAAAACGTGAAACTTTTAAAAGTTTTATTACGTCGAAAATGTTATATTTTTAGAATAAAATTGTTACTGACGTAAAAGCCAAAAAGATAATACCTACTAAAATTAACATCTGCAATGAGTAATTTTATCTTGCTTATGAAAAAATTTGTATTCTAATTACAATCCACCGCATGTCATTAATCCTCAATTATATTTCTTTAATTTTAAACTGGATAGCATTTTGACCTCACACATGTTCAATAGTTTTTAGTTACATTTATCTTATACACGTAAAGAGCGTTATCTATAGAAAAACTTATTTTTTTTTCAATTAAAAGCAATGTATCAGAAACAAAGTAAAAGTGCACAGTACATACATAATGCACATGACATTTTTTGTTTAAAATTACAGGAAAAAAACTGTCATTTTTTATATTAATGGTTAGGTAAGTATAGCGCCCTTACTAGTAGATTTAAATAAGTATTTATTCATTCCCGCTATACTTATTCAAATTTTATATTAATTTTCAACAGCCTGATCACTGATCGTAAAGGTTATAACTAAAGGGCGGAATATATGCAAAATGCATATACAGTAATGTCCGCATACAACGAACTTCAAAAATGAACAGAATATGGTTCGTTATATCCGAAGTTCGTTATATCCAGTAATGAATACATTTTGTTTCATTTTTCATGTAAGGGAAAATGGTTGCAATAAACATGAAGAAACTAACAAAGGTACAACGGGCAGCTTGTTTAGGAGTGACCGGTGCCCTTCACTCAGCACCGACGGCGGCACTGGAAGTGATGCTGCATCTGATACCCATGGATATTTACGAAAAAAGTGTGGCTGCAAAAAGTGCTCTGCGACTGAAAGAGTCGAAATGCTGGACCAGCACCAACTACGGACACAGTAGCATACTAAGGATATATCCAGGCCAAAATCTGCCAGAGCCGACCGATTACACTGTTTCGCTGCCAGACTTTGGAATGGGCTTTTCTATGCTTATTCCGGGTAGGGAGGAGTGGGAAGGCAATCAAGTAATAATGGAGGCGGATCACTCGATCTTCACAGACGGTTCAAAAATGGACGTCGGGGTTGGAGCTGGTATCTTCTTCGAGAACATGCAAATACAGAGGTCGTACAGACTCCCTGACTACTGCAGCATTTTCCAGGCAGAAATTTTTGCAGTGGATAAAGCAGTCAACACCCTGCGGGATCACCCTGGCTTGAAAGCAGCTGCGTCTATAGCAATCTATATAGACAGTCAAGCAGCCATAAAGGCAATTTGCTCCAGCAGCACTAAGTCAAAATTAGTAAGGCGCTGTCGCAACAATCTCTGCACACTTGGTGCTCAACATCGAATCACCCTGTGTTGGGTTCCTGGACATAGCAAAATACAGGGCAACGAGACTGCTGATGTGCTCGCCAGGGAGGGCGCAAGCAGGTCTGCCGAACTAGCAGAGAATACTGTGGCTAGACCACTGGGATCAGTCAAAGAGGAAATAGATCAAATAGCTAAACAACTTGCACAAAGCAGATGGACAGGGCTGGCAACTTGTAGCACCTCCAGGCAATTGTGGCCCCTACTTGACGACAGGAAAACCGCAGTGCTATTACAACACGGTCGAAAGGACCTAAGAAACATCACTGCCGTAGTCACCGGACATTGCCTGTTCGGTAGACACGCTGAACGTATGCAAGTACCAACTAACGATTTCTGTAGAAGTTGCAGAGATGAAGAGGAGGAGGAAAGTATTCAGCATTTCTTGTGTGAATGCCCCGGCCTCGCTAGAAGAAGGTTCAATGCCCTGGGCGAACCATTCTTTAATGATCTGGAGGAAGTGAGCAGCCCGCAACTGGGTCGACTTACGAAGTTTATTAACAGCAGTGGCTGGTTTAAATGAGCTGTCAAGATTCTTCTACGATCTACGTCACGTCGCGTTAACCATCAGGAGGCTGATGCGGATAGGTTCCGCGGAACACGTGTGGTACCACAACGGTCCTACAGGACTACGTGTGACTGTTTGGTCAATGCCAGAGGTCTGCCACTCTAACCTAACCTAACCTAACCTAAGGGAAAATGGTTCGTATTAACCGGAAGTTCGTTATAAACGGGTTCGTTATAAGCGGACTTCACTGTATATGCATTTTTTGCATATTTTGTCAACTTTATAATAAAATGGACATTTTGTTTTCGGCTTTATCAAAAAAGTTAAAACGTTAAAGGTTTAATGCCCAGTTCGGTACTTCTTTCAGGGATTTTCCAATCTGAAGATGATAATAAGAATTATATTTACATTTTGGTTTTACACAAGGTATTTATTGGGGATTTCCGGGGTTTACAGATATATTGTTAGGGGTTGTTTATTATCACTTAATAATGCGTTATTATTGCCTGCTTAACAAACTGTATTTATATCGATTTGTAATACATGTAATAACATTCCCGATTCCCGGTAAAGTAGAAGGTCAAGTAAGGAACAAATTGGATGTAACTGTAAAAAAGAATAAAAATACTTAACTGCAGTAAAAAGCATTTATGAGGGTAAACCATCCAACGAAGATGTATTTTGGCCTTACATTTTGCTCCCTGAGTTGCAGTATTGTCCGATTACATCAGTAGATGTTGAAAAAAGCTTCTCTTTGTATAAGCATATTTTTACTAATAGAAGAAAATCCTTTTAAGTTAAAAATTTTGAAAAATATTTAGTAAGTAATTACCTAATTTTAGGTTAAAAAATTGTTTACTGTTGTTTTTTGCATTTTTTAAAAATAAACATATTTTTTAGAACCCAATGTGTTTCTTTACCTCATTCTACTATAATAAATTAAGAAATATTGCATACCAGTATGCATATTTGGTAAAAAAATGCAAACAAGTTAGGTACCTATATGTAGTATGTCTCCGTAGGTTTGCACCATATGGAAAACTTTTTTATTATTCATTTAACGAGAAAAAGTTGTTCTTCATAAAAAGCTCTGCATAGTCTAAAACCTAAAACGCAACCATCAAATATCGAAATTTTCCAATCATATACGAGGTTTGTTAAAAAATGTGAATTTTTCCCAAGAATGTGAATTTTCCCAAGAGTAAAGTACCTTTATTTTTGACATTATCAAAAATTATTATTAAAAAAAGTTGATCAGAACTAAAAACCACGTCTAAATATGCAATAACACGCATTAAATTAATTAAATAATTAAAAAATTAAATAATTAATAATAAATTAATAAAATGTCTACATTTGTGGAGAAATTACTTGACGACGACCTACGTTTTGGATATTTTCAACAGGACGGTGCAACCGCCCATACAGCCGCCGAAACTATTAACTAGGTAGGTATACTTACGCAATTTTTTCGACGACAGATTGATCAGTTTTCGATTAGACATTGAATTCCCACCTAGATCACCTTGTTTAACGGTTATGGATTACTTCGTTTTTCCCCACTTAAAGAACAATATTTTTAAAACACCAGTTGCAAATTTAGAACAATTACAAGAAAGGATTATCCAAGAATGTGGTAACATTTCTCCAGAGATGCTGATCAACACTTTCAAAAATATGAAGAGACGTGTGAATTTATGCTTGGAGCATGGCAGTGGCCAATTTCAGCAATTTATGTAATTATTTTTCTTTTTCTTTCTGTATATTCTTACTTTGTTAATTTTGTAAACAACAAAAATAAATTTGTATTTGTCTACTTATTTTATTACTCACTAGTTTGGCTTATCATGTCATAATATGAATTTGACAAAATTTTAACCTAGATTTGGTTAGATATATCGTCCCCATATCATTGTGATCTAAACCAAGTATTTCAGAAACCGTGATTTCCAAAGGTATGGTTGGTTATATAAAAAGTTTTAAGTTTCCATCATAGAATTCAAAATTGATATAATATACTGGGTGTTCCATTTAAAAAAATCATCGATGACATCATATCTCCTACGTGGGACATCCTGTATAAAAACATTTTACCTTAAAAAATGCGCAAATAAAAACACTAATTGACGTGTTCGAGCTTTTTAAAAAATAGTAAATCCCTGAATATTAAATGAATTTGTGCAAGACTTTATATACGCACTGTATATTTGTAGTACAGGAAATGAAGCTCAAAAAAAGGTAAAACCTCGCAATTTTTTCGTCCAGCATGGATTTACTTGAAATTTTAACAGAATGTAGGGAATAGCCCACAGATCAAAATCTATATCGTACCGAAGGGCGCTGAACGTTTTTTAGGGGTGAAAACTACCCCTAATTGTCAAAAATTATAAAATAACATTTTAAACCTGAATATGGGAAAGATTTGGTTTCGATTAGGTAAATAATGATTGTTTCGTGCTTTGGAATACAGTTTCATCATATTTCAACCCTTAAAAAGCAACCCTTGTTAGAGCTTAATGTAAAAAAAAATTATTAATTCTAAAAAAATGATATCGCCTTGGATCGATTTGCATAAAAATTTGAGATTAGGCTAAACTTACCCTCTGCTTTATATTTTATGTCATACCGATGAGCGCTGATTGTTTCTTAGGGGTGGAAACAACCCCTAATTGTAAAAAATTATAAAATAACATTGTAAACCTTAAGATAGGGTGAAATTTGGTTTGGATTAGTTAAATAATAATTATCTTATACTCTGAAATACAATTTTATAATTTTTCAACCCTTAAAAATCAACCCTTGTTACAGCTTAATGCAAAAAATTTTTTTTTTACAAAAAAAAAATGATTAATTTTTATCATAGTGATTCAATTCAAGAATTCTGTTGTTTAGGATATGTATCAAGTGCATTTTGCAACTTTTCAACCTTTGAAAACCACCCTTCACAACGTTGCAATTTTTATAAACTAATTTAATTGATATAAATAGAAAAAAGTAGAATTACGTACAAAAAAATTTAATAACACAAAAATACACTGCACATTCACATAAATAGATGACTATATTCACAAAGACATGCAGATACAAATAATACAGATACAAATGCAAATATGATTTTTAAATGTCTGTATCATTAATTCGATCTTCATCGTGGTTGATGTCGTCTTCGTCTTCTTCGATCACTGGTGGACTATTATTACAGTCTTCACCTGAGCACCCAGAACAAGTGGAATTACAATATAATCCAACTTTTCTGCACCCGCATAGAACGCCGCACCTTTTTTTGCGTTGGCAAAAAATCATTTTTAAAAGTTCATCGTGTGCAGGTGGTTTGTTCATGCGCACGGGGTGTAATGAACCTTCTTTGAAATACCATCCCCAATCTGTTGCTAGGATGTTTTCATTTCCAAGCCACTGTTGAATTTGGTAGTAGCATCTTTTTGTATTTCGTATGAATTATATAACTCAGGCACTTTAAATAAAAAATATAATGAATTTTTTATGCACTAACCGATTTATTATCATAATTATAATAAAGACAATTGAATAATTCTAAAAAAAATGGCCACGTCTACGCCTACTGCCAAATATACCGGTTATGTAAATTATTATGCTCCGAAGTGAGCTATTAGAATTTTTCGGAAAAAAATTGATTGGTTTTTTTAACGTATTTCCTTCATTTTTAATGCTAGAAAGTTTTTCAAAAACGGTTTTGTAGGGTTTTTCAAGAGCTACAAGGCTCTATGAATTAAATCCCTTAAGATCACTTGGTTTTTAAATGGGGTGAGTCTAAAGGGCTCGAAAAAGGTGGTGCTCGTTCGTAAATAGAGGATTTAAACGGTTATTTATCTCGCCAAATATTCACTGTACAGAAAATTTACATACAGGAAAATTTTAGTCATTAAAAAAGCTACAATTTAACTCTATAATTTTTTTCGTATCTCCAGTATTTTCGGAGTTATTTTGAGAAAAAGGGTGAAAAATTCGAAATTGTGAAAACTCGTTTTTTACTTAAGCTCCAATTTTTCAAAAATTAGGCATTTTAAATTGGTCAAACTTTTTGGACCTATTAAGAATACATTTATAAAGAGAATTGCAGAAGGGTGAAGATCAATTTTAATTAGGGGGGTAGTTAGGGGGTTGTTTTCATTTATTTTTTTTGTAGAAAAAATTAGGCACTGACCTTATTTTTAACATAACTGGCTCAATTTTCATGCTAGAGACTTTTTTTTATTTTAAAAAGAAAGGTCTAATTACGTACTTTAAAAAATATTCCATGAGTTTTCCTCGAAAATGCAGCCTTTTTTCGTTATTTGACTTTGAATTTATCAAATTTTGCATTTGACGAAAAAAGCCAACCATTAGCACGCCATATCTCAGTTCGCATTGGTCGTAGAAAAATTATAAAAAAAAGACTTTTGTTTGTTTTTTTAAAAGCTACAATTGTGCTCTCTGTAGTTTTTTTGATAAAATGCATAATTTTCGAATTATTCGCGAAAACCCCATTAAAAACGTCGATTTTTTCGTTTAAAAATTCAATTTCAATCGCGAATAACTTGAAAAATATTAGTTTTACGAAAAAAATGTATAGAACATTTTTTGCTTAGAATCACTTTTTCGATCGATTCCTGTGGTTAAAATGGAATAAAAAATTTCCACCCCCGAGATGGGGTGGCAACCACCCCCAGGGCTTTGGCGCCCTTCGGTTCGATATAGATTTTGATCCTTGGGTTATTACCTACCTTCTGTTAAAATTTCAAGTAAATCCATGCTGGACGAAAAAATTGCGAGCCAAAATGCTTCATTTCCTGTACTATTGGTTAGATATCTCGTCCCCATATCATTGTGATCTAAACCAAGCCCTACGTTTTTTAATCCAAGCCCTCTTTGATGCAAATTATTTTTGCTCGCACGGTAAATACCTAATGGAAGTTTTTATTTCTATTTTTTGACAGAGAAAACTCTTTATAAATAATTCCCTGGCACTAAACTAACAATTTAAAAGTTTGATCAATTTTAAAATACCCACTTACGTTTCTTTTGAAGACGTTTTGCAATTATTCAAATTGTAGTTTTTATAACGTATATAATTTATATTTTAAGAATCATGCTGCAATTTTTTAAGTATAAAACATAATGTCTGATAAAAGTAGATACTCATTCATGTTTTTAGCATATTAGCTTAGTAAGAATGTCTCTTGACGCGGTAAGAAATTTTAATATAATTATTTTTTTTAAACTTTTTATTATACAGGGTAGAATTTTTAACTGGAATAAATTCAGTATTAGAAAGCTTGTTAATTTGTTGAAATAATACAGAATAACAGCTGCGTTTATTTTTAGTTTGGCATACTTTTTTCGTGTTTTCATGAAATTTCCTCCTCTGTTTTTTCACATGTAAAGGTATGTGTATTGTGATAGCTGATAGCTCGTTTTAAAGGGGCATACAAAAAGGATTACAATCCGCTATTTACAGCATTTTGGCAATGTAGACCCACTTTGTTTTATTGTAAAAATTGTTGAAAATGTTGCCCATTTTTTTCTTGACAAACCCCTAATCTAATGTTAAATTTATTCTTGACATTAGGTAGGTACCATATCCTGGATTATTTTGCGAATATACAGTGTCACCAGTAAAGTCCGCATCATATGGGATTTTTTTTATTAATAGTAATAATTATTCGAAATTTGACTTTGGCATCAAGTTCTGCTTCGATCGAGATGAAAATTAAGCAAAAAAGTAGTAGTCACGTTATTCGCATTAGCTGTCAAATTTTAATTTTTCCCAAAAAATTATTCAAAAGTGGGGTTGTTTCTGAAAATATCGAAAAAAGTTATTAGAAAAAGTTTTTTTAAATGCAGTTTCTAGCCCACATGCCAAATTTCAGATGCATAAGATAATTTTGATTTTTTACCTATACCGTTAATGGGGAACATGAGCTGGGTCTAGAATTAATTTAAGAAAAAAACAAAAAAACACGTCATTTTTTTTTATTTTTTGATATTAAAACTTCTTAGTTTTGACAATGCTTTATTTCAGATAAATTTTCTTTAAAGTAGCGCCATATTAAATGTGTGTTTTTCTACAAAATCAAAATTGGGCTATTAAAATTTGGTCGCATGTGATGCAAAGTTTATTTGTTTTTGACCCTGTATAAGGCAACTTCATAAAATAAGTATTTTTAAAAACGTAGTTTGTGTCTCAAAGTACCTAATACACTTTAATATTGAGTTGAGTTGCGTAGAGTCTTATTTTGCAAAAGTGGTGCAATTTACAAAATATGGGTAAAAAATCAAAATTATCTTATGTAGGTGAAATTTTGCACGTGGCCTAAAAACTGCATTTAAAAAAACATTTTCTAATTACTTTTTTCGATATTTTCAGAAATAACCCCACTTTTGAATTATTTGTTGGAAAAAATTAAAATTTGACAGATAATGCGAATCACGTGATTACTATTTTTTGCTTAATTTTAATCTCGATCGAAGCAGAACTTTATGCTAAAGTTGAATTTCGACTAAAGCTATTAATAAAAAAAATTCAATATGATGCGGACTTTACTGGTCACACTGTATTAATAAGTGCTGATAATTCAAACCATCTATTCTGAGCTTGAGGTAGTCATCGGCGTAGCTAGGGGGGTGGCAGGGGGCGTGCCCCCCCCCTGATGGCCCCTGGGGCCCCCTGAAATATTCATTATAAAAAAAAAAATATTTTTTAATCCACCGTACACTGGGGCCCAGCCTCCCCCTGAAAACCAAGGCTAGCTACGCCGATGGGTAGTATACATATCAAACATATTTATATTGTATGTATAATATCTGTTTCTGTTTCAGCAATTTATTGCATCCGCAGATCAAATCAGAAAATTTTCTAAAAGGCCACCTGATGCAGATATGTTAGAAATTTACGCTTTATTTAAACAAGCCACAGTTGGTGATATAAATACTCGTAAGTAGGGCGTGATTGGCTTTAAGAATATAATACCTTTGCCAAGGGCGTAGATATTTTTTTTCCTAAGGGGGGGGGGGGGGCAAAGAAAAGAAAATAATACCTATTTTTAAATTTTTTTATTAATATCACACAAGAATCCTGTCTAAATTTATTTATTTTTTAGTTAGGTACCTATCCGTAATATCTTGTGAGTTTCATTTTTTATAATGGTCCTGGGGTGATTTAATTACCCCCCCCCCCCCTTGCCCCTCGTATCTACGCCCTTGACCTTTGCTCGGCACGTTCCTCGGTTACATATAATACCGTAGAGGTTCGCTCTGTATCAAATTAACTCTAACATTAATTTGAATACTGTTTGGCAGAAAAAAAAATTATAAATTTAAAAATATATATTGCAGGTCTTCACGTGCTCAGATTTTCTGTTTAAACGTCAATTTCGTGAAGCGTGAGTTTAGAAAAATGCAGGAAGTTTTAACGACAGTACATCTTAAAACGATCTTCATCACCTTGCAATAACTCTTGGAATAAAGTGTGAATTCACTTTTCTCCCTTCTTTTTAAATTAATGTCATGTATCCATTGTCTAGTTTTAAGTTTTCAGTCGCTATGACTGCACACGCTCTTTCTAAATCTTCTTCAAACTCTGAAGATGAAGTTAAACTATTATTTAGTTTCCATTTGTTCTGGTTACGATTAGCTAAGCTCCCTACAGCTTGTTTTTATAAAATGAATGATATGACTTCACGTGAAATAATGATAATAATGTGATTCTGCTTGAAACTTATGCATTTTATTTCTGGCATGATAGGACGTGAACTCACGTGAGGTGATAGTAATGTCAAGCGATGTGGTGGAAGAAATATACTTGTTTCTGTTGACTTTGCGATCGATAGGTACATTATATTTGTCAACTCTTCCTATAAATAGGTTAAGGTCAGCCAATTAATGTATTTGCCTATATACCCTTTACACAAGACTCTAATAAGAGCGGTAATTTTTGGTAAATATTGTACTTGAATTCACAAAAAAAGTTGTTCCTTTTATTATATAATACTACATTTTCTTTTAGCTAAACCGAGTGATCAAATTGCACTTTCAAAGTGGAACGCCTGGGGTAACAGGAAGGGACTGGCTTCTAATAAAGCAAAAGAACAGTATATTGCAAAAGTGAAAGAGCTATCGCCCAAATACGCCTGATGCGAATTTTGGCATTTAATAGTCGTAGATGAGAATAATGTTTTTACTCTTAATTCATACATAGTACATAAGTAGTAAAAAATGACTTTTAATTTACTTAAAGGGTTATTATTCACTAGGTTCCCAGTCCGTAGAATCCAACAGTACACAGGGTCTTTTTGGAAGATTCTCCTCGAAAGAAAAAAAAGTCCGTAGAACCTCCGAAAATAGTGAACGGGGAATTGAATATCAAGTTTGTACGAGTACGAACCTTTACTGAACGTCTAAAATAATTTCCATTCCCATAAAAAGGAATGCCATTTTTTTTCATTCCCATCGATTAATTTTAATCTAGTCATTTACGCCTTTGAAAATTACCCGAGAGGGCTAAAACACGTATCAGGCAACTGAATACATTTTTATGAAACTTCAATTAAGTATCAAAAAAATTACCTTGTCGGACTTCCATTGTCTTTATTTTGTTACTTAATACAAGGTTTCGGTTAGTTACTATCTCTAACCGTTTTCAGAAACGGAATACTAATACAGAAACGAAAGAGGAGCAAACATTTCTTACAATATCTTATGTCAAGGTTCATGTGTGTTCATTTGTTTATGAGCATTATGGCGTCATGGGTACCTAGATAAATGCAAAGCCGTTTGCGCTTCGTGTTTTATTTTTTCTCATAAAATGTTATTTTTTATAAATTATCGCTGCTCTTTTAACTTGACATTAGGATGTGTGAAATAAAATTGTTGGAAAAAAGTGCTCTATCTTTTTGTCCGAGTGAGCCAATATGTTTCCATTTGGAAAAATTGAGTTCTCTTGGAAAAAGCCTTTTTAAAAAGTTAAAAAGTATGTAAAAAATTTAAAACACAATAAAACTTGAAAATTGCATTTTTATCAAGATTTTGGTTTAGAAGATTTTAGAGAGTTCATAGCAATCTAGACGAAAAAATAAAAATAAAATTAAAAATAATTTAAAGTGCAAAAAGTGACGTATGGAGTGTCGTTGAATTTGGAATGGTGTTCTGAATCGATATAGCCAAAAATATACAGGGTGTTCCATTTAAAAAACTAAGGTTAAGATAATTTCCGGTTAAACCGGAAGTGATAAAATGGCATCCGCTATGTTATCAAAAGCAAAAGAATATCACATATAAACACACAAAATTTTAAATCTGTAATTTAAACAACAAAAAAGTTATAGGGGCGAGCGTACCTCCTGAAACACCCGGTATATTCGTGCGAAAAAACTAACGATTTGATTTAAAGAGTTTCATTTACCACCAGCCAAAATATTTTGCACACTAAGTATAAAAACGACTATTTTAAACAACAAATAATTAATTTTTTGCAATCTCTCTTTATTAAAAAATATAAAACTAAAATTAAGCGATTACAGAATGTATTCTGTCGGTGGCATATTTATAGTAGCAGCTAGAATAGGCTGCGAAATATCATGTTTAGTTACAAACACTCGTATCACTTTTGAAATGGTTGGTTCCGCTTCAATTGCAAGTTGATCGTTATCCGGTTCCTTCAAACTTTCCTGAACTTTCGTTTCCATTTTAAATGAAAGAGATGGCGGAATTAATGGAACCTAAAAGATATCAAGTAATATTCAAAACAGTAAAATATAGAATATAATAATCCAAAACATGGGCTTAGTTGTAAAATTTTTAATAAGAAAGTTTTCCATATGCTTCCATTTTAAAAGCAGACACTGAACCAACCTTAAGAATATATGAGGAAAGCACATAAAATTCTGGATTTGTGTGAAATGTAACTGACAAACCAACCAAAGGCTTATCGGGATTTATATTTTCCAGCGTTAATATTACAGTAAATTTTGGTCCCAAGCCCAATACCTAAAACATGTAAATACATAGGTATTATGTAAATTTAAATTCTAACAAAATTTGAATAGAAAGTTATTACAATAAAATTATCCTTAATGATTATAGATGTCAATTATACATTAAATAAAAAGCGATTTTTTTAAAATTTTGCCGTGGTCAAGGTTTAATGCCATATTCTTCGATAATTTAAAAAAACTAATCAAGATATGTGGAAAACTATTAAAAAAATATGTAATAAAAATCAAAAATATAAAAATATAAACGAAATCAATATTGAAAATAAATCACTTACTGATAAGAGAAGTATAGCTAATAGCTTTATTGACTATTTTTCTGAAGTGGGAGAAAAGCTAGCAAACAAAATCAATTAAAGGTAATAACACATTTTCAAATAAAAAAATAAACAATATAAATTAATTTTATTTAGAAGAAACTAATCATAAAGAAGTTAAAAATGTAATTGATAGTTTAAAATTAAAGAAATCTTCTGGTGCCGATGGAATAACAACAGAAATATTAAAATCTATTAAAACTACTATTTCTAGACCACTAACATTTCTTATAAATAATATTTTTAAAACCAGTATATATCCAGAAACTTTCAAAATTGGTATAATAAAACCTATTTTTAAAAATTCCTTTTACTTTAAACCTAAATAACCTACCACGAAATATGAATAGTATTCATATAAATGAAGACATCCCAATTTTGAAGTTAATAAAATAAAATATTTAGGAATTATTTTTGATAGTAAATTAAATGGGAATTTTCACTTAGAATACCTAATTAAAAAATTAAGAAGTTTATACTACCGATTTTTAAAAACATTAAAAAATTTTTAAATGTAAGACGTATGGAAATATATTACGAGTTAGTTAAAACTCATTTAAATTACGGAATTTTAGGTTGGGGAGAAATAAATAAAACTTTAAAAAAATTAGAAATATTACCAAAAAGGTTTCTAAAAATTATATTCAATAAATATTATATAGATATTATCATTCAAAAGAATTATATTCAGAAACAAAAAGTTGAACATAAGACAACTTTACATTTATAACATCTTAATATATATGTTTAGAAATAAAAACCTGTACAATTTAAAAACCATAATCATAATACACGTCATAAAAATGAAATAACCATAAAACCTAAAATAAATAAGTCCATAGGACAAAAAAATTTCAAATATTTATGTTTTTATTTAAACGATTATTTACCAACAAAAATTAAAAAATTGATTTCAAGAAAAAAATTTAAAATCGAAATAAGAACATGGATATTAAAAACAGACAATTTGAAAATATTTTTAGAAATGCTTTAATTAATTAATATTGTTCTAAATAATTTATATTTATAAGTAATATTTTTTACTTAAAAGTTATAAATTAATAATTGTATTAAAGGTAATAATATATTTCTTCAAAAAAGCTGCGTTTATACTATAAATGAGCATTTTTTACTTTAAAACTTGATTTTGAATGCATATTTATGATTTATGATTTTACATACTAAAATAAAAAATAATATTTGCCTTTAACAAGCTCAGCTTCAGGGGATTGAAGAATAAGATTATAGAAGACAACATAAGCATATTTATTATATTATTAAATTTTAAATAAACTTATTATTATTATTATTATTATTATTATTATTATTATTATTATTATTATTATTATTATTATTATTGTTATTATTATTGTCACGAAGTTTCTCTTCGTGGGGGTCGTAGCGGTAGAGAAAGGAAAGTCTGGAGTCTATAAAATGGTCGTCTATTGTATCTTCTTGATTTTCACCCTAATAGGAAAACCAGCATGTCTGATGTGTTTCGGCGTAGGCTCGTTAACGGACTGACAGGTCCGTCACTTGACGATGGTCAAGGCTTGTCACCTATTGTTGAGCTGAAGAGTGGGTGCGGCACTTGACGATGGTCAAGGATAGTCACCCATTGATGAGTTGACCGGGCGGTAGGCTCCGATGCCTGCAGCTTGAGTTGGCCCAGATTATATACCCAAATAGGTGATGAGATTGCAACGCACTTGACCCCGATTGTCGTACAGTGGGTTGCGATCTCAACAACGCACAGTGGTCGAGTATCCTAAATATACCGGACCACTGTGAGTTTTAGTTGACATTATTATTATTAATATTGTTATTATTATTATTAATCTGGAGGAAGTAAGCAATTTACAACTGGGTCGACTCAGTAAGTTTCTCACAGTACTGGCTGGTATGAATAAGTTGCCAAAATCCCTAAGAATACGTCTGGTATCACGACGGTTCTTATATGCACATGCGCAAGAACATTACCTGTGCCGACAATTTTATCTGCTCCTTCTCATTACAAAGCCCCGACTGATCCTTAATATTTTCAATAAGAGCTCGGGCAGTAGTTAGCCTAAGTCTGATTAAATCTTGTTGAAACGTTTGATGGATTTCTGAAAATAGACACACTTTGTTTTATTAGTTCTGTTAATACAGGAAATATTGCTGAAAATGGAAGGTAGCTATTAGAAAACAACTCATATTGTAATTTAGTATTTTATTAATTGGTTCTCACCTACTGCATTTTGTCGCTCACGTAAACTCTGCTCCAAAAACAGTTTGCTTCTTTTCGGTAATGGCAATGGCTTCCCTTGTAAAACTGGACAACTTTCTTGATTTCGGGAAGAAAAATCAGCAGTACGTTTTAGTATCTTAAAAGTTATTGTCCCTCCTGGAAAAAGGTTTAATTAAAAAATATCAACTTTAAGTTATGATGTTGCATTTAATTATTCGGTAAGTTTGTTTCTCTGTTTCAAACCAGCCGCAACCATAGATATGTACAGCTTATCTCCTGCGCAAACAAAAGTTACCTACGTTCTATCGGTGAAAAAATACGTCCGAGCGCACGGCTCGCCGGTCAGCTGCCTTCCCTCCCAGCAGCATCGGGCATGCGCACAAACCTCTTGTTATCGGCCAGTCCTTCTTTAGCGACATGCTTAAAATACACTCCAGATCCGCTCGTCGCCATTTTTGTTGTTGTGTTTTAAGGGTTTTCTGTGGATTCCTTTTGTTTATTGTGGGTGTTTAATAGTTACGGATTTCTAGTTTTTGTGTAGTTTAGTGAATTGTGTTTATGCTTTTTGAGACTCGGATTGGAATATAAATAAACAATGACTAGTAACAACCGTTGCATGACTTTATTATGCCCAAATAGGGGTAAAGTAAAATACCGGGTGTTTCGTATTTTCAGTAAGTATGGAGTAGTGATGTATCTTGATATATAACTCTATCTTATTATGATAATTTAAACACATCTAACTAGGCTTAGTCTACGCAAACAAGGTATGAAAATAAAGAGAAACACACACCAAGACAGATTATCCCGATGCATGTTTTGGTATATTTTATTTGCAGCCCTGCAATCTAATTAGGTAAGCAAATTTTTCGGGCAATATATGGTTTCAAAAAGTTTAAAATACACTTTTCTCTATACTTATATTATATAAAAGAAAAAATAAATACCTAGGTAGTTTATACATGTATTAATCCAAGGGTGAAAGTATTCCACACCTATGTCAATTTTCCGATTCGCCAAAGTGCGCATGCCTAATGGTGTGTAGCTTTGTTTACGTGCGCGAGGTCATAAATTTGCCTTTTTTGTGATTATTGTTTGCGTATCTAAAAGTAAATATCTATGGCCGCAACTGCTTGAAAGTGAATTTGTTATCTCGCATTTTTAAATTTAAATTAATTAAAATTTAACCCTCATTCATTTATAAATTTGCAATGATATAGTTAACACAAAATATAATTATTTTATAATATTAAATACATAATGCAGCCAGTAATAAAATCTTAAAAAACAGGTGATAAAAGGTATCTATAAAACCTTATACCTACCTACTGTTACAACCACCATAACGTTTTCCTCTTGTCCAAGTTGTCCGAAAATAATAACAGATGGTGTATCAGATACGGATGTAAAGTCTATTGGATGTCTGCCTTGATACAGCTGAATGGATCCGCTTTTTAAACCTACAGCAACGAGACAAGCGCTTATATGTTCCAGTGGTACCAAACATAAACAAGTTATTAAACTAGTTGTTTTAGTAGACCATAGTCTTTGTCCCTAAAAAATAATTAAAGCACCAATTTTATACCAAGCTCGGCGTGTCCATAAGGTCATTTAGTCAATGCGAAAACTCCCCAATATAGATCAATGCGCTCGATCGTATTTTAAGTTGACGTGAGCGAAACATACGCGCTCGCCGACCGTCGACTTCGGAGGATCCCGGGTTATTTCGTGCTCGGTCGAAGGTGGTTCAATAAGCATTTATGGAAACACAGTTAAGCGCTCCCTGAATTATTATTATTGCAAACTAAACTTTGCGTCAGACAAAGATCAACTAATTACCAAATATGCGAATTGTATTTACAAAATCATTAGGTATACCGATGCCGAATCGCCCGTATGCCGTTAACCTTTTATGTAGTTCGTTCATGTTTGTCTTTTTTACTTGTACTTGTGACTTGTCTTAAAGAACAATGACTTTTTAACAGTCCAAATACTACAGTTTAAAACAAGAAGATGCATTACCATTTGAAAAACGATTAGAAATAAATAAAAATGGACGCCTCCAAACGTTTTTTGGAGCTGAAACAGATCATGAAAGACGGAGGGAGGGAAAGACACAAACAGGTATTTTAAGTCAACTATGTACTACATAAAGGTAAGAGAATTAGCTCCCAAAAAAAGGTACGCGGATTTTAAATCTGTTTTGATTTAAATAGAGATTTAAGACTTAAACTGTTATGCGTTATGATGTTATGATGATTTACCAAATTAATGTAGGTGACTTTTTGTGGATTTTAACCGATTTAACAAATTTAAAGCAAATTCAATTTTTTTTTTAATTTAAAGTAATTTTTGTTTTAAATCTAGTGATTTGAGGAAGATTTAAAATGATTTAATTTGATTCAACAGCATAATGTAAAAAGATTTAAAGGAGTAAGGAGCCCCTCGGGTAATATATTAAATAAATATCAAGGAATTTCATGAATTATTATTGGAGAATTGTATCACGAAAAAATCGGGTGGGATTGTTTTTAACATTATTATGTCATTGTTCTCTTACTATACAATTCTCCTAAAATTAACAATGATATAAATAGATAATTTTGTAATATTTCAGATATTACCCAAATAATGTGGAGACGATATTGATTTTATTTGATATTGATATTTTTATTATTTAATTCTTGTTAAGCCTTTTATTTTCTTTTTCTACTAATATTAAGGGTTAAAAACGAATGCTGTTTCTTTGTTTTAATTCTATGTTTTATTTTTTATTTTTTTCTTGGGGTGAAGTATATAAAAATATTTTGTGGTGGGGTATATTCGACGAAGAATGAATTTACACTGCATACAAAACATACATTCAAGTTTGCAGACAAGCTTTTAGCTTTGTGAGCTTGAATAATTTCTGTTTTTCTTCCTTCTTTTTTTTGCTTAATTCATTGTGGATACAACAAAATCTGGAATACGAGAAGGAGCTTAATATGTTTATTGTATTGAATGATAAAAAAAGATATTGTTACTTGTTTTAAAAAATATATACAGTGTGCCCACGGATAGAGTTCGGAAGAGGAAAAACTTTTTTATTTGTAGATTTAGAAGAAAAAGTTATTCTTTATAAAAAACGTCTGCTTGTGTTAAAACTACAATTTCGAATACCAAATTTACGATTACTATACAGGGTACATCAAAAATAACATTTTTAATGATTTTGAATTCGATTTTTTTTTTGAAATTTTATGAAAATATTTTCAAAACCGTGATTTATTACACGAATTGTGCAAAAAATTCTAATAAACATTTTTCTCAAAGTGGTTAATTTCATCATTTAAACGAAATCCAAAAAACTAAAAATGTTGTTTGTGACTAACCATGTTTTAAAACGTTTTTTTTTTTGTAGATTTAGAAGAAAAATTCACTCTTTATAGAAACGTCTGCTTGTGTTGAAACTACAATTTCGAATACCAAATTTACGATTACTTTACAGGGTTAGCCAGAAACAATATTTTTAGTTTTTCAAATTTCGTTTAAATGATGAAATTAACCACTTTGAAAAAAATGTTTATTGGACTTTTTTGCACAATTGGTGTAATAAGTCACGGTTTTAAAAATATTTTCATAAAATTTCAAATAAAATCGAAATCCAAATCATTAAAAATGTTATTTTTGATGTACCCTGTATAGTAATTGTAAATTTGGTATTTGAAATTGTAGTTTCAACACAAGCAGACGTTTTTACAAGGAATCACTTTTTCTTCTAAATCTACAAATAAAAAAGTTTTTCCTCTTCGGAACTCTATCCGTGGACACACTGTATATATATATTTTGATTGATTGATTGATTGATTTGTTAATTTGTTAGTTAATGAAATGTTAAACTAAAAAACACAACGCAAAATAGGTTATAAGTTGGCAATAGATTGAATGACGTTGAAAATTCCACCTTAAGCAAATTTACTTACCCTTTTAGTGTAGCATTCTAGGGCCTTATCAGAGGTTGCAACAATAATAAAATTATCACCGGGTATTAGGTCAATATCAACAATATCTGAAGTAAGCTGTATGATAGATTTTCCTTCCAGCCAACCTTTTCTTATAAGACAAATATGACCTTCTCTAGTAGCAATAATGATTCTAAATTCAATATCATAAAGTCCAGAACATTTTATAATAAAGGGGGTTGCTTTTATGTTGCATGTGTTACCCTAAAAATATTATTTTACTAGTTAAAAAAAAAACAACAATGCATGGAGAAAAAAATATGATACCTGGCACACCGTTCCGGAGTAAATATCCAAATATTAAAATTATAAAAAGCTTTTACAAGGGAAAAAATGGAAATCAGCATATTTCGAATGGTTAAGTCCTTTACTTAATGGAAACTCATTAAACACTTATTGCAGCAGCTGATCAGAAAGTAACCAAAGCGCATGCCTTGAGGTGATTTTCTCTTGCAATTGCAGTGAATGCACCTAATGTGAACATGGCTTTTAAAAACGACCATTTAATTGCATCGCATAAATAAACTTACATGCAGTGCACTTAATGTAAACAGGCTAAAATGTAATTTTGACGAATAATTTGTAAACGATAATAATACAAAAACACTTTTTCATTTATTCCACCAAGAAAAATATACCGATTTTTTATGCGCATGTGTGCATATTTCCTCTTTTACCATTTTTTATAAAGTTCCCTTTTTAATATATAATATAAGTTAGATAGTTTATAGTTTAACTGTCACCATCCCATCAGGAATTATCGTTTGAATGGGAATATACAATAGAGTCACCGTTTTCTAAGAACAAAGCGTTTCGACAGTTGACACACACACTTGTGACATGAACAGCTGATACTGGATTCTTCCTTATAGTTCCCAGTTCAGAAGGCCGTAGCAAGCTCACGCGCCAGTGTTTTAGAGACAAAATTTTTTTTTTTAAACCGACCAGAAAATATACACTCTGGACAATTTTTCGTCTAGAAAATAACCTTTTTCCGATCGCAAGACCGGAAAAGTGACGTTAGAGACCGGAAAAGATTTTACCGGTCCCTGTTTTTTGTTTCTCCAACCGCTCTTTGATAATATCAAGCTACCTTGATTTCGATACTATGACAACAACATTTCGATGTATTGTCGAGTGACAGTTCCTTGATTTTTAATTTGTTGTTTACATCAAACTTGTTTCGCGAGTGCGCAAATTTAACAATATGAATTCAGATTTTGAATTATCCGACACGCAAAATGAGATTCCAGAAGAAATTTTGGAAGCAGCAAGGAAAGCGACGATATATTGCCAGTAAAATCAAAAGCCCGTTACAAGAAGTCATAATATAAAATAAAATAAATAATTAAATGTATATCGAAGTGTCGGTCTTAAAAAAAATATTGTACGTCACGCAACCGAAAATTAGTGTTTTCCAGGTCTCTCCAAGCTTCCAGGACTCGCCTACAGCTCGCCCTGGAACTGCTTGTCTCGACCTAAAAAATACTACTTTTCGGTCTTGTAACGTAAATTACTATGGTGTTTATTATTTAAGTTGAACGGTGAGTAGAATAAACCTGATTAGGTTAATGAACTCTCATATTTCCAATAACAAACATTTCATTTATCATCATTTGCTGTAATAACTTTAATATTATTAGGGGAAAAAAGAAAAAATTAAAAGTCTTCCTCCACAAAATTTCATAGAATAAAAATTCTTTAGTGGACCTCTACATGTTTCGAACGTAGAACGTTCATCATCAGGAGACAGAAAATTTATTTAATGCTGATGGTTTTAGCAGAAGAGAAAATGGTATAAAACCTTAATGGAGGTTTTATGGAATTAAAAAATTGAAGTGTAGAAGTGACATAATAAGAAGAAAATTGAAAAGGTTAAAACATACTGAGTATGTGAAAAAGTCAGTAAAGTAGATGTAAACCAACTAAATAAACTGGGGAAGAAGAAAAATACCTTCTATAAAGAAGGTGTCGAGGTTTTTTTTTTTTTAATTTTTTGAATTTTTTTTTATACATGTCTGTAAGACAATATAAAGGTATAATTTGTCGAAGAAAGGTATTGCGAAGATATAATAATAATAATAATAATAATAATAATAATAATAATAATAATAATAATAATAATAATAATATCTTTATTGTCATAATAAATCATTCACGAGTGAACATTGACAACGTCAGTGGAAAAAATTACTAAGATAACTAACAATCTCACAGTACATAGTCAAACAACAATTATATTCAAACTGAAGAATACCCTATTATATATAATATATACCTACACATACACAAAAAGTCAATAAGACAATCAAGACAAAAAATAAAAACTTTAAGACAAAATAAACAATAAAAGTAACAGTTCAAAAACAAAAACCGGAGCAGCAAACTGACACTTCACTAATTATGTGTTCAGAAGAAGAAAATCATTAAGCGTGTAAAATTCTTTGTCAATTAAAAGGGTCTTTAAGTGACGCTTAAACAATTCACTGCCCCTGATGGCCCTAAGATTATCAGGTAAAGAGTTATATACCTTAATGCAACTCATGAGAGGACCCTTATGAAACAGAGATGTTCGGTGAGCCGGTGTTAGCAAGTCATTTCTACCCCTAGTTTGAATGTTATCATAAACATCTCTATTTCGAACAAAAACACCAGGATTTGACTTGACAAATACAGCACAGCTATATATAAAGAGAGATGGCACAGTCATGATGTTTAGCTGTTTAAATTTACCTCTACAAGAATCCCGATAATGCATCCCCAACATAATTCTTACTATTCCCTTTTGCATCACAAAAACTCTATGTGCATTTGCAACCGAAGCACGGTACCAAAACATGATACTATATGCAATCACAGATTGCACACCGGACATATAAAAAATTCTTACAACATTCAAACTAACCTGGTGATGCAAAAAACGAACAGCGTATGCTGCCTTGCTGATTTTACTTACAACGACGTTGACCTGTTGTGTCCACTGAAGTCTCTCATCCAAAGTGACTCCTAGAAACTTGACAGATTGTGCCTGCCCTATACTTTTTCCTTCAATAGGGACGTATAAAGATTCATTAGAATTATTTCCTCGAAAAACAATTAAACAGGTTTTTTTGGTATTTAAAATAAGATTATTGGCTGAAGACCATTCTAATACACTTGCCGCAATCTCAGTAGATTTTGTTGATAGTAAAATCTTGCTCGCACAGGACACTATGCATGACGTATCATCAGCGAACTGATACAGAGATGAAATGTCAATTTTCTTGTTGAGATCATTAGCAAATATCAAAAATAAAATGGGCCCCAATATAGAACCCTGTGGTACGCCCTTTTTAACTGTAATAACCTCTGAGAATACTGTTTGTTGATCCGAGCTGACACAAACCGTCATCTTCCTATTTGACAAATAAGATTTAATAAAATTATTAGTCACACCGCGAACACCATACCACTCTAACTTGCGCAACAATATGTCATGATCAATCAAGTCAAACGCCTTACTCAAATCAAAGTATAGACCTGATACCATCATTCCTCTATCTATTTGTTCTATTATATTATTAAGCGACTGAAAAATAGCTGTTATCGTTGAACGCTTTGGCAGAAAGCCATGTTGACCAGCATAGAATAAATTATTTTTAATAAAATAGTCCAACAATCTAACATAAAACACTCTCTCAAAAATTTTCGAGAAAACTGATAAGATGGACACTGGTCGATAATTTGAAATATCACTGCGGCTTCCATTCTTATAAATGGGCACCACTTTAGCCAACTTTAGTTTGTTAGGAAACACACCAGACTCAAAACATTCATTTATAATACCCGCAATGGGAGCGCTGATGATCTCAGACACCGCCTTAATAACACTGACAGGTACCTCATCCACACCAGTGGAGTACTTCATCGGCAACAACTTAATAACCTGGCTAACTTCCTCTGCAGTTGTTGGTAAGAGAAAAAAAGAATATGGTACCGACTGCATGGCGTTGTCAAAGTTATGATTTTTCAATTCATCAGAAAGATTACTGAGATCAAATTGTTTTAAGAAAAGACCTGCCAGTGTACTAGTGTCTGTAATAAGCGTTTGATTATGTAACAGCTCAATTTGACTGGATTTTTTAATATTATTCTGAATGCTATTAAGTAGTTGCCATGTTGATTTAGTCACATCACCCGAAGCAGTTATTACACTGTTATTGAAACTTTGTTTATAATGTCTGATATACTTTTTAAAAGCCTTACGTTCAGTCCTATAATGATTTAAAATGCGTTCATCATTCGTTCTTTTATACAGTGCATACATGTCACGAAGATTCGAGGACCACTCTCTCACTTCACCCGTCACCCACTTTTTACCAGTGCTGGACTTTACAGTAGTTTTATTTAGTGGCAAGAAAATGTCGAAATAATGCCTAAATATTCTATAGAATATTTCATATTTGGCATCGCAATTGTCTGCTAATGCCAAGTCATTCCAGCCTTCATTTCCAATAGCATTCTTAAAGCCCTCGATATTCTGCTTGCTAAAATTTCTACGCCAGCATGTAGTTCTCTTTGCCTTAATTTTCAAATCTATAAGTTTCAACACCAGTGCGTAGTGATCCGACACATTTGTCTTTATTATATTACCAGTAAACTCATGATCATTTAAAGTAGATAAAATATTATCTAATTGACTACTGCTTGTATTTGTTACTCTGGTCATACCAGCAATGTTTGGCTTTAAATTATAAGTTACAAACAGGTCATATATGTCCATGGCACCACCGTCAGGAACATCAAATGAAATAATTGTTGAAAATGGTTTGTGGGGTACTGGGAGTTAAAGCCCAGTAACTTTTAGGTTTTTCTTTCTTTCCCATACTTTCAACTCCACTTTAAGCATGGACTATTTCGTCAAATTAATATTATTAGTTTATCGATTTTAATGGATGCCAAACCTTGCGCTCACTGAGAACTAATTCAACTGTTTGTATTTAAAAACCTCGAGTAAATATATATAGTAAAACATCAGATAAAAATATCTCTGAAAAAATCATAAATTATTTTTTTTGAGCCACAAATAATGTTTCCCCAGAGCGCGCTTACTATGCAAACTAAAGGTTGTTTATCCGTCGATATAGTGGACCAAGAAAAAATTCAAAAAGTTATATACAGAAACTTGCTAACGTGTTTAAGCGATCCAGTGCGACGTGATAGAATACTTAGGAAGTGAAATTTCGGAAGCCCGTTTTTTCCGTATTAAAGATAAAGAAACGAAAAAATATCTCACAGATACAAATTGACGAGCTCTATCCGCTAAAGTATACAACGTTTCGATCAAAAGTCGTTTTCCGTACGAAAAAAAATAAAAACAGTGAAAAAATCATGCCTAACATTATGGTTTCCACTTTCTTATGATTTTTGATTATTTCCATTCCAGTTAGGTATAGAACGGTATATTGGAAAAAGGTAGTTTTTTTGATGGCCTAAACGATTATCCGATGTCGATCGAATGCACCCAATTCGACTTATTAATGATCCAATAGGTACTTGTTTCTACCAATTTTTGACTTTGAAAAAATCAAAAAAATTACTTTCAAACTTTTGATCGCGCTCACAAACAATAGGGTACTGTAGCCCACGGTCGTCTACACGTCGAAAAAGTTTAAATCGATATAAATAATATTTGCTACCTGTAACGTGTTTCAACGAGAATCCGATAATTATCGACTTTAAAAATTAATAACTTTTTTCCGGCACACCCTGTATATTCGAAATTTTTACACAACGTACCCCCACTATTCCTCTCTAAACCCAAAAGAGTTTTAATCGTCCCACTCTAACCGTTTCCGAGAAAAAAAAATCGCAAATGTAAAAATGTCAAAAGAGACAACGACAACTACAACGCCGACAACATACATACATTATTTTCACCGAAGCGCCTATACAGGGTGTTAAAAATTCGATGTTCACCATTGGGATCTCATAAACGGTAAGAGATACAGCAAAGGTTTAATTGGGGCAAAGTCGCGCAATTCATAGCCGACCAATATGCCAAGAAGAAATTAGGAAAATTCCGAGTACTTCCGAAGATATCCGTAAAAAACCGAAAATCGCCGTTTTGGTTTTTAATTTTTCCTGGCTTTATTTAAAGAGATAATGGAAAATAAATTTCACACTTTCATTGCCACTTTTCATCTTCTATAAGGCAGTGTCCTTAGATTTCATGTCCGACGTTTTGTCTTTCGGATGCCATCGTCAGGTTTGTTTTTTTAAATACGGACCTATATTTTTTATTGCATTTATCTAAACTTTATATGCGATGTAATCTTAATACAAAATTACTTTGATAGAATAGCAACGTTTCTACCCTATAAAAACATTTTCAGGAATATTTTATTTAAAAAACTTGTTGATTAGGTATTGAAGATCAATGCCGTATCTGATAATGTATAACAGAGACAGAACGATTTTTCTCTTTCTAAAAACCCTGATCGAGAAGGCTATTGCAGATAATTTTGAAAAAGCTTTCGAGTTTGTTACAATAGAGGATTCGTTGTTTAAAGTATCATAGTTTGCCATGGAATGTAGAAACAATAAAAAGTTTGACATAAGTTATCTAAATTTCAATTACGCGGTGATAAATTCGGTCTTATCTAAAAATGAAATTTTCTTCTGAAGAAAAAAGGGATATGTTAAGAATTTATTACAGTAGCAATAGAAATTCTATGACAGCTTTACAAAGATATTTTGAGGACAGTGGCGTAACAAACACCCCCGCAGACCCCGCACCGCGGGGGGGGCCGGCTAGCCGGGGGGCCCACATTAACGGATGGCCGTCCCCCATTTAAAACTTGCTGCCAGCTTTGCTTTCCATAGGTATTTTATTTCATAATTAATTTAATTTTTTAAATAAATTATTACATTTTGTTTAATAAAAACTTAAAAACCTTTTTATACGGTAGTAGACACAACAACATAAATAAAAGAATTTCGGCGATTGGAACACAAAAAAGAAAACATATTGTCGGTTTATCACGCACAAAGCACAAACGCAAGCCGCAAGCCAACAAGCCCATTTTGCCGCTTTAGCTTTTACGCCTTTGATCCTTTGACGGTACAATTGCCGCTATGAGCGCGACGCGGCTTCCTTTTTGGAATGCCATTGGAAGACTTTATTGTTTTTTATTTATTAAGTCCTGGAAATAGGAAAACCTAAGCAGTAAAAATAAAAATTATTTTTAGTTGCACTTTTAGTTTCTTGGATGACACAAGTACGGAATATTTCGCGGACGTGTTCACAGTTTGTAATTAAATTTTAATTAAGTTTTCTATAATGGATAAAAAAACTAAATACTTAAGTGGTGCTCAAAAGCGAAAGAGAAATAAAGAACGAGATGAGAAAATTAAAAAAAATGCTAAAATTGAAAATTTTTTTGGGAGTGCAAGTACGAGTAAGAGTACGAGTGTAAGTGCTACCCCAGAAGCATCAGAATCCGAACCTGGGCCTGTAGCGACAACGAGTAAGGAGATTCATGAAAGTGAAATAAGCTGCTTTCATTCTGAGGTTGAAATACAAAATTTCGACACCCAATCCGAACTATCTGATGTAATGATAAGAGACTCAGATTTTGTAATGCATGATTGTCAAAATGAAAGCAACGAATTAGATTTATTAGATTCGGACTTAGGCCTTTATAGTATAGAAAGGGGGCTCCTGAAAACGTTGGCGGGGGGGCCCACTCAGTTTTTGTTACGCCACTGTTTGAGGAGTATCCGGAAAGGGAGCAGCCAGCACAAAACATTTTTCAAAGACTTGATAGAAATTTAAGCGATTATGGACAGCTTGGAAAGCCTCGACAAAAATATGGTAACCGTATTACAGAAGACGAAATTCAAAACGTTTTAGGCCAGGTATGTAACATGAAACTTCACAAAAATTGTTTTTTTACAAAATAAGTTAACATTGTATACATACAATATCCTGAAATCTTATGATGTTTCACATTATTGTAGGTGGACAATGATACAACTATATCCAGTAGGCAAATTGAAGCGGAATCCAATTTGCCATCCTTAAACCATGTTAAGGCATGGAAAGTTCTAAAAAATGCCGGTTTGAGACCCTACAAAATTCATATATCACATGCATTGCGAGAAGGAGACGCTGAGAGGAGGCTAACTTTTTGTAATTGGCTACTAGATCAAGATAACCAAAATCGCAATTTTTTAAGCAATATTCTTTGGAGTGATGAGGCTACATTTACAAATTGTGGTGTTTTTAATAGAAACAATGAACATATTTGGGCAAGAGAAAATCCCAGAGATAATAGAGAAGTACGCAAGCAAGTGCGCTTTTCTCTGAATGTTTGGGCAGGAATATTAGGAGATAGAATTTTTGGTCCTGTTTTTTTACCACAACGGCTAACAGGGGAGAATTATTTAGTATTTTTAAATAATACATTCCAAGATTTTTTTATCTGAAATCCCGCTTGCACGGCTGCAACAAATTTGGTTTCAGCAAGATGGAGCACCCGCTCATGGCACGAGAGATGTTACAACCTTCTTACATGCTGAATTTCCAGGCAGATGGATTGGAAATCGTGGTTTTATTGAGTGGCCGGCAAGGTCCCCAGACCTTACACCACTAGATTTCTTTTTTTGGGGAGCCATAAAAAACAAAGTGTATAAGCAGCCCATTAACGTAATAGAAGAGCTTAGAGTTCGTTGCATAAATGCGTTTGTATCAATTCGAAGAAGGTCGGTACACAGAGCTACTCAAAAAGTTCGCGTCAAAATTGAAAAATGTATAAATCATAATGGAAATCTTTTTGAGTATCTGAGATAAACATTTGTCATTAGTTTCTACCTCTTCTGGGTTTAAATAATTTTAATTTATAAAAAATGTAAATAATAGATAATTTAGAATATTTTAGTACCTAAACGTACTGTAATTATCGTTTTGTGATATTTGTTATTGTTTTAGTTATAGATTTTCCTGTGTTTACGAAAATACTGTTAAAAATTATCTTCAATACCTAATCAACAAGTTTTTGAAATAAAATATTCCTGAAAATGTTTTTATAGGGTAGAAACGTTGATATTCAATCAAAGTAATTTTGTATTAAGATTAGGTACATCGCATATAAAGTTTAGATAAATGCAATAAAAAATATATGTCCATATTTAAAAAAACAAACCTGACGATGGCATCCGAAAGACAAAACGTCGGACATAAAATCTAAGAACACTGCTTTATAGAAGATGAAAAGTGGCAATGAAAGTGTGAAATTTATTTTCCATTATCTCTTTAAATAAAGCCAGGAAAAATTAATAACCAAAACGGTGATTTTCGGTTTTTTACGTATATCTTCGGAAGTACTCGGAATTTTCCTAATTTCTTCTTGGCATATTGGTCAGCTATGAATTGCGCGACTTTGCCCCAATTTAACCTTTGCTGTATCTCTTACTGTTTATGAGATCCCAATGGTGAACATCGAATTTTTAACACCCTGTATAGTGCGAAATTTTCGGGAGAGTCGATCAGGGGTTCTAGCTGTCTGTGCCGAAGCGCCGTATAACATATCGCGTTTTTGCGCGATATGTAATGAACTAGCAGATCATTGGATATAACGATAGAAATTTTAAATTTCTTCTGTAAAATTCGTAGGCATGCACATTGAACAACTAAACAATATGGTTTTGAGGCGATTCCAACCGGACGTCTTATTAAATCTTACTTGAAATAAAATCGTAAAATTCTGTGGATCCAAAATATAAATATGTCCAAATTCAGTTCCAATAACTGGACACGAGATACCAAATTTGTCATGAGCCATCTTTTCGATAGCTGACATGCACGTTATTGTATTTTCTTTTGTTGGCGAAGAGTGAATGTATTTTTTTACAAATTCTTCCAATTTAACAGCAGAAGTTATACTAATAATCTGCTGAGACCTAAAAAGACAGTTACAAGTCATAATCAGTCACAGTTAGATACATTAGGTTTTTAAAATTAAAATTTATTTTTTATTCACACTGATTCGTTGACGAGTAGGGTACCGTAACACGGGGCGGGGCTACTTTGGAACATAGATATTTACCTTTAAATAAGCAAACAATAATCACGAAAGTGGCAATTTTATGACCTTGCGCATGTAAAGAAAGTTACACACGATTAGACATGCGCACTGCAACATTATCATTTGACAAATGGGAAAATAGACAGGTCCGGGCTTTAAAATTTAAGTTCTTGCTCAAGAATTGGTAAAAGTTGACCATCAATTCATTTTTACGTGTAAACTGCTGCTTAACCGAACTCCGCTACCTACGCGTCGTTCGGTGACCGGCAGACTCGTGCGGAAAAATTCATTTTCCGCACTTGTTAGGTAAATAGCTATTACAGTTTGGCAAACACTTGGGCATGTGTAAAAAATTTTCAAGCACAATTTTTTCAAGAATTCAAGAATTTAAAAATGTGTTTGCCTGAGAACGTGACCCGTGGAATGCTTTCACCCTTGGATTAATATAAACATACCTAGGTATTTACTTTTTCTTTTATATAATATAAGTGTAGAGAAAAGGGTCTTAAACTTTTTGAAGCAATATATTGCCCGAAAAATGGACATGCCTAATAGCAAATAAAATATACCAAAACATGGATCGGGATAATCTGTCTTGGTGTGTGTTTCTCTTTATTGTCATACCTTGTTTGTGTAGCCTAGACCTAGTTAGATGTGTTTAAATTGATCATAATAAAATAAAGTCATATATCAAAATACATCACTACTCCATACTTATTGAAAATAAGAAATACCAGGTATTTTACCCCTATTTGGGCATAACAAAATCATACAACGGCTTTTACTGCTTAGTCATTGTTTATATTCAAATTGGAGTCACTTAAAGCACAAACACAATTCATTAAGCTACAAAAAAAAACTAGAAATCCGTAAATATTAAACAACCGCATAAACAAGAAGGAATCCACAGAGAAAACTTAAAACACAACAACAAAAATGGCGCCGTGCCGGTTCTGGAATGTATTTTGAGCATGTCGCTAAAGAAGGACAGGCCGATATTAAGAGGTTTGTGCGCATACCTAATCCTGCTGAGAGGGAAGGCATCTGACCGGCGAGCCGTGCGCTCGGACGTATTTTTTTACCCATAAAACTAACTTTTGTTTGCGCACGAGATAAGCTGTACGTATCTACAGGGTGGCCCTTAAGTGTGGCAAAGTACAATAGCTCCGTTACTATTTCAAATACATTAAAAATATTAATGCAAAAGTTGAAGGGCAGTAAGTGACTTATAACGTAAAATTATTTTTAACTCTATAGGGTGGCTCAAAAAAGCGGAACAAGAAAAAATGTACTTTTTTCAAATGGAACACCCTGTATATTTTTACATTTTTAAATTCCACATAAAATTACAATTATTTTTTATTAAATACATTATTAGTCTATACTTTATAGTTTGCGAGATATTGACTCTCGAAAAGTGACATTTTTGAACTTTGACAGCTTCTAACTTTCTAACAGTACGTCTTAGAGCAAAACGGCTTACATATCCCTATCTTCAATTTTTATTATCTTCCCAAAAAAATCAACTTCCAGTTAAACCGGAACAACTATATTTCCTGCTTTCGAGTATCATCCGGTTCAAAAGCAAAAGAGCGCCTTCGACGCAGGTCCGGTTTTTTTTTTCAACATATCTGGCAACCCTAGTTGAGATCAGGGCTCCAAGCCCCCAGAGCAATTCCGAAGTTCCGGCGCCCCTGCTAAAGGGCCACCCTGTATATACGTATAAGTATCTATATAATCTATATACGTATAAAGGTAAATATCTATGGGTAAAATACGGGATTATCTCACATCTCACCATCGTATTCTACCGTATTTGGCCGTCTTTCCTACCATAAAAACACATAATTTAGCATCTGGCAACTCTGCCCGCGAGTTCCGAATAGGGGAGACCGTGGATACATTGGACGCGGGGATATAATGGACACATTCAAATTTACCGCCTAAATCTCGTTTATGGCGCCACTGTAGCTAAATTAGGTGTAGAATACCCCGAACTATCCGTGGACAGTTGCAAATAGCCAGCAGTTCAGGTTGCACGTTTCGTGAGTATTTTATTCATTTTTGGCTGTTTTCTTGTAAATTTTGAGGTAAGTTCTGATGCCTTTTAGTACTTTTCTTGTAGTGGTTTTGATGTACTGTGTATAGAATCCATATTATGCATTATACAGATCGTATTGATTAGCAAATTGTTTTAAATCATAATGTGATTTTCCAAAAATAATTTAAATTCTATCATGACGCCATTAGAGGATACAATGGACAGCTGTCCATTATATCCCCGGCTTGTCCATTGTATCCCCGTGGTCTAACTGTAACATGACTGTTCTATTTCAGATGGTACGCAAATACAAAAAAAACAGAGATTTCTCTGAGGGAGATTTACGAAGAGCCGTTGAAGATGTGTTAAATAATGCCGGCAGCTTGAGAGAAATATCTGAATTGCGCAATGTTACAAAATCTTGTTTGGCAATGTATGTTAGAAAGGCAAGAAAAAATGGACTGGAAAATATAATATTAACTCAGGACTCTTCACCAGATTGGGAAGAAGAGAAAGAAGAAGAGTGGCCTAGAAATGCAAAGAGCGCTAAAAAAGGCGAATTTATGATAGTAAAAGTTCCTGGAAAAAAAACAACATGTGTGAGGAATTTCGTTGCTTGCGTAGAACGTAAGCTTTGTGATGGATATGAAGTTCGCTTTTACAAGCGACTAAGTCCATCAAACCGCTTCCAGATTACAGAATAGGAAACTTGTTACATAACTTTTGACGATGCGGCTTTAATGCTGCCGAATGCAGTTGAAGACAGGCGTCCCCGTTTCAAAAATATGATTTATTTCAACATATGGACTTAACTGAATTTTGTTTACTTTAATAAATAATTCTCCTTTCGTTTTGTTTTAAAAATGCAATATAAGCATTCCTTAGTTTTTTTTTCTCAAATAAAGTTTTTCTCTCACTTTCAAGCTTTTAATTTTAAAATTTCAAACATGTCCAAAATATCCCCGTTCTCTGTCCATTCTTACCCCTAACCTGTGGATAAAATGGACAACTGCAATACCGTTTCTTAAACTACGTTGGAAAAAAAACTATATTTCTTAGAAATTGCTATATAAAATAATATAGCTAAGGGATCAGGAAATGCATGACTCAATGCTTGTAAGCACAAAACACTTATAAAAAAAATTATTGGAAAAAATTCATATTTTGTCCAATGTATCCTCGGTCTCCCCTATACCCTGCTTGTCCGAAGTAGCCCCATTTTACGGTAACAATTGACAAAAATGAGGACGTCTACAAAGATATACAGTTATAAAAATTCTTGTAATATAAATTTTGCCAACAGACCTGGAACTTAGACTGGCATATGGTATTTCTTTTAAATCTTTTACCAATTTTTCTACATTTACATTTTTCTGTTCGATAATTGTTCTCCATATATCACATTCGGCTAGAGTAAGAGGGCACAAAGGGACTCTAAACTTATAGAAAGGCTTTAAATTTTTGTAAAGAAATAGTTCGGATCCACAGGCGACTGCAACGACTAAAACAAGAGATATGGTATATTAATAATATTTATATGTAATAATTAAAATACTCGTTAAAATTATTTAAAAAAAAAACTTAACCCCAAATATCTCCGTTCATGTTGGATTTATCAAAAATTTTTATGGGGCATAATTTGATTAAAAATTAATTATCTTTAAGAACCACAACATTTAAAAATTCCTGTCATCGAAAAAATTCTTTGCACCGTGGCGCCACTTTTACATCTTGTATTATTCAAACCCTTTTTTTGCAGAGTTGTGAAGCCCATCATAAAGGCTAAAAACTGGCGTTTACAGAATTTACATGTCACTTTTAGTTTTCGAAATAATTGGCCTGGGAGTTTTTATTGAAACACCCGGTAGATAACATTCCTAGGTGAAAGGGGTTTAATTGCGGTTAAGGGATGAGGTAGTTAACTAAAGTGCGAAGCGCTGGGGTGAATTTAATTTTGAGAATTTGAAGGTCACTGCTTTTGGGTATTTTATACACTGGCGCCGATCATACTCTACAAAAAGGCTCTAGAATATAAAATAATATAACCCGTTTCTAAGTTATAGCCTTTTTTAGTTGTACACACAGGACGCAAAGTTGATTTCCTACCTTAATAATAATAAAAAGTGTCTTTATGTCTTCTAAAATGGAGAATTAGTAATCTCAGAGTTTGATAGAATTTATATTATGTTTTTTTTTTCAATAAAATTTAAAATATTCCTTAACTAACTTAAACAAGCACAGCTTTATCAAATCGGAATAAAAAAAAAACATCCATCTAACCCACAGTAAAAGTAACGTTTCCTAAACGTAGGCGTTAAGACTGTAATTTAAACTAATGATTTTTTTAATGGGAAAATTATATGAAGACACATTACCAGGAATCCTTGGTTCAAGTTGATCCACATAAAAACTTATTACAGAATTTGGAATACTTTGTAAGGCTTGATCTGACGTTAGAAGTGTTCCTTTATAAACCTTAAGTCTACTCTTTGTATCTTTCTCCATTTTTAAATCTGTGATGACCAAGTGGTAGTCTCCACTTCCTGCCACATCGGCCAAGACGGCATTCCGAGGTAAAGTTGTTAATCCTGCACTGCGGTCTGTGTGGGCCTCCAGCCATCTTGATACGTTAAGATCTCTGTAAAATGAATGAAGGGTGTTTGATTATATTATCATTTGCATACCTTTAATGCATAACAATTTAGTTTTTGACTATAATATATCTGTTCTAAAATGAAAATATCGCCATCATCAATTTTCATAGCTGCTAATCCTTCCCTTGCATAGTTGTTTTTGGCAAAATGCCTGGACACGGGTATTAATATTTTGGATTGTGATCTTTTTTATAAAAATAATATTGATTTAGTGTGTTTCAAATTAGAGATATGACGAATTTTTTTAAATGGCAACCCTAGTTTTAATTGACTATTTTAAAAGTTCGTTATACCTAGATAAATATCAAATTTTTATTTTTTTTACGAAACCGACAAATGTTGAGTGGCGGTTTTAGCATAGGCGTAGTTAAACTGTCAACACTGGGGGTGCTGTAGGTTATCAAGCTATTTTTCCTCTGCGAAAAATGGGTTTTCTCGTAAATCACAAAGGCCGCGCAAGTCAATGAAATAAAACATTTAAATGTTACCAACATCAAATAAAGAAAAAACGCGTATCGAAATAGCTTCATTATGATACGCAAATGCGTATCGTAATAGACTTGTTATAATACCAAATTAGAAAAAGTACTTTATGCAATAAAGACCTACCTTTGTTATTAGAAATTCATACACAAAATGACATTTTTTGAACGATCGTAGAAAAAAAGGAATTTTTAACCACGTGTAAACAGTAGAAGTTTTAATGCCCTTACAAAGTCATGTAGAACACACCTGTATATGTACAGACATTATACATGCTGTGAAGCATTAAAAAAATATGTGATTAAAAAGTGATGGAGTGAAGGTGATCAAAATTGTTTACATATATTTTAAGTGTTGGATGTGGTAAAATTAATAGTTAAACATACCCTCTACTCATAGCATCGCTGTTTGCAAAACGAAAAATTACAGTGTTGGTATGTTTGTAATTAATTATTAGACGGTTGCCTATAGCAACCAACCAAACCGCGACGCCGCGCCAACGCGGTTGCGTCACATTTTTATCACCAACACGTGTACCTAAATATAATATTATGTAAGACCGTTTATCTTATTTAATGAGCGTATAATGTGGGCTATAATTAACGAGAAAGGTTATATGATTATAATTATATATACGATGGTATTATGGATCATTATACGAGAGTCAAATACTAACCAGACACCAATTTTTTGAGGGTGCAATGTGGACTCTCATCAAATAATTAAAATTTGCGCTGTTAAAAAAAGCCAAAATGAGGAATTTCGAGGTCAGTATCTAAAGTTATATAAACCTATCAAAGAAATATGTTGGACGAAAGGGGTTATTTAGGATATATCTACATTTAGTTTGATATATCCTTTATATTCTTATTTTTAATTTTAAAGATGGCCTGCCATGTCGGAAAAATTACTTTCTTTTAAATAGTATGCTTTGAGATGAAATAAAGCCTAAGCTACTATTAAAAATACCGTGCGAGCAAAAATTATTTGCATCAAAGAGGGCCTTCCATCTAAGGACGTAATGCTTAGCCTTAGAACTTAATCTGTTGGGTGTCAGTAACAACCTGAATTAACAATCAATCAGTTATTCCGTCATCTTTGACAGTCGTTACAAGTATTGATTCATCGCTAATTTTTCCAATTTCTTGAACAATTCACACAATGGGCTTTACGGAACAGCAGAAAACATTCATGGTTGAAGCGTATTTTCGAAACGGGGTTAGAGTAAATGGTGAGTGGCAATACAATCCGGGTTTGTGCATGGACGATTTTCACGAACATTTTCCTAACGTTGCTGGGGATTTTTATCATTGCCTGAAAAGAACCGTGGCTGTGTTTAGGGAAACAGGTTCTATGCAACACAAAAAAGGAGCAGGAAGACCATCTGTCAGAACAGAAGAAATTGTTGCAAACGTTCGTGAAAATGCAAAATACGCCAACAAATTGTATAAGACGCCTGTCCTAAGAAGTGGGAAGATTTTATGGAACATGCCGACTATTCTTAAGAATCCAAAAAATGTGGTAACATTTCTCTAGAGAAATTGTGCTTGGAGCATGGCGGTGGCCAATTTCAGCAATTTATGTAATTATTTTTCTTTTTCTTTCTGTATATTCTTACTTTGTTAATTTTGTAAACAACAAAAATAAATTTGTATTTGTCTACTTATTTTATTACTCATTAGTTTGGCATATCATGTCATAATACGAATTTGACAAAATTTTAACCTAGATTTGGTTAGATAATTATATCGTCCTTATATCATTGTGATCTAAACCCTACGTTTTTTAATCCAAGCCCTCTTTGATGCAAATAATTTTTGCTCGCACGGTATAATATTATGTAAGACCGTTTATCTTATTTAATGAGCGTATAATGTAGGCTATAATTAACGAGAAAGATTATAATATATTAAAGATTATAATTATATACAATTGTATTATGGTTCATTATACGAGAGTCAAATACTATTATAATAACTGAATTTTTGCTTTATTTTGATATTTTATATTTTTAATAGTAAATAAGGCTTTATTTGATGTCAAAGCATGCTATTTAAAAGAAAGTAATTTCCCGACATGGCAGGCCATCTTTAAAATTAAAAATACGAATATATTATTTTTGGTCAAACTAAATGTAGATATCCTAAATAACCCCTTTCGTCCAACATTTTTCTTTAAAAGGTTTATATAACTTTAGATACTGACGTCGAAATTCCTCATTTTGGCCTTTTTTTGACAGCGCAAATTTTAATTATTTGAATATAGGTTGTCTCATTTGCCAACATACCACAACACGGTGGCCTACCCGCATCGTCGTCTTTATAGATCTTGATTCTCGTTTCCATAGTACCTAACTTCAATGCCAACGCAATGACATTAGTCCAGGAATGAAATTAATTTTATGTTTTAATAAACCTGAAATAACCAGTGGCGGCGCTAGACTTTTAAAATTGGTGGACGGACGCCGCGCCGGTCAAAGAAAACAGGCTAAGCGCTGGCGGGGCTGGTGGACGAATTTAGTAAAAATACTTTAGGTATACTTTTAGCAACAACAATGTCAACTACTGGTATAGCCAGCAGCAGTAGAAAAAAATACGAGTAAAAGGATTGACAAAATAAAATTTGTTTATTCTTATTTTCATTTTATATACAGGGTGAGTCGGGAGGAATGGGCCAAACTCTAAGGGTGTAATCTATGCATCAAAATAATATGAAAAAACTTAAATGTTGTTACCCAATATGCATTTATTTTCAACTTACAGCGTTAAATAAAATATTGTTATACCAAAATATGAAACATTAACATTGTTTTAAATAAATCATTGGTTTAGTAAATTTTCAAAAATACCGCCAGACTTCCAAACATTTCCAGCTTCGTTTACGAAGGGCGCGCGTGCATTGCTCTTCTAATTGATTCGTGTCTTTCTTTAATATTGGGTGCAGAATTTCTAATGCGTGTAATTAATGCATCCCTAGTCTTATCTACTTTTACTTGGTATACCTCAGTTTTTAACCAACCCCATAAATTATAGTTCAACGGTGTGAGGTCTGGCGATCTAGGAGGCCAACTAATAGGACCACCGCCTCCAATCTAAATCTCTGGAAACTTTTGGTCCAAATATTGCTTGACTCTACGATCGAAATGGGCAGGCGCTCCGTCGTGTTTATAATACATTTGAATTCTGATGTTTTAAGAAATCTCCCCATTAAGGCTTGCAATTCATTTTGTAAAAACCTAAGTAGTGATCCCCTGTAAGGCGATTTTTCAAAGAAAAGGGCCAATTAAGTTATTGTCGATCATGCCGCACCACACGTTTACTGGAAACATGTGTTGAAAATTATTTTCGACTATTGCGTGAGGATTTTCGTCCGACGATGCCTCCACGGGTGAATGTAGCTTCGTCAGTAAAAAGTATGTGCGGTACAAGATGACGATTATTAATTATCCACTCACAAAATTGCATACCCTTGGCGTAGTCTCCAGGTTGAAGATTCTGTACACGCTGTACATTGGTACGGGTATAAGCCTTGTTCGTGAAGCGTATTGATCACTCTTTTTTGGGGAATCCCCAACTGAGTTTCAATTATTCGTGAGCTGGTCGTTGCATCTTCTTCTACTAAAGCTAGAACATTTGCTATTTCTTCTAAATCCTGTCGTTCCGGTCTCGCACAGTTTGTTGAATACTCCGATAAAGGCCTTTTTGTTCGGTGTTCTTTGATGTGGAAATCATTGACGATATTCTTCAGCAGCCGGTGTAGAATTCAGTGGCGGCTCGTGACTGATTTAGATGGGGAGGCTAAGTTTCAGAAATGAAGCGCCGCAGGCGAAAAATTTTCGCGACCACGCCCAAAATCTAAAATTCACTCTGAAAAAAAATGTTAAAAATAAGTTAAACTAAAAACTGAAATATCTACCTACCTACAAAGAGACGAGCAGGATAGTGTCGGGAGAAAAATTTTCGGGACCACGCCCAAAATTTCTCAAAAATTCACTATAAAAAAACTGTTAAAAATAAGTAAAACTAAAAATTTTTTTTTATAAAGTTGTACCTTAGACATAAACTATCTAAAAGATTATTTGGGAAATTTTCTGAAAAACTTAAAAAAAGATTAAGTCAAAAAATTGTACCTAATTCATGCAAATCTGAAAATCTTAGTTCAATCTGGCCTTTTGTAGTATCTAAAATATGATTGAAAAGCTGCTTATAATGAAGTTTCTGCGAAGGTCTGCGTGTTTGGTTTGTTTTAATTTTAATGTTTTAAATGCCGCCCCCTAATATTTGCCGCCCTGGGCTACAGCCCTTACAGCCCCCCCTAAATCCGCCGCTGTTTGAATGCCTCTCTATTGCGCGAGATAAATTTTTAAGATTATCGTATCCAAATTTCGACGAAGCTTCTTCGCGACTTGAAAATAATACACAGGGCCAACAAAATAATTTTTTTTAACTAATACTATTTATACCCTCGCTTCTTGCATTGAAACAAGTGAAAAATTATGTATTATCCGTGCAGAAAATATTTGACCGTTGGAGGCTTGCCTCCGTTGGTAATATTCTAGGCGCCTATTCGCTGATGCGGGCGGACACTACCTAATAGTCCTGAAGCTGAGCGGCAATAATAAAAATATTATAGAAAGAAAGTGTTTTTCTTGAAGTATCTAATTCAGGATTTTTGATACAGTGAGAATATAATAATATGAAAGTATTATTTTCAAAATGAATAAAGTTATCTTTAAAAAAAATTCTATTTTGTAAGTTTTTGTTGGGGAAGCACTGCCTCCCCTGCCTCCCCTGACGAGCCGCCACTAGTAGAATTTCCATTACACAAACCATAAATAAAAACCATATTGGCGTATTATTATCTATTTGTAAAACTTAAATGATGCAAATCCGAAAGTTAAGGTGGAAGTATCAACATGCTTGCCAAGCTATAACCTATTTCGCGTAGATTTATTCATGTTTTCTAGCTTTTATACAAAATTTAAATAAAATCAGTATCGACTTCATATTCTATAGGTAATAATTGACATATTTAATAAATATCAAGGAATTTCATGACTTATTTTAGGAGAATTGTATAGCGAAAAATATCGGGTAAGATTTTTTTTAACATTATTATGTCTTTGTCACTCATTGTTGTTTCACTATACAATTCTCCCAAAATTAGCAATGAAATAAATTGATATTTTCGTAATATATCAGATACTACCTAAATAATGTACCGACGATATTGATTTTCTTTAAATGTTAGTTATTAAAATAATAAATTCAAAAAATCAACGCGAAATAGGTTATAGGTTGGCAATAGATTGAATGACGTTGAGAATTCAACCTTAATTTTATACTGACACTATTTATACTGAAACTAACAGGATAGTGACAGTACAACAATCAAAAGCAGACAATAATACCATACATTACAGGAAAGCTAAATTAATGCAATATTTTGTTTTTGCGTTATATTTTAAAAACAAATGAAACACCACCTAAACAGGTGTTGACTTGACATGTTTTCTTGGATCAAAGCTGTATTTTAATTTTTAATTAAATAATCTAAGACATAATAATTTACGTCGAAATGAGGTGGGAAATTCACATTTTTTTCAAAAAATTAGTGTAAACTAATTACAGTACTTGAAAAGGTAATGAAGACTCGTGCATAAAAGTAGGTATACCATTTTGAAATACGGAAGCATTAGAATGCAAATGTTGCTACAAGAGCTGTATAGTTATTTTTTCACAGTTAAAACCATGCAAAATCTATTTTTCGGTACGCTTACTTTTAAATATACGTTGTCTAGATTATAGGCATGCTTTTAAAAAGTGAACCTTTCACTGATTAATTGCAGAAGTGCTCCAAATTGAATAAAGCAATTAGTTCTCGAATTTTATATTATAGTTATTAAGAAAATATTTAAATGTTTCAAACTCTCTAATTGCATAAGGTGTAAAATTAAAAATATGTTTTTGAAAATATATTAAAATACAATAAACCACATTAATCAAAATAAAAAAAAAAAACAGGAATTACCTACCCGCGAGTGCCCTTTTGGAATTTTTTTAAAAAAGGCCCAGAACTAGCTGAATTTTAAAAAAATTATCCAACTATCTTGATGATGTAAAGTCGATTCACCCAGTAAACTTGCAAGATGGCCGACATGTCATATGACAAAAGTCATTGAAAATGCAAAAATTCGTTTTATTTAGCTGGAATATGACTTTTGTCATATGACATGTCGGCCATCTTGCAGGTTTACTGGCTGAATAGACTAGAGACCTTTGCTTCTTCTAATTTTCTGAGATATTTTGTTAGTAAATGGTAGAAATAAGTTTACTCGTCTTAAGTTAAAAGTTAAAATTATAGTATTTTACGTTACAAGGCCGGCAGGTGACTTATTACAGTACGAGTTGGTTTACGGACGAGGCGACGTAGGAGCCGAGTCTGGAATATAAACGAGTGCTGTAATAACACCTAACGGACGTACATCGTATAATATTTTATTTCATTTTGTCATTATAATCCTTTTTAAAAAGATTTAATAAAAATGTTTATTATAAATTTTAAAGGCAATATTAATTGGTATCACTGGATATAGTTTAAATAAAATAAAAATTACTAACTTTAGTTAAGCAAAATATTTAAAAAATTGTAAAAGATAATCTATTCTGTAGTTGCGTAATATTTTTCATTAACTAAAGTTGGTAGAAAAAATACTTTTACAAGTTAAAGCATCTACACAAAGTTATTTGGTACCTATCGATAGATATATATTCAAAACAAAATAAAAATTACTAACTTTAGTGAAGCAAACTATTGAAAAAATTGTAAAAGAGAGATTCTGTAGTTGCGTAACATTTTTCATTTACTTAAGTTGGTAGAAAAAAGTATATTATTTATAGTAAGACATGCTGCCAAAATAGCGATTTTCCAATAAATACTAGTCGGGGCGTGGAACGCATTTTTATAGTCGGCCATGATTGCCTTTATTTTGTTTTGAATTATGACAGTTACTCTTATTATAAGTTTTAAAAACTTATATAGGTATTATTATATTCCAAGTTTAATTTAGTTTAATGTATACAGTGTGGTTGTTTAAGTGTGCAACATATGGGCATTTTTTTTATTACCGATTTCTAAGAAAATTTTATTCTTAATCAAAGTTGGTGCATGTTCGATAATCATAATATTAGGTGCACTTGGAATAGTTGCAAGTCAAACGGCGTACAAGGTAGGCCAAAAAATATAAAACTTGCACAAGAATAAAGTTTTTTAATAAACATTTAAAATAAATATTTTGTACGTTAAATGATAGTTTAATTAGCATATTATTATTACTAATGTTTTATCTTGGTAAAATTTTTTAGGATATTTTAAAGTTGTGTTTAATATCATTGCAACAAACACGAAGTTTGTGATTCCTTAATAAATTAAAAATTCAAGTAAATTTTACAAATATGCTTGAATTTGAACAAAGATATGTGAAATTAATTTGATTTTGATTAATTTATGAAGGTCTTTATGGTGAATATAAAAAAAAAATTTGGGAAATTTTATTAATGTTTTTTAAAAAAATATATTTTTTTTATATTAGGAGGTCACGTTTTTGAATCTATGCATACATTTTAATTGTAAACAACTTTTCTTAATAACATTTTGCTGAATTTTTTGAAATAGGGATACTTTTATTCTTGTACAAGTTTTATATTTTTTGGCCTACCCTGTACGCCGTTTGACTTGCAACCATTCCAAGTGCACCCTATATGATTATCGAACATGCACCAACTTTTAACAAGAATAAAATTTTCTGAGAAATCGGCGGTAAAAAAAATTCCCATATGTTGCACACTTAAACAACCACACTGTATATGATGAATTAAATAATTAATGCTCAATATGTGTACTTAAACATTTTGTTTCCTATAATTTTAAGTGACAACTTGTCAAAAATCCAAAGTAAAAAGTCATTATTTCTAAAAACAAAAGATGGTTGCTAGGCAATACATTACAGTACCTGATACTGTAATGTTCCACTTACCGTCCGCAAATGAGTACATGGTAAGTTGATTTACCGGACAAAATGAAATAAATGTTTTTTTCGAATTTTTATAAGTTTGGTCCACTATAATAGCTTCCTGAAGAAACCTTTATAAAATGGGTAATGTTTAAGGCGTGCATTTATTTTTGACTAAACTAAATACAGGGTGTTCCTAAATATCATGTAAATACGAAAAGTGGTAATTCTTTGGCTTATTTAATGACTAAAAATTCATATAAACATAGGTCCGCAAACGCTTCGTTGCCGATCTACAGGGTGTTGAAATTTCAAGATTTTTTTAGTTTTTTCTTTACAGCTCTTGTAGTTTTTGAGATATTTAGCTCTAATTTGGAATATAGGTTACGCTGTAGGACTTACATCATTGGGCCTACCAAATGGTTTTAAGAATCTACAGGGAGATATTTTTTCAGGGGTCGTGTCCCCTTTTCTCCCCATGAACTTTTTTTCGGTGCGCCGCTGGTGGATTCTAAAATACAAAATGCATTTTTTATTTTGTTCTAAAGCATTTTAATTTCTTGTAGCTTTTTCGTATTTACCACCGTTATCAAGAAAAAAAAAAAAAAGGTTTTCTGTGTTTCCCTAGATGAAATTAAATTTTTTTAAATAATTGGTCTAGTAGGTATGCCTTGGCTTTATTTCGGTAATCTCTTATTTTTATTAATTTTGGCAGTTCGCATTTGAAATATTAATTTTTGTCCACAAGTGTTTCAAAATTAAAGGTTTAAATTTTTTTTTTAATTTTTTTTACGTCGGCCTATTTCCGCAACGAGGCCAATCACCGACGCCAGGGAATTTGTCACACACTATCTGGTACCTCTTTGTCGTGGGTAGGGTTCTTTAACGTGCCAACATCCCTGACACGGGACCCACAGTTTATCGTCTCTTCCGAAAGACGGTGCACCTCTGAAAACCAAATTCTAAATTTTAACATCGACGTTGCCGGCCCCGGGGATTGAACCCGGGACCTTCGATCCATGAGGCCGCTGCACTGACCACTAGACCACAACGCCGATGGGTTTAAATTTTAAACTGTAGGGTGTAAAAGTGTTTGTTTAAATATTCGATATATTCACTTAAGAATGCCAAACTATACCAATTCTGAAATGGCTGAGATGAATTTCATCTATGGCCTTGCGAATAGAAATGCAACAGAAGCCAGACATCTGTACATGGAATGCTATCCCGGTAGGATGATACCTGATCATCGAATATTCTGAAATATTCACAGGCGTCTTGTGGAAACTGGAATTTTTAATAAGAATACCAATGATGCAGGTAGACCACGTACTGTTAGAACACCACAGATCGAAGAAGCTATTCTAAATGAAATAGAAGAAAATGCAGGTTCTAGCACCAGGAAAATCGGTGAACATTTAAATATTAGTCATCAATTTGTTCAATCATTGTTATTGTTATTACATATTTGATATTTCTGTATTGTAATAAATCATTGCTACAAGAACCGCGCCATCCTAGTTTAAATTTTTAACAGTTGGTGGTGAATAAAATGTCAAAATAAATACAAACAAAAGGTTACCTAAGTGTGAAAGCCCAAAAAGGAATTAATATAATGAGATGCCTTTGCAGGACCTGGTGGGGAGCGCATCCAAGCTCATTACTGATGATTTACAAGGCTATGGTAAGATCACACTTAGATTATGGGAGCATTTTTCTAGCTAGGTGTTCGAAGCAACTACTAATAAAACTGGATAGAGTACAATTCCAAGCCATAAGGGTCGCACTGGGTCTCATGAGATCCACTCCTACCAACATTCTACTCAGCGAATCTGCAGAATTACCCCTACAACTTAGAAAACACTGGGCTAGCAACCAAGTTTGTCGCAAAAAATATGGCCTACGAAAATCACCTTACAGGACAGATAATAAGATTTTATGCTGACTACAACAACAGGACCACTTTCTGGAGAAATAATCCACCTTTAGTAGAAGCCTTTGATATGGTGGCAACTCACCTACCCCATACAAGAACATTGCCTAACCTTCCGTGTTTCCTATTCCAAAAGAAGGAACAACTGGAACCCCACGAGTTTACAAAATTCGAACTCAACAAAGAAGTAGACAACAACAGGAAATTTCTCACCGAGGCCAGACAGAACTGGCCAGAAAACTATTATTTTGTATATACTGACGGATCCCTAGATCAAGAAGGCAGAGTTGGAATAGGAGTATTCTCTAGTGTCTTAAACATAAACATCGCCAAAAGACTACCAATACTCCATACAATATGTTCAGCCGAAGTCTATGCAATATATACCGCACTGACAGTTTTAGAGGAGAACGGAATAATAAACGCAGTCATCTTCTCGGACTCTTTAAGTGCATTTCGAAAAATAAGTAGACGAGGTATACTAGCAAAAAGCGAAGAAATGGTACTACTAGTGAAGAAAAACTCACAGAAAACCGACACATTAAGCTTGCATGGATTCCAAATTCCAAGTCACACTGGGATCTTTGGGAACGACAGGGCAGACAATCTAGCAAATGAGGGTAGAATGCATCAGGGACCGGACACCCCAAAACCGGAATTCAGAAATGTTCTTCCAGGAATATATAAGGAAATATGGAATCAATGAACAACTAAGTTTAAGGAAGTAGGTCGGCTTAAAGGTTAAGAATACAGTGCCGCCGTCGAGGAACCCTTAAAAGTAACTTGGTTTAAGGGATACAAAAACTTAACCAGAGGGGAAATTACTACAGTAAACCGGTTAAGATCAGGTCACTGCCTCTCTCCAGTTCATCTCAACAAAATCAATATCATAGAAGACAACTTGTACTCATGTGGAGAAGTTGGAAACCTACAGCATATCATCTTTGACTGCATGCTGAACGCACCGCATTTCCAAGAATTTTATGCTAAACTCATAATCGACATCAAACATCAACCTATCACAATGCATGATATCATTTTTCATTCCATTAATTTGACTGGGGTTAAATCGCTTTCCAAGTTCTTGCTCGCTTGCCAAATTAAAAAGTAGGTCGTAGTTCTTCTCTAAATTACTCTTACCATCATTACAGAAAAGAAAAGTTAACCCTGGGGGGCAGTTCCACGGCTTCCTAAGGGGACAGCAGCTGGCCGTATAGCCCTAGCAGCTCAGGCCACTCAGCACGTCAATCATTGACATTGACGAGCAACCGAATGGAAAAAAAAAGGTTATCTAAACCAAGCCAGAGCTTATTAGGCTATTTAAAATTTTTTAATTTCATCTAACAAAACACACAAAACCTTTTTTTTTCTTCTCGATAACGGTGGAAAATACGAAAAAACTACAAGAGATTAAAATGCTTAAGAACAAAACTAAAAATGCATTTTATATTTTAGAATCCACCAGCGGCGCACTGAAAAAAGTTCATGGAGAGAAAAGGGGGCATGACCCCTGAAAAAGTATCTCCCTGTAGATTCTTAAAACCATTTGGTATGCCCAATGATGTAAGTCCTACAGCGTAACCTATATTCCAAATTAGAGCTAAATATCTCAAAAACTACAAGAGCTATAAAGAAAAAACTAAAAAAATCTTGATATTTCAACACCCTGTAGATCGGCAACGAAGCGTTTGCGGACCTATGTTTATATGAATTTTTAGTCATTAAATAAGCTAATGAATTACCCCTTTTCATATTTACATGATATTTAGGAACACCCTGTATATCCCTTTTGTATTGCAATGTATAGTTACGGACGAAAAATCCCGGACACAGCTTTATTCCTAATGTAATTCAACCTTTGAATACCTTGTATCTCACCTGAATTTTACCTAAAAGTTGTCGTGAACATGAAAATAAATGTCCAACAGATTTCACATACGTATGACACATATCTTTTTCATAAAATGAACTGATTAAAGAAGTTATAAAGAGCAAGGTTGACTATCCTATTTAAAGAGGGTCGTGCAGTAAGGACAATATCTGAAGAAATGGTTTACCAAAAAGTACCGTTCAAAATTAAAAGCAAAAATGGCAAAACACCAGCTCATCAAATAGAATCTCTGGAAGTGGAAGAAAGAGGATACCAAGCAGTGGCGGTTGCTCTATAAGGCCGCGTGGCTGCGCGCCCCTTCTAGGAATTTTATCATAACACACAAATTAAATGTTTATTTAAATATTTATTATTACTATTCAGTTTAATACTAATATTATTATAATTATTATTCAGAATATAGGTAGTTAAAATTTCTAAATTTTAAAAAACCATAGCAACTCACCAATTCTGAACTCATCTCTAATTGTCCGTTTTCGTTGACCAACGATAAGCAAGCCTCCTCGCGTGAATTTTAGATAATTGAATTCCGTCGTTGAAACTCTGCGACGGACGGTGAATCTCGCCTGGCGTGTATAAATTTCACGGAACGAACCCGAACGTCACCCGGTTATATCCGATTTATTTAGGGGCTCTACGGCCGCGGTATTTTAGCGCCTGCATTGCTTTATACATTTCGGACTTTGTTGTGGCGTAAGCGCGCGTCGAGTTCGAACTAATAAAAATGAATTTCGTCAATAATATAATTCAAATAAATTTTTGTAGGCTGCCATTAGCGGATAAACTTAAAATTAAAGATCTGGGGAGGCCGTTGCCAGATATAAAGTTATCAGAAACTTGTGAACGACGGGCCGAAAACCGATCTTTTACGCGTCGGTTTTCAAAAGACATTTATAAATGTATGTATTAATTTACCTAAAATTTTTTTTATCAATAGATACTTTTTCGAGCAATTTGCTTATATGTCATTTGGTATTGGATTTCTATTGCTCCCCTCCAAACACAAACCCCACGACACGCCACTGATACCAAGCTTGATCTACATAAAGATGGATATGCATGTGAACAAGCCAAATACAAGCGCGTTTTTAAGTAGTTTATTTAGGGTAAAAGATGAAACATTTGGTTTTTGAAAATCAGTATGACATTTTAGATTAATTTAAATTTATTGAAAAATAAAGAAAACGCATTCATAAAATTTAAAATTGAATCATATATTTTTTGTCTAGTGACTCTAGTGCATCTCTATGCATCAGTCTATAAATTTTGTTTCGTATATTTTCAGCTTATTTATACAATCATAAAGAAAAAAATATAATAAAAAATCACACCACAAAAAAATACAGTTTTTTAATAATTAAAATAAATCATCTTTATCTAAAGTGGTAATGATATCGAGTAAGTTTTAAAACTCGATGTCCACATTACATTGCTAGTTCGTCCATCCTATTAAAATAAAATTAAAATAATTAGAAAATAAAATTAATACCGCTTTCCATATTATTTGTAACGTTTGGGTGGGATATGCTGCTTCACTATTATCCAGATCTAATTTTTCATGGCAAATGGTGACACCGGAATTTGTCTTTGTTCTAACCATGCAATAAGTAATCTTTTTGACCAAGTTGTATTTGAAATTTTTTCAATTAGCCCAGAATAGGTGGCGTTACCCATGATAATAAGTGACGGTTCTTCCAAGTTTGTTAACAATTTTTCTTCAAAGCATTTCTCAAAGTTTTTACTATTCATCGAATCATGATTATCACCAGATTTCAGGCCAGACTTGAATATCAAACTTGGATTATTCACAAATCCATTTTCTGAACGTAGAATGTAGAATAATGAATAATATAGGTACCGTTCACCCTCTGATGATTTGTTTTAACTGTATGAAGATTATCGTCTTGCCAACTTTGCCTAAAAGTCCCTTTACTGTATTACCCAGGTTTCATCCAGAAAAACAGGATTTAAGGGAAGTTGAGAGTTGCCGTTATTCTTAAATTCTCTTAAAAGTTCTATTTGTTTTTAGGCTATATGGGGTTGCTCCGTTGCTCTATTAAAAATCTTAAGTCGGCTATAAAATGTGTTGGATTGGTATATCCATTCTCCCCCGACTTTCTGTGTAATACGCCAAGACCGCCGCGCTATTTCGCTTTGTTTCAGCGACATTCACTGTTTATTTTTTTCCGATTTTATCGAAATTGAAACAATCAAAAATGCATTGATATCGACTAATATGGACACCTGAAAATTTTAAAAATTACGAAAACGTTATCTGATATCAATGAAATTTAGACGAATAAAATCTATTTGCACTGTCGTAGATTAAATTTTGATTGATACACGTTCGATATGAACTTTGTTAATGAAACTTGTGCAATTAAACCACTCGGCTGACGCCTCGTGGTTTAACGTTGCACACGTTTCATTGTAGTGTTCATCCAACTAGTAGTATCATTATTAACTATCTACTAACTGTTCTCTCTCCCGGCCATATTATCTTAATATCAACAAATATAATAATAAATGCCGAAACCCAAAACAATATTAATACTCAGCAGATGATGTCTTATCGATCCTGTGCTGCTCGGATGTTTGTCTAGACTTCACCGCCGTGTTATTTATGTGCATGTTGCATGTTGCGTTCATTTTTCATGAAATAGACACGTTTATACGCACCCAGTAGTATTTTCAATACTAAAAATCATTGTTTACAAATATTAGGTACTTAACTAATTGGCGGATGCGTAAGTAAGCCATGCATGCCTTTATGTGTATTTCTTTTACAATGTTCCGGAGAAATTAAGGTATTCATTTGTAGTCCTTTACAGGTAAGGTACTTGTAATTAGCCACCCAGCATCCGGTGCACGTGTTTACTAGATTGTTCATATTCATATCATATTTTATTATCTTCGCTTCTTGCGCTCCTTTTACCTGTCCAATACCTATAATTTCAAAGAAGAATGTTAAACGACTACGTCAGTGCTGTGCTGACTGAAGCAAATGATCCGCTCGGACTTTACGAAGAGAAACGAGTTAACTTAAATAACCAACGGTGTACGGTTTTAATCGGGTAGTACCATAACTTGGTTCATGCGCGAAAACCGACAAAATCATCACTGCCAGCTCAATTAATTTGTTTCAATTACTATTGGTGACATTGTTTATTGTTGTTAGTGTAAACACACGGTTCTACAAATTGAAGTGTGATAACCTTTCACATAATGTTTAAGTGAAAAGGTTACAGCTTTATTAACAAAAACGTTCGTCCAATATAATTTGTGTTAAGGTGCATGTACTCTACCTAGATAGTACTTTATTTTGTGTGTTTGCTTTTTGATAAAACGAGCAATATGTGCATATTATAAAAAAGGATTAAACGATCATAACTGGTAAGTGTTTCTGATTTTTTACCTAAATTAGTAGGTCATCAAGTTATATTAACTCAGGAATCTTTGGAATGTTTTAAGAGGTGTTACCTACATTCTGTTTAATTCAAAAGTCGTCGTTATATACTGGTTCTTATATTTAAATGATGTGATGAGATGAGGTTGAATAAATATTTATGGGTAATTTAAATACTTATGCAAAGTAAACTTGAACTTTGGCATTGTCTAAAATTAATTTTTAAAATTAATTAACATTTTAAGTAGGTACATTAGGTATGGGATGATTTTTCAATAAAACAAAAATACAAGGAACTACACCTACTTACTCTACCATTATTGTGATGTGATAAGCATACATGCATAATGTGGCGACCTATATTTAGAAAACATGCTGATAAGGACCATATGTAATTGCAATTGCTTTACTTAATTCTACAACGCAAATAATATTGTGCTTCTACAATTTAATTGTCCTAAACGTACCTACATACAGGGTGTTCATTTGAAAACTTCCTACTGATTTTCCTGCTTTAAAATGAAAATATGGAAAATCGCTCGGACCCGTCGGTTTTTATTTCGAGGAGGACATCTTTTGCGTATATTGTCAATCTTGTTACTTCAAGCCCCTAGGAGGGAGGAGGGGGTAAGATCTAAATCTTAAATGGATACCCCTATTTTATATAATTTTTTTGGATTCTGCATAAAATTCTGAACATTTTTTAATAAAAGCATTATTAGTCTATACTTAACAGTTTCTGAGATATTGACTCTTGAAAAATGACATTTTTGAACTTTGACAGCGTCTAGCTTTCTAACTGTACGTCTTAGAGCAAAACGGCTTACATCTTCGATTTTTATTATCTTTCCAATAGTGTCAACTTCCGGTCAAACCGGAAGTACTATATTTCTTACATCCGGTTTCACCGAAAGCTCACACTATTGGAAAGATAATAAAAATGGAAGATAGGGACATGTAAGCCGTTTTGCTCTAAGACGTACAGTTAGAAAGCTAGACGCTGTCAAAGTTTAGAAATGTAATTTTTCAAGAGTCAGTATCTCAGAAACTGTTAAAATGCTTTTATTAAAAAATGTTCAGAATTTTATGCAGAATCCAAAAAAATTATATAAAAATAAAATAAATAAATAAATAAATAAATAAATAAATAAATAAGGTCTTTATTTCCATTTTAATTTATAATACAACCTAAAAGTAAAGTACACCTAATGGAAAATGCCGGATATTAAATAGGGGTATCCATTTACTTACCCCCCCTCCCTCCTAGGGGCTTGAAGTAACAAGATTGACAATATACGCAAAAGATGTCCCCCTCTAAATAAAAATCGACGGGTCCGAGTGATTTTCCACATTTTCATTTTAAAGCAGGAAAATCGAGGTGGGAAGTTTTCAATATATAATATGCAATTGGGAAGTTTTTTTTATCTTTATTTGAAAAATATTATCTTTCCAATAGTGTGAGCTTTCGGTGAAACCGGATGTAAGAAATATAGTACTTCCGGTTTGACCGGAAGTTGACACTATTGGAAAGATAATAAAAATCGAAGATGTAAGCCGTTTTGCTCTAAGACGTACAGTTAGAAAGCTAGACGCTGTCAAAGTTCAAAAATGTCATTTTTCAAGAGTCAATATCTCAGAAACTGTTAAGTATAGACTAATAATGATTAAAAAATGTTCAGAATTTTATGCAGAATCCAAAAAAATTATATAAAATAGGGGTATCCATTTAAGATTTAGATCTTACCCCCTCCTCCCTCCTAGGGGCTTGAAGTAACAAGATTGACAATATACGCAAAAGATGTCCCCCTCGAAATAAAAATCGACGGGTCCGAGTGATTTTCCACACTTTCATTTTAAAGCAGGAAAATCGAGGTGGGAAGTTTTCAATATATAATATGCAATTGGGAAGTTTTTTTTATCTTTATTTGAAAAATATATTTAAATTCCAGTATTTAAATGTGTGATTTAATAATTTAGACTTTGCCACTTAGTTATGGTAAAGGGCGGAATATAATATGCATTTTGCATGTTTTGGCAATTTTATAATAAAATGCATATTTTTCATAAATTATTATTTTAAGAGCATATTTTTATTTCTTCATTAAAAAATTTAAAACGTTAAAGGTTTAATGTCCAGTCCTTATATATATTCCTCTAGTACTTATTTCAGGGATTTTCCAATCTGAAGATTATAATAATTATATTTACATTTTGGTTATACACAAGGTGTTTATTGGAGGTTTCCGGGGTTTGCAGGTATATTGTTAAGGGTTGTTTAATGTCACTTAATAATGCGTTATTATTACCTGCTTAACAAACTGTATATCGATTTGTAATACATACTTCTGTTTTAGTTTCTCGAAAGATTTCAGTATTTTCAGTGCGTAACTTAAGTACAAATTTGTGTTCAGAATGTCTAAGGTGGCGAAAACGTCTTCGTGGATTAAAAATTTCCCAGAGTTAGAGTTTAGTGGAAAATAAGTCTTCTGTAAAGCTTGTATAAAAAATATTGTTTGTGAAAAGAAGTTCCAAATCGATCAACATTTGAAAACACCGCTGCATAAGTCAAGGGTCCAAAAAATAAAATCTGAGCCATCTTTAGCTGAGTGTTAACAAACGCATTTCAAAATGTTGGAGAAAAATTGAAATCTGAAAAGGAAAATTTTCAAGAAGACTTATGCAAGGCTTTGGTCGCAGCAAATATACCTTTAAAAAAATTGCAAAAAATAACCCAATGTGTTTCTTTACATAATTTTACTATAATAAATTAAGAAATATTGCATACCCAGTGGCGTAGATATGGGGGGGTCCAGGGGGTCTGGACCCCCCCAGATATAGTAAGACAATATCACGATTTTTAAAATTTTTATTAATAAAGAATTTGTACCTATAGCTGAAGATGTCATGGACCACTTAGCCAAAAAGCCAAGAAAATTGGAATTTATTCTTTAGTTTCAGAACTATGAAATTAATTAAAGAATAAAAATTAAATTATAATTATCATTAGTGCTTATCACAATAAAAACGTCAAAACGTTCGCGTTACGTTATATAAGAAATAGGTATATTTTAAAAAAAATCTATCCATTTCAAAATAACAGGAAAAACTTTGTTGAATTGATACTTTAAAGCTACATTTTTGAGAGGTCAAAACAAAATTTTAGGGCGTGGCACCCCAAAAATTTTTCGCCTCCGGCGGTGCGCCTCCAGCGGGGAGATAGCCCACGCCCACGCCACTGTGCATACCAGTGTGCATATTTGGTAGAAAAATGCAAATAACTGTATATTTTAAAGGCAAACAACATTTAGATGCGCATATTTTGGCTGAATTTAAGTCCATATAATCCGCCCTTTAGTTTTGACTCATGACATAGAATAGAGATTATAATCTATGCTAATTTTTAGAAAGACAAAATTGATGATTACATATTATTAAGATTCTATAGCTGACCCGGTAAACTTTTTTGCATGTGCCTATACGTAAGATAATAAATACTAAATGTGTCGTTATTTTAGCCCTTAAAAAAAATAAAAAAAAAAATAACTGAAACATTGGGAATGATTAAAAAGTAACAAATGTTTCCATTAAGGACTTTTCCACTATCTATATAATAATACCCTGAAAAAATTTAATTATTAAGGACACTAAATCAACGTACATAATTACCCACAATGCTTGAACCTTTAGATAGATATCCAGTGGTACCAAATGTATACCTGTTAAATTAAATTTTACTGAAATTTCGTGACCCGCGAATGCCCGCAACACTTTTTCAAAATAAAATTGCTTAGAAGTGTTTTTTAATAAACAATATATTCTAAAATAGGATCCATAGCTTCACCCGAGGCTTCACCTGTTTGTGAGTAATCCTTACAACTGTAAACTGCAAGTGGAAAATACCAAGGAGAGTGGATGACATATCTATGAATTGCGATAAATTGTTGTAACAATTATCATTGTTTTGTTGACCTTTCAACAAACACAAATAACATAACCCTGTATTTTCATTAGGGCTGCACCAAACCCTGTTTTTTAACTTGACCGAGTACCGAGTACTCGGCTGATGGTATTGACCGAGTACCTAGTACTCGGCTGCCGAGTAATGATATTTTTCAAAAGGTCAACATCTCGGAAGTATGGACTAAAAATGCATTAATTATAATTTTATGTAGAATCTGAAAATTTTAAAAAACACAGGGAGTTCTATTTAAAAAATGGAAAATTTTTACCGTTCCGGTTTTTTGGAGCACCCTGTATAGTATAGACACAATTAATTTTAAAAGAAGCGTATCTTAACCCTTAATAAGCTTTGTCAAAAGTTTTCCGCTATCCTTAATGGTACAGGAGGATTTCTTACTGTTTTTGCCATGCCGAAAAGGATTGCTTCTAATATTCTACTATACTCGGCCGAGTAATGAATATAAGACCGAGCACCGAGTACTCATTACTCGGTGAAACTTCTGGCCGAGCACCGAACTACTCGGTACTCGGTGCAGCCCTAATTTTCATAGTTGGCGCGCATCGAACGCTACGAAGTTACAGTCAGTTGTAATGATGCTGCCAACTCAAATTAGTGGATGGCCACCTATAAAAGCCAAAACCCCATTAATACAGAGATTATAGGTATGTCGTGGGGCATGCACGTCCTGTCTATTCAGGCGTATAGTGCCGTGCGAACAAATATTATTTGCATCAAAGAGGGCCTTGCATCTAAGGACGTAATGCTTAGCCCTAGAGCTTAATACCTGTTGGGTATCAGTAACTACCTGAATTAACAATCAATCAGTTATTCCGTCATCTTTGACAGTCGTTACAAGTAATTTGATTCATCGCTAATTTTTCCAAGTTCTTGAACAATTCACACAATGGGCTTTACGGAACCGGAACAGCACAAAACATTCATGGTTGAAGCGTATTTTCGAAACGGGGTTAGAGTAAATGGTGAGTGGCAATACAATCCGGGTTTGTGCATGGACGATTTTCACGAACATTTTCCTAACGTTGCTTTTATTACTGGGGATTTTAATCATTGCCTGAAAAGAACCGTGGCTGTGTTTAGGGAAACAGGTTCTATTCAACACAAACGTTGTGAAATAATGCAAAATACGCCAACAAATTGTATAAGACGCCTGTCCCAAGAAGTGGGAAGATCTTATGGAACATGCAGGACTATACTTAAGAAGCAGCTAAATGTATTTCCTTATAAAGTGCAAGTATTCCAAGAAATACAAGCCGCAGATTTCAAAAGACGCAGGAATTACTCTCAATGGTTTACCGAAAAGTGGCCAATTTCAGCAATTTATGTAATTCTTTTTCTTTCTGTACCTATATTTTTACTTTATTAATTTTGTAAACAACACAAAAAAATTTGTATTTGTCTACTATGGAGAACTATAGGGTAGGAGGCCGATCGACAATGGCAGCATTTTCAAATTCTGTCCCGGTTTTTTGGTTAGTTCGCTATTGGCCGATAGATGGCTCTCGCGTCCGAAGTGGGCTGATGTTGTCTTCTTCTTCTTCTTCGTTTTTAATATGGAAAACTAGATCCTCCATAGTTTTTAACTTTTACTTTTGACAATTGACATTTTATTTTTCGAAATAACAAATAACGTTTGAAGGCAAGACAAGACAAATAACGTTGTATTGTAATTAATTTCCATATTTATAATGAATAATGGTACAATTTATAAACGTAGAGTTTGCTTTGTGTCGGGGTGTAAGACAGGATCTTCTTCAGAGATGAAACGCAGCCAAATAAGTATCTTTCTAGCTCCAAAGGTAAAACCCTCTAGCTAGAATGTTCCTGTATTTTAAAAACGAAGCATCGTTGGAACTTTATACAGGTCGAGTTTACTAATAAGTATAATAAAGTAAGTGTAAATTCATATAAAAGTCCTTATTTGTTCCTTAAAGAACTAATTTAAATAAAAATAGTTATCGCGTCCATAAGAAACCATTTATTTGATAGCCCACTTCGAACACGAGCGCCATCTTATGGCAACTCGTAAAGCTGAATTACCGATGCTAATTTGGGACCGAATCCAATGCATTGCGATCGGCCTCCTACCTCAAGTCCTCCATATTGTCTACTTACTTTCTTACTCATTAGTTTGGCATATCATGTCATAATATGAATTTGACAAAATTTTAACCTAGATTTGGTTAGATATATCGTCCCCATATTATTGTGATCTAAACCAAGCCCCACGTTTTTTAATTCAAGCCCTCTTTGATGCAAATAAGTTTTGCTCGCACGGGGCCACCTACATATTTATTGGTTAGATTGATTATGTCACTTTTAATATCTTTTAAATAATACAATAAACAAATATGCCTACTGTTGCAATAATTCCATGCCCCTATAGCTAGCACGATGCAAAATTTTTAATGGTGAATGAATCTTGTACACAGACCTCATTTACTTATAATAAAAAATAAATTATTATGTAAAACCAATTAAAAATGAAAGTGGAATCGTAACAATTTACGGGAAGTAACTGTTACACATTAATAAATATAACGCGAGTTCTAGCAGTACTTAGTCCGGACAATCTAGACCAAAAAATGATAGTGAAGGTACATAAATTTACAACAAGCTGAAAATCAGTAAAATTGTTCAAAATAGAATTATAAATAAAATTTATAAGTTCCCCATCATTCCCGTGTGTGCAAAAATTTTTACTAGAGGTCAAAAAAATTGGTTTTTCGCGGTTTTTAGCAAAACGGTAAGTTTTATCATAAAAATACTTCAGACAAAAATTGTAGACCATAAAATTATCTATAAAATATGTATTAATACTTTTTTTTCTACGAGCCACCGTTTCTGAGATATGACGTAGATCTAACGTAGGCAACGGCAATGCATTGGATTCGGTCCCAAATTAGCATCGGTAATTCAGCTTTACGAGTCGCCGTAAGATGGCGCTCGTGTTCGAAGTGGGCTATCAAATAAATGGTTTCTTATGGACGCGATAACTATTTTTATTTAAATTAGTTCTTTAAGGAACAAATAAGGACTTTTATATGAATTTACACTTACTTTGTTATACTTATCAGTAAACTCGGCCTGTGTAAAGTTCCAACCAGTGCTGGATTTACCATTAGGCTGAGTAGGCTGGAGCCTAGGGCGGCAGATTTTAGGGGGCGGCAAATTTGGCCCAAAATTTTTTTTTATCTTACAGAAATAAATGGTACAATCTTTATTCATGGTCGACGGGTAGTATTTTTTTAAATAAACTTTATTGTTGGCCGTGTCTGTTAATGGGGATAAAAAAAGGTAGTTGGAACTTTACTGGCTTTGCAGAAAGAAATTTCATTTTCGATAAAATAAGTAGGTAATCATAAATTTTTAAAATATTTACTAAAAATTATTGGCCAAATTTGGGCGTAGTCTTAAAAAATTTTCGCCTGCGGCGCATTTCGCCTGCAGCAGGCTTTTTCTTTCCCGAATACTTCACCTGTTTCACAACTCACGAGCCGTCACTGGTATAGGGGCGGCAAAAATTGAATAGTCTACTAGCGGCAAATTTGTAAATCCGCCACTGGTTCCAACGATGCTTCGTTTTTAAAATACAGGGTATTAAACATTCTAGCTATACCTTTGGAGCTAGAAAGAGACTTATTTGGCTGCGTTTCCTCTCTGAAGAAGATCCTGTCTTACACCCCGAAACAAAGCAAACTCTACTTTTATAAATTGTACCATTATTCATTATAAATATGGAAATCAATTACAATACAACGTTATTTGTCTTGTCTTGTCTTCAAACGTTATTTGTTATTTCGAAAATAAAATGTCAATTTGGTCAATTTATCAAAATTAAAAGTAAAGAACGAAGAAGAAGAAGACGACACCAGCCCACTTGCGACGCGAGAGCATCTATCGGCCAATAGCGAACTAACCAAAAAACCGGGACAGAATTTGAAAATGCTGCCGTTGTCGATCGGCCTCCTACCCTCTAGTTCTCCATATTATGGACATATAGGTATTACATTTCCATAGCAACCAACCGTTCCAACAAATGCAATTTTTAATCAAATTTTGTTTTAATTTATGACTACAGGAAAAATAAAAAGATTGTGGGAATTGTAATCATTTGCAAAAAATACAATATACATATATTCGTTATAAACAATCGGAGAAAAAATTATATGTTCAACTCGGCAGCAAAGTAGATTGACTGCCTTAGCTAAATTCCTAGCCTCGCTACGCTCGGCTATGAATTATCAGCCGCGGCAGTCAATCTATACTACTTTGCTGCCTAGTAAAACAAATAATTATTCTTTAACACGCCTATGAATTATCAGCCGCGGCAGTCAATCTATACTACTTTGCTGCCTAGTAAAACAAATAATGTCATGTTAGTTCACGAAGGCACCGAATGCTCCTATAAAAATTAAATTAGACAGACTAACTGGATAAGCCGTGGTACGAAACACTTAACACTGACCACCTTTTTTTGTAAAGTTGTCCTACTTACACATATTTAAAATATTTTTATGTTGCAAGCTAATTGACAGCCCCGTTTACAAGGATATTCTCATTTTCGATATTTCGCACATTGCATTCATAGAAATCACTGACACATAGCATTTCGCAACAATGACCACAGTAATACTAAGGTGTAAAAAACTTAAGGAAGCGATTCAATAACTACGGTGCTTTTCAGGGTTCCGTTAAATTCGGTTATACAACGGAAACTATGTACAATCATAAATGTTTTGTCCGTTCCTCCATCTTTAGCATAATTCAAAATCCACTGGACCATCATATCAACTACAATAAGATGGTTAAAACACAAGAGGTTCAAGAAGCATTTATCTATTCGGTATTTTCTTTATAGAAAAAGATATTAGGTATACAGGGTGGATCAGAAAAATGATACATGTTTCAACAAGTTTTCTTTAACGAAACATATTTTTTATTTTTACATTTTACAATCAATTCTAGACATTTTCATAAATCATGCTCTATATCTATCTTCAACCGTTTACGAAATATTAACACTTAAAGTAGGTATTAAAACTTTGCTTACACTCACTAATATATCCCTTGGTACTTATACTATATCTTCTCCAAATCCCTAACCTCAGGTGTATTTCCTGAGACCTGGAAACTATCACATGTATGTCCAATCTGGTAGCACAAATGACGTTTCAAATTATCGGCCAGTAAGCATCCTCTGCAATTCCAAAATTGTTTGAACATTGTATTGATTTTGAATTTTTTTTGTACTTGAACATTGTATTTGATTTATTTAAGGTCGTTCGGTTGACACCAATTTGTTTCTATTCATTAACTTTATCAATAAGTCCTTTGGAAGAGGCTTGAAAACGCATGCAATATTAACAGATTTTAGTAAAGCCTTTGACTATACCATATTACTTTCTAAGTTCTCCAGTTTCCGGCTCATTGCTATCTCGGATAGAGTCATATCTGACTAGCAGGCAGCAACAAGTTAAGGCCGATGCATATCTATCCGCACAGTTTTACGTGATGTCTGGGGAACCCCAGGGTTCTCACCTAGGAACCCTTTTATTTAGTATTTTTATCAATGACTTAGGCGGCTTGCTATCATCGCTTTTTCTGCTGTTTGCTGACGATATGAAGCTACTCAGGAAAATTTCATCCGCTCAGGACATGATTGCATTGCAGCGTGACTATGATATTATTTTTAATTGGTGCAAAGCTAATGATATGTCACTAAATATTAGTAAGTGTTGCTTTATGAGGTTTAGCACGATGCACAATGTAGTACTTCTTGAATATTCCATTGATAATGTTGCCCTTAAGGAAGTGTTTATTGTAAAGGATCTTGGAGTTTATTTTCGTTCACAGAACACTTTGAAATAAATAATAATAATAGGTAGAGCGATCAGAATATTAGGCTTTGTTAAGAGGGCTACTAAAGATTTCATAAATATTGTAGCAGTAAAAACATTAAATATGTCCCTAGTGAGATCTATCTTAGAACTCTCAAACATAGTCTGTTCTCATCATTATCAAATCCACATTAACAGAGTTGAAAGTGTGCAGTACAAATTTATGAAATACGCCAGGTATAAACTTTTTAATAACGGTATTTATCTTAACGATGTCTTACTTAAATATTAGTAGTTTATCTCGTAGAAAGGAATACTATGATGTCTGTTTTGCTTTTAATGTACACTGACCTTTTTAATTAAGGACCTACATCAAAATATATATGAATAAATAATATAGGTAGCTATTATCAAACGGCAGGCAAATTACAAAACTTACCTTTTGTCGCAGCTCGCAGAACAATGTCACGTGATTCAATTACCGTATCTTGGCATGAATACGTTTTGTTTAGTTGTTTTATTTGCATACCTTTAATCATTAAGGTTATTTTCTTACAAAGTCAGCCAACCCACTTTCGCAAGAAATAAAAGCGAGTCGTTTTTATGAACGTCGTGTTCGTCGTCACCATTCAGTATTTATATAAACATCGCAATATGTCAAAAAATAAAAATAACATTCTGTGAACTCTGACTAAAAGCTTCTGCAGACTTTTCGATATTAAAATGCATGAATATTCTCCAAAGCTGTTAAGATTTTACTCTCTGCCAATATGTAGTTCATGTTCGTACCCAACCCATGCATAATATTCTCTACCTTTTCCATTAACTGATTGTGATCAAAATAAACTGAGCGACAAAAATTTCGATACATTGTATTTTAACATGTCTGTAATTTGAAAACGACTCAACCGATTTAAAAGCGGTTTGCACTTTTTTTGTAGTTAACTAGGCATGGACATTTCTTTGACGTAACCCAAGTTATTCAACGTTATACCTACATAGTTGATATGCAAAAATTTCAAATTTTACGGGAATTGCTTTTGTTTGTTTTTTGAATTCAAATTGAAATTCGAAATATGCTTTATTGTCCAAGATAAATAAATCCTATTAACAAAGCTGATAAAAACACGAGGTAAGTAATAATAACATAACTAAGAAAAATTACAGAAATTTGTTCAAAAGAATGTCGACACAAAAATAGAAAAAATAGTTTAAAAAAAATTAACATGAAATAAATAATTTCAAAAGCAAGGAAACGCTTTTACTACATGACTCAAACTGCACACGTAGAGTTAAACAAATCAATTATTAATATCATCAAACAAGAGACGCTGTTACTCTGACAATTTGAGCGATATATTTCCTAATCAGTCACGGTCCGCAGAAAAACAAAAATTTATAAAACCAAGAAATAATTTAGTTGAGACAGACAAAAAAACTAAAAAAAATTTGATGAAATACTTGTCACGTGGACTATCTTCGAACATCTGTATAGGGAGCGATCAATACAAATTTTGTTATATTTGTATTGTAGTTTCAGTGCGTGATGCAGTAAATTGATCGTACCCCAATATTTACATTGTCTTAACTGACTTCGTATGAAGTATACTAATATTAGAGGTACCCTCGGGTACCAAAATAAGCAAGCCACCTAGTTTAAATCTGCAATCTGAGGGCTACTCATAGATATTTACCTTTAGATAAGCAAACAATAATCAAGAAACTGGCAAATTTATGGCCTTGCGCGTGTAAACAAAGCTACGCACGATTAGACATGCGCACTGCAACATTATCACTTGACGATTGGGAAAATAGACAGATCCGGGCTTAAAATTTTAAGTTCTTGTTCAAGAGATTGAAAAAGTTTTTGCCCGAGAACTGGACCCGTGGATTAATATAAACTACTTAGGTATTTACATTTTTTTATATATAATATAATTGTCTTTTAAATGTTTTGAAGCAATATATTGCCCGAAAATTGGCGTACCCAACCTAATAAAGTCATACAACGGCTACTAGTCATTGTTTGTATTTCAATCCGAGTCACTAAAAGCACAAACACAATTCACTAAACTACACAAAAACTAGAAATCCGTAAATATTATATAGGATTATAGGAACAGTGTGCCTGAGGAGAAAAACGCAAGAGACCACTTTTATGTAGAATTGATCAGGCTAATCAGAAATAATATCCACATGGAAAAATGTCAGAGGCGTACCACTGTTTTTTCTACAAAATATAAAAGGACATGTTTGCAGGGACGCCACTGGTGGAACAAAAAAAAACTTTTATAACTAAAACATGTGGTTTTATGTCCTATTAGCACATGCCAAAATTGAAGATATTATCTAAAGTACTTTCGGAGATAGTACAAAAAACTTATTAAAAAAGAAAAAATCAACACCATGTAGCAAAAAATTTAAACCGTTTACGACATATGTTTATATATTACTTATATGAACTTTTCTTCATAAAATTACTTGAGGAATCACACTCTAAAATATTAGCACGGCATTAAGGAACACCCTGTATATACATTTCTGACAATGGACTGCACACCTTTACTACCCTACAAACTAAATTCGCCCTTTCGGATATATACCTACGTGTTTTAGTAAAATCTACTTTTGAGGTTTGTTCCAACAAGTACACGGCCACTAATGTCACATTTCCAAGTAATTTCAAGAATCGTGAAATCCGATGATACATTCAGGAAGGTCGGAAATTTCAACGTTATAAAAATATAGTAATAATTGAAATAACCCGTTGCCGTTAGAGGCAATTCTTGCCATACGAAACGAAAACTCTAATATAAAAAAAAACAGTGCTATTAGTTAAATAAATTAAACAAGGGATAATTATTAAACAGATTAATAAACGTGCAGATTAAAATGTAGTGCATTAAATGCGAATTAATTATTTTGTTGCAAGAATGTTTTTAAACCATTCACATGTTCTTATAACTGTTTCAGCATATTATACAAATTATTATCCTACCCATTTGGCTTAGTTTAGTGTTAACGGGGCTTGTTAGTTGAGAACAGCTTTGTTGCAGAATTGTGAACTTTGAAAAATATTGTGAATCGCAAGATCTAACTGTCTGTATTTGTTTGTGTGTGTTTATTGATTAGAGTACCTAATACTAAATGAAAAGGACCGCATTAAGCTACTCTAAGATTTATATTTTATTTCGTAATTATGGTAAGTTTCTAGAATAGGAATAGCGAGGAAACACATTACCCCTGAAGTTTTTTTTTATTTTACTTTACTTCCAACCAACTTTACAAGTTTATTACAGGGATAAGTATATAAAAATAACTAAAATTATTACTCTAACTTAAAGGAATATAATATATAAAAAAGAGACAGTTAAAAAAAAAATTCGTTTTGTATTATAATCGTTTGATTAACTCTTTAAGAAAGAAAATTAAACTAGTAAGTATTTTTTTAAATGAAATTTAAATAATGGTAGTATTTTTAATGTTTTAATATTTTCGGGTAAAATATTATATAATATTAATCCGAGTATTAATCCATTATATAGGGCCCGATTATATATAACAATGACCGTTTTCCAAAGTTACTGTTTATTTTAATAGTTTGTCTAGTATCATGTCTATGAATATCATGAACTTTTGTAAACGTTATGTTAGAAATTTTTTGTTTTAAAAGTAAAGAATGAATAAATATGCAAATTTTTAAATTATATAAATTATTTATATCTAGGTATTTATTCGGTTTATATTAATTTGTTGTTGGTTCTAAGTGCGGCAATCTATGAATGCATTTAATAACTTTATTTTGTAATTTCTTTAAAGGTTTTAGTACTATTAAATTGGCTGAACCCCAAATAGAAATAAGATACTGAATTTTTGAATGCACTAATGCATGATAAATATTTTTTAAATAATTTAAAGAACAATGACGAATTTTAAAGAATATCCCAATTAACGGAGAAATGTAAGTTCGAATATGTTCTACGTGTTTTCTCCAGCTTAAATTTTGATCAATAAATAATCCTAAAAATTTTATGTTATCTTTGCAATTAATATTTTCCCCATTAAATATTATTGGTTGCTTTTCCATATCTAGTCTTTGTTTGTCAATGTACAGAAATGAAGATTTATTAAAATTTAAAGTTAATTTATAAGATTGCAACCAGTCAAATTTAATTTTTAAATCTTTTTTAATATTTAAATCGGATCTCCCTAATATTTTTAGCATAATAAATAATTGTCATGTCGTCGGCAAAAAGTTTAATTTGTCAATATAATTTTAATTTTGAAATAGAATTGATATAAATAAAAAAAAATGTGGGTCCTACTTCCTAGAATAGAACCTTGTGGTACTCCACACTCCACATCTAATTGTTTGATAGGAACTAATTTTCCTTCGTATTTTAACGCACTGTTTTCTATTTTTTATATAACTTTCAAACCAAATCTAGGTTATAATTTTGTCAAATTCATATTATGACATGATATGCCAAACTAATGAGTAATAAAATAAGTAGACTAATACAAATTTATTTTTGTTGTTTACAAAATTAACAAAGTAAGAGTATATAAAAAGAAAAAGAAAAATAATTACATGTATTCTGAGAATTCACATAACCGGAGAGATGGAACCAGGCTTCATCCGAAAAAAATATGTAAGGTCTAATAAATCATTTCTTTCCAATAAATTTTGGGTAAACCATTGAGAGTAATTCCTGCGTCTTTCAAAATCTGCGGCTTGTATTTCTTGGAATACTTGCACTTTAAAAGGAAATAAATGTAGCTGCTTCTTAAGAATAGTCCTGCATGTTCCATAAGATCTTCCCACTTCTTGGGACAGGCATCTTATACAATTTGTTGGCGTATTTTGCATTATTTTACGAACGTTTGCAACAAGTTCTTCTGTTCTTACAGATGGTCTTCCTGCTCCTTTTTTGTGTTGTATAGAACCTGTTTCCCTAAACACAGCCACAGTTCTTTTCAGGCAATGATAAACATCCCCAGCAATAAAAGCAACTTTAGGAAAATGTTCGTGAAAATCGCCCATTCACAAACCCGGATTGTATTGCCACTCACAATTTACTCTAACCCCGATTCGAAAATACGCTTCAACCATGAATATTTTGTGCTATTCCGTAAAGTCCATTGTGAGAATTGTTCAAGAAATTGGAAAAATTAGCGATGAATCAAATTACTTGTAACGACTGTCAAAGATGACGGAATAACTGATTGATTGTTAATTCAGGTAGTTACTGACACCCAACAGGTATTAAGCTCTACGGCTAAGCATTACGTCCTTAGATGCAAGGCCCTCTTTAATACCTTCTATAGGCTACTCTGCGAAGGTTACTTCACTTTATGTCAGTGAATGCAGTTTTGAAAAACTACGTTCTTCGACATTAAAAGAGTTTAGTAATAAAAATATATAAAGTTTTAATAATGTAGGTACCTACCTGTAACTAAGTATTATTATAAGTAAATATATTATTAAGCATGTTTTCAACAGTGCAGAATATGAGGGGTAGGTACATCGTAAAAAATTATTTTTGCCATACTTTTAAACAATATAGGTAATAGATATTTTTTGGTATAATATGACTGACATGATGACTGTCAAAGTTTTATACATTTTTTAAAGTTTTTCAAATTTATCTCAAAGGCAAAATGCTAAGTTATTAAATAAATATACAAAATATAATATCCTTTAAATTATTTTATTTTTTAATTCATAAGTTAACAAAATGGCAATACCTAAAACTAATTATAAAATTAATAATTTTAACTATTTGGTGAATGTGCAAATAAGATTATTACAAAAAAGAATTTCCTTTAAATAGAACGAGCTTTTCAAATAAGCTGTCCGACAATCCATTTCGCCTCTGAGTATTAATATAGGTATAGCAATTATTTATTTGCAATAGGTAGCTTAAATTATTTTTGGGTAACTTAAGCTACCGAAAGTAGCTTAAGCTACCGAAAGTAACTTAAGCTACCGAAAGTAGCATAAGCTACCAAAAATAGCTTAAGTAGCTTTTTCGACTAACTAGCTACTTTTAAAAGTAGCTTCATGAATACACTAAAAAATAATGTAAAAGCTACAGCTAAGCTACTTGGTTTTAAAAGTAGCTCGAATAAAGCTATTAGCTACCAAAAAAGTAGCTAGCTAGTAACTTAACTACTTAGTAGCTAGCTACTGCCCAGCTCTGCATACCAGTATGCATATTTGGTAAAAAAAAATGCAATTAACTGCATATTTTAAAGGCAAACAAGGCATATACATGCGCATATTTTGGCTGAATTTAAGTGCATATAACCCGCCGCTTTTTGGATAAAGCGGAAATAAAACGAAATTGATTGATCAAAAACGGAAAATGGCGAATTAGCCACTTACTAGTGTATGCTCTTAAACTAAAATAAATCGTATGTCCCAACTTGGAAAAATTCAGATACATAGCGGGGGACAAAAAATAGGTTTATTTTACCTGGGCTGGTTTTTATAAGATTCCCTAGTTTGCGAAAATGACAAATATATTTTTGTACAATAATAGTTATATTATTAAATTTATTTAAAAATTTAAAAACAATAATGGCAACAATTCTTCTAGGTCAACTATAATGTTGGGTATAAAGTTTTTAAACAGACCTTGAAGTATTACCTTATAATAATATACCTAACAGATCTACTAACCAAGGACTAAGCGACATGTTTTACAACGTTACTACATTATTTGGTGACGCAATTATTTATATTGTTAGTGAAAACTACACAATAACAAAGTTTTATTAATAAATTTGATTTTCACCTTTCAGGCACATTTTGCAAGAGCATTCGGCATTATTCATGAGTTAATATTTATTTCTTTTATTATATTTCAGAATTTATGACACAATAGGCTTTTTTAAACACAATATTTTTTGTTATAAGTAAAAAGAATTAACATATTATGATAAAACCTGTAACAAAGTTTTTTTTTGAAAACAAGCTTTTGTCAAAATTTACCATTGGTAAGTACCGTGCGAGCAAAAATTATTTGCATCAAATAGGGCCTTGCATCTAAGGACGTAATGTTTAGCCGTCTTAATACCTATTGGGTGTCAGTAACTACCTGAATTAACAATCAATCAGTTATTCCGTCATCTTTGACAGTCGTTACAAGTAATTTGATTCATCGCTAATTTTTCCAATTTCTTGAACAATTCACACAATGGGCTTTACGGAACAGCAAACAGCACAAAACATTTATGGTTGAAGCGTATTTTCAAGACTGGGTTAGAGTAAATGGTGAGTGGCAATACAATCCGAGTTTGTGCATGGACGATTTTCACAAACATTTTCCTAACGTTGCTTTTATTGCTGGGATTTTTATCATTGCCTGAAAAGAACCGTGGCTGTGACAGGCCTCTTGTCCCCTCCCAAGAAGTAGGAAGATCTTATGGAACATGCAGGGCTATTCTTAAAAAGCAGCTAAATTTATTTCCTTATAAAGTGCAAGTATTCCAAGAAATACAAGCCGCAGATTCTGAAAGACGCAGGAATTACTATCAATGGTTTACCTTACCCAAAATTTATTGGAAATAAATGATTTATTAGACCAAACATTTTTTTCGGATGAAGCCGGGTTCCACCTCTCCGGTTATGTGAATTCTCAGAATACACGCATGTGGAGTATTGAAAATACCCATTTTTTTGTAGAGTCCACATTGCGCCCTCAAAAAATTGGTGTCTGGTTAGCTGTTTCTTGGAGAAGAATTGTTGGTCCTATTTTTTTCCATGACACAGTTACAGCACAGCGGTATAGAGACAATATTTTGATGAGATTTGTGGAGCAATTATTTGACGACGAACTACGTTTTGGATATTTTCAACAATGGTGCAACCGCCCATACAGCCGCCGAAATTATTAACTACTTACGCAATTTTTTCGACGACAGATTGATCAGTTTTCGATCAGACATTGAATTCCCACCTAGATCACCTTGTTTAGCGGTTATGGATTACTTCGTTTTTCCTCCTTTAAAGAAAACTATTTTTAAAACACCAGTTGCAAATTTCGAACAATTACAAGAAAGGATTATCCAAGAATGTGGTAACATTTCTCCAGAGATGCTGGTCAACACTTTCGAAAATATGAAGAGACGTGTGAATTTAGGCTTGGAGCATGGCGGTTGCCAATTTCAGCAATTTATGTATTTATTTTTCTTTTTCGTTCTGTGTATTTTTACTTTGTTAATTTTGTAAACAACAAAAATAAATTTGTATTTGTCTACTTATTTTACTACTCATTAGTTCGGCATATCATGTCATAATATAAATTTGACAAAATTTGAACTAGATTTGGTTAGATATATCGTCCCCATATCATTGCGATCTAAACCAAGCCCTATATGCTTTTTAATCCAAGCCGTATTTATTGCAAATAATTTTTGCCCGCGCGGTACTTGGAATTTTTTAAACAAACCCTTGCTTGCCAAATTAAGGGGTAGGAAGCCAAGGGGTTCAAGCAGAAAAACTTAAATTTTTAGATATTTCAACTACAGAACTATAAAAAAAAGGAAAATGCTTAATAGGCTGTATATATGCACACTATATCTCTGGACTTTCTTCTTCAGCAATAAAAGCAACGTTAGGAAAATATTTGTGAAAATCGTTAGACAGGTATTAAGCTCTACGGCTAAGCATTACGTCCTTAGATGCAAGGCCCCCTTTGATGCAAATAATTATTGCTCGCACGGTACTACTACTACTACACCAACCTATGTAAAATCAGCAGCAGTTTATTCTAAACGTAAAATTACATACAACCTGAGGCGGCTTCTAGTCGACATAAAAATGGTGTACCCGCGGTGGTCTACTAAGAATGGCTGCCGGCTATATCTCAGGAACCGTTTACCATATGACTTGAGGGAAAAAAATTTCATTACTAGGAGAAATTGCTGAAAATTATTTTTAAGTTTTCTAGGTTGGCCGCTAAGCTATGTAACTACAGGGTGGCGCACCGAAAACTTTCCACCCAGGTTTATTTTCTCGTTAATAAATAAATCAAAATTCGCTCGAACACGGGAACCTTAGTTCTCAGGGAGACATAGTATTTTGCTATTGTCACCCCCCCCCCCCCTGCTGGAATCCCTACGATGGGGTGGCTTCCACCCTTAAAATCCTAAATGGAAAGGAGGGTCGAGTGATACCTTATTTTAAAAGGAATTAAATTGTCTGAAAATCAGCTAATATTACTTTTCTACTTGAGCTTAATTCTTAAAACGTTTAATTAATATTTTCACCGATCCTTCGAAACCTTCCCCCCTCCCCCACACAAAAAAATCCTTCAAACACCCCCCCCCCCCCTCCCGAATAAAAAACTGGCTAGGGCCCTGAATTTGGTTAAGTACCTTTCGAGAAATTAAATGGTTAACAAATTTGTGCTTAAGTGTAAACAAATTAAATGGTATAAAACACGCAAAAAAGGATACCATCTTAACAAAAGGGATTAGGAATGCCACTTGTACAGTCGAAAAACTCAGTTTGTTTTTGGCATCGATCAAATTCATATAGTAATAATAAAAATTCATTTTGCTTCACATTTCAGTGTGTTCAATAACTGATTAAAATGAAGTAAGTATACACTTCAAGAAAGGGTTGAAATTATTTCACTTTTCTTTAGAAGTAACGATTGTGCTCGAGCTGCCGGCCCTGTCTTATAATGCATTGCATCTAAATGCACATTTGTCTCATATTCACGTGCTACAATTAGTGGCAAAATTTCGTGAAACAGGATCAGTGCTAAATAAAAAATGGATTGTTGAAAATCCTGTAAGAAATAAAACTGTTAAAGCTGTAGTTTTGGGTCATATTGCCATCGATCCCACACTTTCGCGTAGAACGATTCAGCGTACTTTAAAAACGTATAAGTTACATCCCTATAAAATAAAATTGGTTCATGAACTTAATGAAAACGATGACGATCGCCGTTTACAATTTTGCGAGTTAATAAGTGCATTCGCAATCCACAATATATTTTTAACATTTTTCATTTCCGATGAATGCACTTTTTTTCTTCACGGTACCTACTGTCAATCGACAGAATTGCAGGTATTGGTCGGATTCCAACCCTAGAATTATTAGAGAAGTGCATACCTACTCAACATCCCGAAAAATTAAATATGTGGGCTGGAATTTTTGGGGAACGTATTATTGGGCCGTATTTTATACCTGGAAATTTAACAGATGAAATTTACCTAAACCTGTTGAAAACCACTATTAACCCTGCTTTAACGAATGCCAATGCCATAGAAAAAAATTACCGTTATCGGCCAGATAATATTTACTTTCAGCAAGACGGAGCACCCCCGCATTATGCGTTCCCTGTTAGACAGTTTCTGGATGAAAATTTTCCAGGAAAATGGATTGGAAGAGGTCCTATTGAATGACCTGCAAGATCTCCTGATTTGACGCCACTGAACTTTTTTTTGTGAGGACATTTAAAGTCTAAAATGTATGCAACCCAACCCAATTCTTTAGAAGACTTGCGACAACGAATAGTGTACGAGTGCCGACAAATAACTCCCGCAATGCTCCATAATGTTCGCAAACATTTTGAACAGTGCCTTTACAATTGCATGGAGGATGGAGGTGGACATTTTCAACATTTACTGGATTGATACAAGCGGTAGTAATAAATGTTATTACTTTTAAATTTTATTTTATTTTTAGCGCTATTTCTCAGGAACTATTTACTCGATTTAAACCAGCAAGGTCGCGTTTGGAAGGCAATTCAATTCCCTTTAAAATAAGGTAACACTCGACTTCCTTTTCCATTTAAGATTTTAAGGGTGAATGCCACCCCGTCGTAGGGATTTTAGGAGGGGGGAGGTGTGAAAATAGCAAAAAAATATGTCCCTCTGAGAACTAAGGTTTCCGTGTTCGAGCGAATTTTGATTTATTTATTAACACGAAAGTCTGGGTGGAAAGTTTTCGGTGCGCCACCCTATAGTGTATAGTGACATTTAGTGCTCTATACGCTCATGACAAAGAGGAAATAATGATGACCTTTTAAGTCGATAACGCTCTGCAATCTAAAATTTAAAATTTTGTATAGTATTTGTAGAATTATACCGTTGATCTTTTGACTGCAATAAACCCCTTATTATCCCTTTGACAATAAAATAAATAATGCAATCCCAAATTTTAAAACCTTTTCGAGCAGAGCCGGACCAGGTACAAATTCAATTTATACCTAGGATGCCTGATTCATATACAGGGTGTTCCGATGATCATGTTACAAAATTCTAGGGTAGATAAAACACACGAAAATAAGAAAAAAAGTTCATGTGAACATGGGTCCGGAAACGCTTCTTCAGGGAGCTAGGGCCCTTCGAAGATGACCTTCAAAAACTACTTTTCGTTTTATAGCTTCGGTACTACTGCAGCTATCGCAACCAATTTTGGGACATGAAATCTAGTTCGTAGGTTCATCAATTTGAGCCTTCCGGATTTTGTCACCTTTAACCAGGGGCGTACAAACCAAGGGGGTATTTGAGTAAATTTGACCCTACTCCTCTTAGGCTTTAATTTCTTACCATTTTTATATCTGATTATGATTCTCCAATGCCTTTTACATAAAAAAGGTACTCTTAGTAAAAATCGCTATCTGTCACAGATAAGTAGTTTTTGAAGGTCATCTTCGAAGGGCCCTAGCTCCCTGAAGAAGCGTTTCCGGACCCATGTTCACATGAACTTTTTTTCTTATTTTCGTGTGTTTTATCTACCCTAGAATTTTGTAACATGATCATCGGAACACCCTGTATAAATACAAACTGATTTTTAATAATTTTAGTTTTTAGTGGTTTTCCGGCGAGTAATTTTTAGTTAGGTTTATTAGTGGTAGAATGTGGCGTCCTTGGAATTGTTCTGATAGGGGGCATCTTCAAGTGTAATTTTTAAAAGAAAGCATTTATCTACCGATGCCAAACTAATAATTAAAAATGTGTATCAATCTTTGTTGAGTAGAAATTTTAATTCGATGGATGCTTTAGCAGAGACGTCTACTTTGACAAAAACTCCTTTATCTTCGTTAAGAGACATAGTACTTAAACCTGTTAATCCTAGAAAAAATCGGAGGGATTCTGGCACATTTAGAAGCATTGACGAAAATTACATGGATTTATTAAGAAGAAAGATTTACCAAATGTATGAGGCACAAACTGTACCCACTTTGATTTCCCTCAAAGAGCGGATGATTAAAGACGAAACAAATATCTCTCGTTGCCTTTCAAGCCTTAGGAAAATATTGCGTAAAATGGGTTTTAAATACCGAAGCATTAATAAAAGACAAACATTAATGGAATCTCAACGTTTACGGGAATGGAGACTTAAATATTTAACAACTGTTAAACAATTTAGAGAAAAAAATCGTCCAATTATTTACCTTGACGAAACGTGGTTTGATACCCATGACACTCCAAAAAAAGGTTGGGATGATTCTTCCAAAAAATGTCAAACCCAGGCACCATCAAATAAAGGCAAAAGAATCACAATATTACATGCTGGTTCAGAGAACGGGTTTGCTCCAAATTGTCTGTTGCTTTCAGCTAAAAACATAGCAGATTCTTCTTTAGATTACCATCAAGATACCGACGCACAACTTTTTGAAGATTGGTTTAAACATAAACTCCTTAAAAATATAGCTGAAAATAGCGTCATTGTAATGGACAATGCTAGTTATCATAGTTGGCAAGCAAAAATCATTCCCAATTCTAATAACACAAAAGCAGAAATTCAAAATTGTATGATTGAAAATGATTTATATTTTGAAGAAACTTACAAAAACCGAGAACTGCTAGAAGTATTAAAAGCTTTTAACATAAATAAGGAATACGAATGTGACAAACTTGCATCAGAAAATGGACATACAGTGTTGCGTCTTCCTTCATACTATTGTATATTCAATCCTATTGAGCTAATATGGCACCAATTAAAATATAATATTAGAAAAAATAATATTTCTCCTACATTAAATGCATCTGTAGTAGAATTAATTAAAAACGAATTAAGAAAAATTTCTGCAGACAGCTGGAAAAACTATGTACAGCATGTACTTAAGGTGGGAAATTCTTACAATTGTATGATTACAAATGTTCAACCCTTAATTATAAGGTTTAGGCTTAGATGAAGATAGTGATAGTGATACAGAGTAAAATTTTGAATAAATTATCAATAGTTTTTTAGAATTTAATTAATTTTTATTGTCCTACCTGTTATCCTAATACTTATACTTTTAAATTATATTATTTTCAATTATAATTAATTGTTATTATTATTTTACATTTATTATACAGGGTGTTTTTTTAAGGTCGACGAGCGGCCATATCTCGGAATTTACTACTGGGCATAGAAACTCAGGAAAAGAAAAATGATAATTAAAGTGGCCATGAGAAAATTCTGGAAATAATTTTTAAGTTCCGCATTTTGCCGCAAGAGGGCGTAATTAAAAAGTAAATTTTTAAGTTTTACATAACTCCGAAAATTTCCCATTAAGGTATATGTTTGATAACACCATTTTAAAGCTGGGACAATTATGCATTATTTTGGTTTTATGCTCATTGGCGTACTGACTTTAATAAGAGTGGGGGAAGCTGTTGAAAGTGTAATCATTTAAATCGCTGTAACTTATAAACGACTTATCCGATTTTAGCAAACTAAAGACTGTTTGGAAGAGAAATGTATGCACTTTCACCAATCGTATTTAATTGTCCATAATAGTTCTCAAAAAAAATTCTAGAGGGCGCAATTTGCAATAACAATACATTTTTTGATTTTACTCCGAAAAAATAAATCATACGGTATACCTATGGCATCATAATTGGAAAGTAGATGAAATTTGCAAGAAAAGATGTGAAGACCGCAGTTCGATATCCTTGTTAAATTCAGAGTTATCGGCAAAATAATAATTATTAATACAAATAGCGCCCTCTAGCAATTTTATTAGAAACTATCGTATACCATTATATACGACAATTGAAGATTCTTCCAAACAAGCTTAAGTTTAGTAAAATCGGATAAGTCGTTTAGAAGTTACAGCGATTTTAATGTTTACACTTTCAATAGCTTCTCCCACTCTTATCAAGTGAAAGTGTAAACATTAAAATCGCTGTAACTTCTAAACGACTTATCCGATTTTAATAAATTTAAGCTGGCGATAACGCTGAAACGAACGGATATATCGAGCTGCGGTTTTAATATTTCTTCTAGCAAATTTCATCTACTTTTCGATTATGGTATCATAATTATACCGTATGATTTATTTTTTCGGAGTAAAATCAAAAAATGTATTGTTATTGCAAATTGCGCCCTCTAGCATTTTTTTTTAGAACTATTATGGACAACTAAATACGATTGGTGAAAGTGCATACATTTCTCTTTCAACCAGTCTTTAGTTTGCTAAAATCGGATAAGTCGTTTATAAGTTACAGCGATTTAAATGATTACACTTTCAACAGCTTCCCCCACTCTTATCAAAGTCGGTACGCCAATGAGCATAAGACCAAAATGATGCAATTGTCCAAGCTTTAAAATAGTGTTATCAAACATATACCTTAATACGGAATTTTCGGAGTTATGTAAAATTTTAAAATTTTCAATTACGCCCTCTTGCGGCAAAATGAGGAATTTAAAAATTATTTCCAGAATTTTCTCATGGCCACTTTAATTATCATTTTTCTTTTCCTGAGTTTCTATGCCCAGTAGTTTCCGAGATATGGCCGCTCGTCGACCTTAAAAAAACACCCTGTATGTACCTACCTAAAACTAAAAATACCTATCTATTTATTTTAAATTATAAAAATAAATCATGTGGTGTAGGTATTTTCAAGCCGACCCTGATCCCATTGATTTAATCCCCTTTGAAGAGGTTGAGGCGTATACAATAGGGTTTAATCCATAGACAATTTACCTTTAGATACCTACAGCTTATCTCCTGCGCAAACAAAAGTTACGTTTTATGGGTGAAAAAATACGTCCGAGCGCATGACTCGTCGGTCAGCTGTCTTCATTCTGGGAACCTTCGTGCATGCGCACAAACCTCGTGTTATCGGCCGTCCTACTTTATCGACAATAATCGACGCGGTTAAGAATACCCTCCAGAACCGGCTCGGCCGCCATTTTTGTTGTTGTGTTTTAAGGTTTCTCTTCTCTGCGGATTCCTTGTAGTTTTCTAAAGTTTTCACCTATCGGATCGGCTATCGTGGATTGTGGGACTGGTGTTTAATATTTATGGATTTCTGGTTTTTGTGTAGTTTAGTTAGTGAATTGTGTTTGTGCTTTTAGTGACTCGGATTGTAATATAAACAATGACTAGTACAAGTTGCAGCCGTTGTATAATTGTATTATGCCCAAATATGGGTAAAATAAACCCTCTATGGTGGCATATGAGCAAGAATTTAAATTTTAAAGCCCGGACCTGTCTATTTTCCCATTCGTCAAACGATAATGTTGCAGTGCGCATGTCTAGTAGTTCCCAGTTTTGTTTACATGCGCGAGGCCATAAAACTGCCACATTCGTGATTATTGTTTGTTTATCTAAAGGTAAATTGTCTATGGTTTAATCAGATTTATTATTTATTTTTGGCAGTAAGAGCCAACGGTATAATTCTCCAAATACTACCAAAAATTAAAAAAAAAAAACGTTTTATCCTACATTTACATAAATAGCAGGTAAGCCTCTTATTGACGGTCATTGCTTTCATAAATCTTAAGTATACGAAAGTTGTAATATTTTTGTTATTAACTCAGGTAAAAAAGCCGGCTTAAGGAAAAGAGTCGTTTAATTGACATTGTTGTAACTGATGTAAATAATTGTTGCTAATCTATAGGAAGCCGTGCCCAAAGTAAAGCGACAGTGAAAATTGGAAAGTGGAAGGTAACTGTACTATATCAATTATTATATTTCCATTTATATCACGTGCTTTAAATTACATTGATTTAATAAAAAATGCCATACCTACAACAGCTTGCACGATTGACATTATTTCATCGGGCAGTAAAATGTGCAATAATTAGAAATTCTATTGCCACAACAATCTATTAGGACACCTGACAAGAAAACATTTTTCTTGTGGGATTTTAATTACCTTTTACTTAAATAAACAAAATGATGCTAGGGATACGCGTTAAGTATTAAAAATAAAGGAAAATAAAAGGTCTATCTGAACCAGAGAACTCAAAGCCAACTGTAATCTGAACCATAGACTCATAGACATATATGTATAAGGAGAGACAAAATATTCAATTTATAAAACCCCGTTTGTTTAAAATTATACATACTCTACAGTTTCAGATGAGTTAGAAGGAGATGGCTTTAAAAAATGTCAACGATGTAAGCTGCGCGTCCAATTTCAGTACGGTGGCATGTGGTTCTTTTAGGATTATAAACAATCAAGTTATTTTAATTAAAATTTTAATTTACTTATGGATACTGTCTTACTAAGGCTCCTTTTATACTGGAATTCTGTATGCGTATCGCATACAGAAATTCGGAATGCATACTTTTCTTTATCTTGTGTTATTCCGAAATTTAGAATCGCGATTCTGTATCCGAGAAAGCGCCCGTCTTAAACGCTTCGCTTAAGCGGTACGTTAAATGTGAAGCCGAGATTCCGGAATCCGAGATACAGAATCCCAGTATAAAAGGAGCCTGAATGAGATGATTTGTAGATTTCGAGGAAAGGGTTCTTTAATATTGCTAAGTATGCTGCAAACATAGACATTTATAATGTAGATACGTACAGCTTATCTCCTGTGCAAACAAAAGTTCCCGTTTTATGGGTGAAAAAATGCGTCCGAGCGCACGGCTTACCATGCTTTCCTTCCTAGCAGAATTGGACATGCGCACAAACCTCGTGTTATCGGCCTGTCCTTCTTTATCGCCATGCTCAAAATACACTCCAGAACCGACTCGGCGCCATTTTTGTTGTGGTGTTTTAAGTTTTCTCTATGGATTCCTTGTTGTTTATTGCAGGTATTTAATATTTATGGATTTGTAGTTTTTGTGTACTTTAATGAATTGTGTTTGTGCTTTTAGTGACTCCGATTGGAATATAAACAATGAGTAGTAACAGCCGTTGTATTATTTTGTTAAGCCCAAATAGGGGTAAAATACCGGGTATTTCGTATTTTCAGTAAGTATGTAGTAGTGATGTATCTTGATATATAACTTTATTTTATTATGACCAATTTAAACACATCTATCTAGGCCTAGGCTACACAAATAAGGTATGAAAATAAAGAGGAGCACACACCAAGACACATTATCCCGAAGCGTGTTTTGGTATTTTTTATTTGCAGCCCTGTAATCTAATTAGGTACGCTTATTTTTCGGGAAATATATTGCTTCAAAAAGTTTAAAAGATACTTTTCTCTATACTTATATTCTATAAAAGAAAAAAATAAATACCTAGGTATGTTTATATCAATCCAAGGGTGAAAGTATTTCAGTCACGTACTCGGGCAAAAATTTTTTCAAATTCTTGAACAAGAAATTGTGCTTAAATATGTTTTTCCTACAGACGTGTGGAAAAATCAATTTTCCGCACTGATATCCGTGTGGAAAATTGGTTTTTCCACACTAGTGCGGAAAATTTTTTCGGCACGATTATGTCAAAAATCCGTGCGGAAAATCGGTTTTTCCACACTAGTGCGGAAAAATTTTTCGGCACGATTATGTCAAAATTAATAATATATCAATTATAACTTGTAGTTATTACTTTTTTCTCAGAATTAGTTACTGTTACATACGTATGTGATTGTTATAGTTAATTAAAAATTATTAAATTTCTTTGAAATATGTGTTCCACACATCTGTAGAAAAACTATTGTACCTGACACGTGCGGAAACATTCATTTTCCGCACTTGTTAGGTAAATAGCTATTACAGGTACCCACGTTTTTGCCAAATTGTAAAAATCAATACAAGTTATATGCCAACTAAGATTTGACTTGAGGTTAGTTACGCGATAACATCGAAGATTGGTTATTTTGCTGATTTGTTTGCTTTTTATATTCGATTTTATAAGTTTTATAGTTCAATTGACTTGTTCTCTTCCTTTTTAAACTAAAAACATGACAACGAATCATTTTTAAACAAATTTTAGAAACAAACAAACAATTTTCTATCTTTAAAATCTGATAGGTTTGCAACTAGTGAAAATGCCAGAAATACAGGGTTGATTGAATTCGTCCAAGTGGACATAATTGGACGATTTTGTCCAATTATGTCCGTCCGGAGAAAATCAATTGTTCTGGACAAAATGGACAAAACTGTACAAAATCAATTAAACACAAATAAAATTCAAAAAACTTTATTATATCAGGATTTTTTTTTTTTTTTTTTTTTTTTTTTTAACTGACCCCTAGACAGTAATGTGTTTACTGGTACCAGGGCCTTAAATTAGGATTAGGGTGTCAAACAAAACTTAAACAACAATAACGGGATACCGTCGGATCATCGTGCCGTCGGATGACGGACGCATGAAAATTCACCTTAAGGCCCCATAATGAAATAACAAATAGCCATTTTCTGGAATTTTCAATTTGCTATTTATTGTTTATATAATACACAATACAAACGTGTATTTTGGGTTGCCTAAATCAACAAATTTAATAAAATGTAATGAAATTTGATTTTGTCCAATATTGTCCGTTTTTGTCCAATTTTGTCCACGTCCTGGACAAAATTAAAAAAAGTGGACAAAATCACAACCCTGCAGAAATAACTACCTTATTTCCCAAGTTGATCAAAAATAATTCTGTTTACATGCCGAGGCCATAAATTTTCCCCTTCGTGATTATTGTTTGCTTATCTAAAGGTAAATATCTATGGGAAATCCCAACTTTCGGACAACCATGGATAGAACGGATGTATGGTTAAAACCATACACGTATACGAACCATCTTTAGGCACTACACTTGGGTTTCATAATAATAAACCACAATAGTTTAGTTGGGAAATTGAAGTTGCGTAATGCATACTAATATAGCTTTTTAATTTTTAATTAATGTTATTGTGTTCAGCAAGGCCATCGGCTGTATCTACGTGACAAAGCTATTAACTATATTGTTAGTTTCTTATTGGCCCTTGTTGTCTTGCGTCTTGTATTCATCCAGGTTCAATGTATTTGTTTCTTTACCAGTATGTTATACCGCCAGATTCAAATGCCTCGGGAATTCCCATATAAATTTTGCTATAGTATTTGCAGAATTATACCGTTGACTCTTACTGCCAAAAATAAACTACCTGATTAAATAAACCCTATTGTCTACGCCTCAACCTCTTCAGAGGGGATTAAATGGGATCTGGGTCGGCTTGAAAATGTACCTACACCACATGATTTATTTTTATAATTTAAAATAAAGTATGTTTTACTGTGCTGGGACCACCGGGTACTTGCAAAACGTCCCAGGTAGTTAAACGGAGTCAACCATTTATTGTGAAACATAATATTTTAAATAGATAGGTATTTTTAGTTTTAGGTAGGTAAAAGGTTACCTATAATAAATGTAAAATAATGATAACAATTAATGATAATTGAAAATAATATAATTTAAAAGTATAACTATTATAACAAGTACAATAAAAATTAATTAAATTCTAAAAAACATTGATAATTTATTCAAAATTTAACTCTGCATCACTATCACTATCTTCATCTAAGCCTAAACTTATAATTAAGGGTTGAACATTTGTAATCATACAATTGTAAGAATTTTCCACCTTAAGTACATGCTGTACACAGTTTTTCCAGCTGTCTGCAGAAATTTTTCTTACTTCGTTTTTAATTAATTCTACTACAGATGCATTTAATGTAGAAGAAATATTATTTCTCCTAATATTGGATTTTAATTGGTGCCATATTAGCTCAATAGGATTGAATATACAATAGTATGGAGGAAGACGCAACACTGTATGTCCATTTTCTGCTGCAAGTTTGTCACACTCGTATTCCTTATTTATTTTAAAAGCTTTTAATACTTCTAGCAGTTCTCGTTTTTTGTAAGTTTCTTCAAAATATAAATCATTTTCAATCATAAAATTTTGAATTTCTGCTTTTGTATTATTAGAATTGGGAATGGTTTTTGCTTGTCGACTATGATAACTAGCATTGTCCATTACAATGGCGCTATTTTCAGGTATATTTTTAAGGAGTTTATGTTTAAACCAATCTTCAAAAAGTTGTGCGTCGGTATCATGATGGTAATTTAAAGAAGAATCTGCTATGTTTTTAGCCGAAAGCAACCGACAATTTGGAACAAACCCGTTCTCTGAATCAGCATGTAATATTGTGATTCTTTTGCCTTTATTTGATGGTGCTTTGGTTTGACATTTTTTTGGAGAATCATCCCCACCTTTTCTTGGAGTGTCACGGATATCGAACCATGTTTCGTCAAGGTAAATAATTGGACGATTTTCTTCTCTAAATTGTTTAACAGCTGTTAAATATTTAAGTCTCCATTCCCGTAAACGTTGAGATTCCATTATTGTTTGTCTTTTCTTAATGCTTCAGTATTTAAAACCCATTTTACGCAATATTTTCCTAAGGCTTGAAAGGCAACAAGAGATATTTGTTTCGTCTTTAATCAGCCGCTCTTTGAGGGAAATCAAAATGGGCACAGTCTGTGCCTCATATATTTGGTAAATATTTTTTCTTAATAAATCCATGTCATTTTCATTAATGCTTCTAAATGTGCCAGAATCACTCCGATTTTTTCTAGGATTAACAGGTTTAAGTACTATGTCTCTTACCGAAGATAAAGGAGTTTTTGTCAAAGTAGACGTCTCTGCTAAAGCATCCATCGAATTAAAATTTCTACTCAACAAAGATTGATACACATTTTTAATTATTGGTTTGGCATCGGTAGATAAATGCTTTCTTTTAAAAATGACACTTGACACACAGCACAATTCCAAGGACGCCACATTCTACCACTAATAAGTCTAACTAAAAATTACTCGCCGGAAAACTACTAAATACTAAAATTATTAAAAATCAGTTTGTATTTATATATGAATCAGGCATAGGTATAAATTGAATTTGTACCTGGTTCGGCTCTGCTCGAAAAGGTTTTAAAATTTGGGATTTCATTATTTATTTTATGGTCAAAGGGATAATGAGGGTTTATTGCAGTCAAAAGATTAACGGTATAATTCTACAAATACTATACCTTCAAATATAGGATCTTCTATTAATTTTTCATCAAAATTGTATTAAACTTTTTTGAAGGTCATTGTATGGTGGACTTTTATTAATTTCTATAAAGCCAATTAAAAGTTATTTAGAAAGACTCACTTAAAAATACGGCCCTGATACATACCCCAATGAAACCACCAGTAATAATTTAAAAAATGTTAAATTTTACTAGACTTTTTTTTTTATTAGATTCAGCACGTTTTAAAGTATTCAAGAAAAAATAATAATTGTACTAATTTAATAAAAGCCAGTACTGAAAACGTAATAATAAGAATTTTAATTTCCTCCAACATATTATTTGAATTTAACTTTCAAAATGTGTTTATTCCAAACTAACTTTTACAGTTCATTACATGGAAAGTGACAACATAATATAGAAAATAATAACCATTAAAAAAATAACAATAAAAAAATGGAATTTTTTAAATTTATAAATGTTTTGAACGTGTAAATACCCTTTCGGTCTATATAGATTAACAGTTGGTTCTAAATGTGGTAATTTGTGTATATATTTAATAACTTTATTTTGCAATTTTTGTAATGGTTTTAAGTTTGATAAACAAGCAGATCCCCATGCAGAAGCTAAGTATTGTAATTGTGAATATATTAATGAAAAATATATTTTTTCAAAAGTATTTCAAAGGAATGAAATATCTAGCTCTGTACAAAACAGATACCAAAGGAGATATCGAGTTGATAATATACTGGATATGGTATTTCCAATTTAAATTTTCGTCTAAAACTATAAAAATACTATTAAGATTTTGATAACGCACATTTTTGTAAATAATAGTTTTAATGTGACCCCACAGAAAAAAGTCGTTTGGGTGACAGATCAGAAGACCTATAGCTGGCGAATTTATGGTGTTATTTAATCCTAAAGTGCGTTCATACAAAATGTTTTGGACCCTTACTTCTAATACTTTGTCTACAAAACAACGCATATAGAATAATATACCGTGCACCCTCTGACGAGTTTTTTGTAACTGTATGAAGAGTATCATCTTGCCAACTTCGCCTAAAAGCCCCTTTACTGTATATCCAGGTTTCATCCAGAAAAACAGGTTTTAAGGAAAATTGAAAGTTGCCGTTATTCTTAAATTCCCTTAAAAATTCTACTCGTTTTTGGGCTATATATGGGGTTGCTCTTGTAAAAAACGCCTATTTGATACAGTAGATACATTTACTCCATTTAAAATTTTAATTTTTTTAAACAGTCCGCTAATAAACCAGTGGTTATTAATTTCAACACCATCAATGATTTTTGATAGTTGTATTGAGCGAATGGTAACGGGTTCACCGGCTCTATACATTCCATAAATACGCTCTCTTATGGTATGTTCATGAATTTCGTGAAGTTGTCGACCACCGGATGACAAAATAGCTACATTATTGCGATTCTAAAAATCTACATCCTTCTCTATCCCCTTTGCTTTAATTCGTTGGATTGTTGAACGCGAAACTCCTCCCAAAGCATCAGACATGCACTCTCTAAAACAGATAGGTATTTATAAAAACATTGCCATATAAACTGCTGCACATAATTATCGTTACAAGAGCATTTTTTAGTCAAATTTGATACCGTGTAATTCCTGATATACTGAACGCATTTTAAAAAGCTGGTCAGATTTCGAAAGGTATTTCTATCCTCTATTGAACCATTCGTAACAACTTCTTAGATTTTGACCGGGGGCTATAATACAGGGTAAAACAAAATGTCGTGCATTTTGAAAAAAATTTCACTTGCTGATATTTTTTGAACCTAACATTTCATAGATATTGATCATATCTCGGGACCTTTTTAGGATTTAGCGAATATCCACTGTCGTTTTCGAAAAAATAAATTTTTTCAAATTTTTTTTTTTTTTAATTTTATGTTTCTACACCAATTTACTCGATTTTGTAAAGTGCATCATTAATCAAGTTATCGTTGCGAACTTCTATTTCTATCCTCCTTAAATAGAAAACTCATCATGCGAATATATACCTACAATAGTTTTCTTTAGGAACTTAAATCAAGAATAAAATGAGTTCTTTGTTCATTATAATGATTCATGTAAAAAAAAATAATCTGTAGTGCTTCAAATAAAAATATTCCGCGGATGAACATTTAAAACCTTGTTGGATCGCCTCTATTTAGAAGGACGTCCCTTACTCTCTCCGGCATAGAATCCACTAATACTGTAATCATGTTTTGGGGAATAGCTTCCCATTCACGCAAAATCGCATTCAATTCTTGCAAATTTTGAAATTCATTCCCTTCCCGATTCAAACGTAACTTAAGGTTACTCCACACATGCTCTATAGGATTCATATCAGGCGACCTAGCAGGCCAAATCATACGCGTGATATTGTTTTCCCTAAGAAAGTCGTTCACGATTCTTGCTCTATGAGGGCGAGCATTGTCGTCGACTAAAATAAAGTCGCCCCCAAAATTATCTGCAAAGGGCAAAACAATATCTCTCAAACATCTTTCTCTATACGTCGCGGCAGTCATATTTTCCCCAATCAATACAATCAATTCAGTTCTACCATTCCTCATGATTCCACCCCAAACAGTTACTCCGCCTCCTCCAAACGCCACCCTTGCTTCCATATGTTCTTCTTTGAATCGTTCCCTCCTTCTCCACACTAAAATACGCCCATCAGAATTATACAAGTTAAATCTAGCCTCATCTACAAATATGCACCTAGCCCATTCTGCTACTCCCCAATGCTGATGGTCAATTGCCAATGTCCTTCTCGCGGCTCGATGGATTCTTAGGAGTTGGGGACACTCTGCTCGTCTTCGAGCATGTAAATTTCGCTCGTGAAGGCGACGCCGTATGGTCATGCAGGATACATTTAATCCTGTAGCATTTCTTATCTGTCTCGAATTACGAGTTCTTCGGCGGTTTACAATAAGCAGTATACGCTGGTCATCTCTACGATTGGTAATCCTGGGTCGTCCAGTTCCACGACGATTTTCCACTCTTCCAGTTATCGCCTACCTGCTTAAGAGTCTCAAAACAGACATACGGCTTGTGTTATAAAGGGCTGCTATTTCTTCTAGAGAATGTCCCAATCCTCTCAACCTATGAAAAAATACTTTGGCAGATTCGAAAAAAAATTAAATTATATCTAATTCTTACCTTACAGCATTTTCCGTTTCCCTTTGAGATAGTCGTGGCATTTTTGATTGATTTGATCCACAAGTATTGATAATCTATTGGTTTATTGGGTGGTCAAGCTGATTTTTGTATTTGTTAAAGAATTCTTTTGAATATAACAAAGTATCAACGATACTGTCAATTTGCCACTAACAAACATTGGACCATTGATAGGCAACATGACGTTTATATTAAAGCTTTTTTAACTGGCACTCTTGATTTTAATAGGATAAAAATATGGAAACTTATACTAATATACGGAGTAACCTGAATTTACTGCGAGAATAAAAGCATTGTATATATTCATGCACGCATGATGAGTTCTTTATTTGAGGAGGATAGAAATAGAAGTTAGCAAAGATAACTTGATTAATGATGCACTTTACAAAATCGAGCAAATTGGTGTAGAAACATAAAATTAAAAAAAAAATTTCGAAAAAATTTATTTTTTCGAAAACGACAGTAGATATTCGCAAAATCCCAAAAAGGTCCCGAGATATGATCAATATCCATGAAATGTTAGGTTCAAAAAATATCAGTATGGTCTTCCTGCACAATGGGGAGCAAGTGAAATTTTTTTCAAAATGCACGACATTTTGTTTTACCCTGTATTATAGCCCCCGGTCAAAATCTAAGAAGTTGTTACGAATGATTCAATAGAGGATAAAAATACCTTTCGAAATCTGAACAGCTTTTTAAAATGCGTTCAGTATATCAGGAATTACACGGTATCAAATTTGACTAAAAAATGCTCTTGTAACGATAATTATGTGCAGCAGTTTATTTGTCATGTTTATTATTTATGTTTTCACAATTCCTGCTTTATTATATCTACTTGTAAAGTGCGTTAAAGGGCCGGCATATTTCAAATATCTTCATTATCAGGAGCAACGTCGTCCGACTCCGTGCAGGTCCAATTTGATTTTATGAACACTTTCTTTCAAGAAATATGTCGACTAGTAACTTTTGTTGTCCCCCTCTCCCGTGTACAACGTGTCCCCTCGTTAAAAAAGGCACATAGAAAAAACTAGTTATGCAACTAGATTCGACAAAATAATCTCATTTTTACATTAGTCATAACTGAAAAAATAACTGATATACGAAGGGTGTATAACTGTATAAGTAGTAGGTATCTCTGTGTATGGAGGAAATAGTTTTAAAATAATAATAATTATTAATTATGTAAATATCTTTATTGATAATAGTATTATTGTAATATCAACAAATAAGCTAAATTAATTTTTTAATCATTCTTATCTAACCATAATGATTCACTACAATTCCTAAGTATATGACATTCAAAATTTCCCAGAATTAACAATTTTAAGCATCATTAAAATGATAATTATAATCGGTTGTAGTTTGTTAAATAATAAAAATTTCTCAGAGCATATCATAAGATAATAATCAAAAGGATAGACGGTTGTTTACAACATGGTAGTTCAAGGGAGCACTATGGACTTTTCAACCGGCCAATCATAGGCCGCCGTCTTAAAGAAAGTAATTTTGATGTTAAGCGATGTAAACTTAAAGCCGGTTGTTGTAAATTAGGAACATAAAATTCTATTTATTAATATCGGTATATAAGTATAGGTTTCTTTGAAACGTCACGTAGGTAGGTATGCCAAAAACACTCCTTTTCAAAATTCTCAAAAGTTCATCAAACAAAAAAACTACAAGTGTTGTGAATATAATCAACAATTCAACAATAAACAGGGTCTTTCAAGGAATGAAAGAGCAACATAATATTACATACGTTAGGAATAATCACATTTACAAATGTACCTTCATACTACAAATATCAACATTACAGAATAAATAAAATACTTGACCATTTAACAATTTATATGTCGAAATTTGAATTTAACCCCGTTAAACAGTTTCAATGTTGTTACGTAACGAGAATTGTTTAATAAAAATATTTTAAAAGAAACCGAAAATTGTCATGTGTTCCTTTGTATTTTGCAATAAGACTTCCCAATACAAAAAAAATCAAAACCTGTAAGTAAAAGTAGTAAGTACATCCTTTTTAAAAGAATCTCCCCGCATTAGGAAATATTTCCATATTCACTATTTTTCTCTGCAAAAATCAAGGTAATTTGTTTAGTTTATTATTTTATTTCATCAATTTTTTCACCTCAATTTAATAGGAAATAATACATTGATTTATGGGCGCATTCCAAACACATTTATTTTTAAGTTTTCCCCGCTTTATTGCGAATGTTGATTGGTCGGTTGATATGAAAAGTCCACAGCCAGACTCTAGAGTCAAGACGCTTGTACCAAATATCACCAGTAAAATTTAATTATAAGGTATAAATTTGGTATCACTAGGTTTTAGACTAACAAATTGTAGCATATTTTGAAAACAAAATGGTAATCGAAAAATCTGATACTATTCAAAAAAACTCGAAAGAAGTAGTATATAATATAGTTGTTTTAGGAATGTCGTAAAGTGTATTGTAACATCGTAAATTAAAAAAAAAACGGACGAAAGGAATACAATTTAGAGATTAAATTACCTATCATAAAGATAAATGAGATAAAATGTTTTACGTTGGTCTTGCGTACCTATATAAAAATAGTTTTCCATTATACAGGGTTACAAATTCGTGTGCGCCCATGGGGATTTTGAAAACGGTAAGAGATACCAGAACACAGACAAGCGTCTAGAGATGACAAGCATCTAGAGTCTGGCTGTGGACTTTTCAACCGCCCAATCAACGTTCGCAATAAAGCGCGGGAAACTTAAAAATAAATGTGTTAGATTGCGCATTGTATTATTATTTCCTATTAAATTGAGGCGAAAAAATTGATGAAATAAAATAATAAACTAAACGAATTACCTTGATATTCGCAGACGAAAAATAGTGATATGGAAATATTTCGTGATGCGGAGTTTTTTTTGAAGAGGATAGTTTAGATTGGAAAAAATTGTATATTTTTTAGAACGGTTTAGACTAGTGATGTTACAACCTTCCCGAGTGTGACTATTTTGTTTGACTAAACCTACTAGGACCTACATTAATAATGAACTTGCTGCTTTTACAGGTTTTGATTTTTTTTTGTTTTGAGAAATCTTATTGCAAAATACAAAGAAACACGACAATTTTTGGTTTCTTTTAAAATATTTTTATTAAACAATTCTCGTTACGTAACAACATTGAAACTGTTTATCTTCTGGGGTTAAATTCAAATTATGTCATAATTGTTAAATGCTCAAGTATTGTATGTATTCTGTAATGTTGATATTTGTAGTATATATACACACTTGTAAATCTGATTATTCCTAATGTATATAAAATGATGTTGCTTTCTTCCATGCCTTGATAGACACTGTTTGTTGTTGTTGAATGAAAGAGCAACATAGTATTACATACGTTAGGAATTTTATTACTTAAAAGTGAGAAACATTAAATAACGAATTTGCTATCTGAAATCCAATGTCTTTATAGTTTTAAATTCAAATAAAACTTTAAAAAACATATTTCCGATGAGTTTAGTTTAATATGCCGCACTGTATTTATACAATAGAAGTTGATTTTACTTGTTAGTATAACTAAGGTTTATTACTATAATTTCAGGAACATTAAAAACATTAATTCGTTTTCAACCATAACATACGATATTTCATGTCTACATAGTTTCAAATAAAACTTAAAAAAACATATTTCCGATGAGTTAAGTTAAATTTTTGATGTGTCTCTTTTAGCCCCGGTGTTCGATATGTAAAGCAAATTGGTTAGTATCAATAAAAATTATAAGTTAGCAACAAAATATATTTTGATTTTATTCCGAGTGACTTTTGCCAATAGATATAAAGCAATTTATTTTTGACAGAAAAATTATCACTTATTAAGTTTATTAGGTCTATAGACTATCGCGATAGTCTCCCGTCGCTATAAGCAACGCAAACAAAAAGGAGCCTTCTAATTGGCTGAAAATAAATTTATGAAATTTTCACTATAACAAATTTATGCATAAAACATAGTGTCATTCTTAATACTATTAATATAGTATTAATACTTAAAACTATAATTACTTAATGATATTGTCCATATATCACAAAAATAACAAGAAATTGTTCAACAAAATGAATTAACGCCACAATAAACATGCGATCAAGTTAATAACAATAGGTTTGATTGGCTCTCCGGCTCGCTGTGGTTCGTCAAGACTGGTGTTTTTGGTTGGCTTTAATATCATTTCAAACGGTTGCCAACTTTTTTCTAGGAAAAAAAAAAGAATTCCTAGGTAAGACAGCCTTTCCCCGAGATGATTTTAATCACACAGGTCTTATGGGAATAAGTATTCTACTGTTTTTATAGGCCTGTGGAAGTAATGTACGACATGCGGAGCTACTTTCAAGGCTTTTTTTGAGGATATGTTTTATGATTTTACGTTGACTATAATTAGGGAATCCAATCCCGCACCCAAACTTTAATCCCGCACACAAACTTTAATCCCGCAAACTCGATCCCGCGGATTCGCGGGATTTGCGGGATAGGAAACAATGAACTGCAGTATTTTTGGTCGACGCGTCGGGGATTCCCCGCCCTGCTGAGTTTTCTTGCGTACGTGCGAAAGTAAGAGCGTTAATTTAACTAGTATCTAGTGACATTTATCAAGTGGTTGAATATAAAATATAATACATGAAATTTAAACAGCAATCACAAAAATGAGTGTCAGTGTAGTTTACAAAGAGAATAAAGGGTCAAGTTTAGTTTGGAATTATTTTTTAAAGTCTGAAGATGGGCTTACAGCTAAATATAAGTTATGCCCTTGCCCTAGCATTATCAAAATCTCTGCTCGTTCCACCAAAGGTCTTCACACCCACTTACAAACAAAGCATAATATTAACTTGAAAGTCCAGAGCAGCAGCGGTAATGTTGATATTGATAAAATAACACAGGAAATGAGAGCGAGTACCAGCTCGAGTAGTTCCTTTTGTTTTATTGCTAAGCGCTCAGATGTTAGTGGTTCTTCTGTGCTACCTAAGAAAATGAAAATTACAGATTTGTTTTCATCTGAGAAAAAAGTTTCGATGGAGGAAAGAGTGTCTCGAATGGTAGCTAAAGATGGTATATCCTTTGGAAAGTTTATCAATTCGAATCAGAGAGCCACAAATGTATCTGTGCCCGCCCGAGCATCACTTGACCAGTTACTAAAACATGAGATGACACTTTTTGAATGCGGAGAGAATAGAGGAATGTACTTGCAAGCTGCATATAACTGTGTAAAATTTATTCCGCCGACAAGTGTCGAAGCTGAACGTGCGTTTTCAGCCGCAGGATACATGTGCAATAAAATAAGATCAAATCTAAAAGATGAAACATTAAACATGTTATCTTTTCTCCGAAAATACTTCCACAATCAATGTAACATATAACCGTTAAACTAGTCGTACTATTGTATTGTACCTATATGCAATAAATATTTTCCTGCTACTCTACTCTGTTTTTAATTGCATAAAACAACTTTTTATTACCATATAGCACCCACATCAAGTCCCGCGAATCCCGCACGTTTAATCCCGCAATGTGAATCCCGCGAAATCACCGCGGGATCCAGCATTTCCGGGATTGGATTACCTATAACTATAATAGTGACTGACGGACGGGACAAATAGGTACCGTCCTTGTGAATGAATGATTATCTAGACTTAGACAATAAATAAAAGGAATGATCTAAAAAGTAGATTAAAAATGAATTAAAAATGAATGCACTTAAATCAAACTATATAAAATAAATACTATGTGTAATGCTTATACGATGTTAATATTCAGATTTGGTGACATCACAATAAAACGATAAAAATACAATAAACTTATATATAAGGCCAAAGCAGATAAGATATCATTAATAATTTTTTTTTTCAGATAAGGATGGATGCAACAATAACAACAGTAAACTGGCAAAAGCCACTCGTGTTGGATGCCACACCTGTGATATTTGACATTCCGTACACTAAAGTGAACATATTTCCGGTCATCCAAGACGTTCAATCAAATCATTCCTTTCTACACTCACAAAAACTAAAACAAAGTATAATCGAATCGAAGAGGGCGTTCTTAAGCATCTCGTTAGGCGATCAAAAGCCTGAAGATGAGCAAATGGAAGAAAAGTCCCTAGTATTGGGAAGTCAAGACGGTAAAAGAACTATTTCAAAAAAAATAAGTTTTAAAATTAAGAAGCAAGCATCGATTCACAAAAGAAATGTTGGTATGCCACGTATTACAAATATCCCTCCAAACAGAGTGTCCGAGTTAACAAAAAAGTTCAATGACTTGGTTGAAAAAAATTACGTATTGGAGGAACAGCCGAAAATGAGTATCAAACGTGGAAATAGTATGTGTAGTGATGCAGATAAAACAAAAACACCCTTAGTAACCGTGACACATAAAGACAGTTTGAAAGTATCGCGAAAACCCAGTGTTAAAACGAAACCGGTGTTGGAAAGCAAACATTTAGTGATTATAAAAACAAAACCTAATAGAAGAGCGAGTGTTAAAAAACAAAATAGTGATAAGACTAAAACTGGACATACTGAAAAGCATATAGCGAGAAAGAGACCTGATGAACAAATTTCCCGGCCAACAACCTTAAATTTAAACTTAAACATTCCAAAAGCGATCATAGAAACGTCACCGAATGGAACTTCAGTGCGCGCAGCGATAGAAATTTTTGAACGAAAAAGTGTTGCGTCATCACCAACCAAAAACAATCCCAAAGACACTCGCATTCCAAATATTCTATCTAAACCGAAAGTCCCCGATAAATCCATAGCAATAAGAAGTTTGTTAAAAACTGCCACTTTACCGACTTCCTTTAAAGTCTCCAAAAATATCCAACCAAAAGAATTTACAAACAATGATGACTCAGGTAAACAAACACAAAGCATTATCTCGCCTCATAAAAACGATAAGGCCGAGTTTGAAGAAGAAAAGGTACAAATTATAAATATTCCAGCGATACTTCCTCAAAGAAGGTGTGACTCCATGTACGAAACACTTAATATGAAAAAAATTTCTCCGCAGTCAATTAAGTCCAAATCAGTGGACAACATAAATAAAGACATTGAAAATAAAAACAGCTTTTCCGTACAACCAAACACTTCCTTTCTTTGGAAAGAAAAATCATCACCAATTACAGGCAGTATATTGTGGCCTAATGATAACGCCAAAGAAGATACGAAAAAAACTTATATACCCGAGATCCCCAAAAAATTGCCTCCGGATATTCCCCTTAAACCTTCTGTCGATCTTATTAAGCCTGTTACGCCTCCAAAAATACTTAAATCAAAAATGCCTTTACCGGTTCCTCCAACCGTTTTTAAAAAACAAGAATGTGAAAGTGAAATAGCCGAATACGAAGAAATAGGAAATATGTTTATTGCATCAAATGATTTGGATACCAGAGGGTCTGATAAAATAATACTCACCGAAGAAAAATTTAAGGGTTATGATGAAATCATTAAACCAGTCACTGATGTCGAAATTATGAACACTGAAATCACACACTATGAAGAAATCAAAAAACCGCCCAAAGAGGTAGAACCTAGTCAGTTAAACACCGTCAAACGAAAAAAATACTACGAAGAAATAAGTACAGAGGAAAAAGTGTATGAAGAATTAGTAAGTGTAAATTCCAAAAATGACGATGGGTATGAACCAATAGGCAACAAAGTGGAAGACGAAATTTACGAACGTTGCACTTCGCCAGCAACTGAGAATATCTACGAAACGTTGCCAGTACCACAGATCCCCTTACGAAGGCAGCAACAAGAACCTCTTCCACCAAGGCCTCCATCGTCGACTAAAAATGAAGAAACTGTTTACAACTGTTATGAATCTATATACACAGAAACTAAGAAAGATTCCTATTATGAAAGTATTTACGGATCACAACTCACGGACAGCGGATCAAATAGGGACAGTGTACTATCTTCCGATCATAAAAGTAATAGTTTATATGGAAAAACGTTACCATCATGGGATTATAATAGCGATGCGACTTACTATAAACCGCCAAGTGATACTAGTTGTAGTGATAGAATGTCAAATCGCAGTGATGAATGGGAGGATGTTACTGATAATGATGAGGAGGATAATAGGATTATCATGTAAGTCTTCGTTTGTCACGGACCTGTATTTTATTTTTACCATTGAAATCTCGTAAATGGGAAGAGATACAGCGAAGGTTAAATTGGGAAAATGAAAATTTTAAATTAATTTTTCGCCATTCTGTAAATAAAGCTAGGAAAAATAAAAAGCCAAACGAGAATTTTCTAATTTTTTTCGAACATTTTCGAAAGTAGGTACCTACTTGAAATTATTCAAACCTTTTTGCCTGCTTCTTAGTCATGTCCAAATTGCGCAACTTTGCACGAATCTATCTATTTCCATTTACGAGATCCCAATGGTCAACATCAAATTTGTAATACATAAAAATATCACAAAAATTTGCTAAAAACAATCTTTATTTATTTTTGAAGAAGTAAGTCCATACTCAAAGTGGAGTTAAATGTATAGAAAAAAAGAAAAGCACAAAGTCTTTCTCCACAATTTTTTTTTATTAGAATAACTAGCCGACCTATAAATAATTAAATTCGACATGTTTCGAGTGTAGAAACACTCATCATCAGGAAAACAAAGCGAATGGTACAATGCTGATGTTAGCAATAGAGAAAATAATAGTGGGATTGAGCCGTAATGGAGCTTTCAAAGGTGTACAAGAGGTGTAAAAAATTGAATAGTCAAAAACCGGCAATCAAGACTTCAGCATACTGGAAAGTCAGGGGTTAGTGCAAAGGCCCTGTCTTAGGCAGAAAAATGAAGAGTGTAAAGAAAAATTAAGGAGTTTTAACAGACTTTGTGGAAAACATTTGTTATGTAGTGAAAAATCTTAAGTTTTATTCCGTTTTGTTAGAGACATGTAAAAGTATTGAAATAAGAGGGAAAGAAAAAGAAAAAATTGTTTTTCATAAAAGTCGAAGCATCATCTAGCTTGAAGTAAAATACTGTTGGGGTACCAGGCTTTTTACGGGGAAATTTTATTTCCCTTCTGCCACGTGCTGGTTGCAGTGGAACTTCTCTAACAAAGATGTTCTAGTAAAACAAAAAACTTTTTTAAAACTTTTAAAAACATAATTTTGCACACAATGTGTACGTTTTGACTCCTGCCAGGGTAATTGGGCCGTAAAAAGCCTGGTACCCCAACAGTATTTTACTTCAAGCTAAATGATGCTTCGACTTTTATGAAAAACATTTTTTTCTTTTTCTTTTCCTCTTATTTCAATACTTTTACCTGTCTCTAACAAAGCTGAATAAAACTTAAGATTTTTCACTACTTAACAAATGTTTTCCACAAAGTCTGTTAAAACTCCGTAATTTTTCTTTTACACTCTTCATTTTTCTGCCCAAGACAGGGCCTTTGCACTAACCCCTGACTTTCCAGTATGCTGAAGTTTTGATTGTCGGTTTTTAACTATTCAATTTTTTACACCTCTTGTACATCTTTGGAAGCGCCATTACGGCTTAATCCCACTATTATTTTCTCCATTGCTAACAACATCAGCATTGTACCATTCACTTTGATTTCCTGATGATGAGTGTTTATACACTCGAAACAAGTCGAATTTAATTTTTATGAATTATTCTAGGTTCGCCTAGTTATTTTAATAAAAAAAAATTGTGGAGAAAGACTTTGTGCTTTTCTTTTTTTCTAATCTTTATTTATTATTTTTCACATACTCTCTTCTAACTAATTTCGTTATTAACATATTATATCAAGACTTAACATTAGGAAAAATTGGGTTTAAAATAGGCCTCAATACTTATCCTCTTTTAAATAGTTATCGTCTGCAAAATAACGACACCTAAAGTGCTTTTAAATACCTGAAGAAAAAGAAGACAGATATCCATACTATACGGTGCCAGAGAGTCTTTCCCATGAAAGTGACACTCCCAAGCTGGCGCATTATTGTAGTGAAGAAGAAGATGAAGAAGACGGTTCTTGGTGAATGGCCATACGTACTTTTGTCAACGTTTTACCATAATGAAGCAACTGCTGTTACAGTATCTTTGCTATAGTGTATTTGACAACAATAACTCCTATTTGATCCCCAAGGATGGTGGCAATGACTTTTATACTGAATAATGGTGTCTCGACTTTTTTTGAGGGAAATACCCCTTATGGAACATGACATGTTTTAATTTTCTTGCGATTTCTCGTTATGTATCTACCCGAGTATCTACCTATCTCATTCTTATCGCCTATCTTAGGGAAAAGTCAGAATCTGCAAAAGTTAAAAAAACACCATATGGGAGGCCAGTTTACTACATACGATAACCTATTGAAAGAGGATAGTATTTTGTTACAGAAATATACTATACCTTTAAAGCTTGGTCCTCTTAGTATCTCACAGAACATAGTATACATTTTTTTATATTACTTGGACGATAATATAACATCTCTCTGTTTTTCAGAGTCAGAGAAAAACCTAAAGGAAAGAAGTCCGGATGGTCACAACATTTCAGAGAACAACTGTCAAAAGCTTTAAAAGAATCATCAGAAACTAATCGGTCTGGTAAGTTTATATAACCATTTTAAATATTGTTTACCAGCTTATTTCAATAATAATTAGTATTACAATTGAACTATGTAGGGTGGTCAACGAAGTATGCCCGCAGCTAAACCTTAGCAACTATTAGTCCATCTTAACTTTCGAATAAGGGTACTTTATTCTTGTAAAAAATGTGAATTTTTAACTTTATGGACACCCGGTATAATTTTTTTTTCATCGACAATCGTATTTTTTTAGCAAGCAAATTTTTTTATAAAAAATTATTTTTCCTTGAAAAATGAAACTTTTGGTCCGTCTGCCCTCTTGTCTACCCTATCGCCGGACATATTTCGGGATTGGGTATAACTTACTCTTGCCTTAAAACAGTTTTAACGTTCCTGTCACTTTGGGCAAATAAAAACCGAAGACATTTTTTTGTCATTTTAAAAAAAAATTTACCATTTTAACAGTTTTATGTTGACAGAATGGCGACGTGTACAAATATTATTTCCATAGCTTTATTTTATTCTATGATTTCTTAATAAATGTAACTAGTTTATTTAAATTTTGTTACACTCAAACTTCAGAGTTATTAAAACCAATGTAAATTTTTTTTTTCTTCTCGAATATATCTAATCCGCCACTTTACCTCAATTTCTTATCTCTTACCGTCTTCCAGAACCCCATGTAGGCACACGAATTTTTAGTGTGTACATTTGAATATCATTATTAAAGGTGTATATAATGTATACATTAACTGACTATCATAGTACTACTATAGTAATAGCAGGTAGTATAGGTACTAATAGTAGTGCATTTACACGACCCTCCTGACGTTCACCATTTCATCAAGAAATTATTTTTTCCTTCATATTTGTAGCTTGTAGCATTTTGAGATAATATGTGGAAAATTTGAACCTCCCACCTCATTTGAAAGTTGGTTTTCTTTTCCTGACACACAAAACCACCCAAATATATGGCAGAAACTTTTTATTTGTATTTGCTGTTTTTGTACGGTAATATTTCTTAAAAATATAACTTTAGAATGATCTAGGATCTAGGGTCGTTAAAAAAAAAGTATCCTTTTGTGACATGACTCAATTTCTGAATTCAACTGGACCGGCAAAGAGAAGCCTTCTTCACATAAAAAAAAAAGGTAGAGCTATGATGGCCTATTAGAATATTTGGGAAAGTAATGCTATTTGAATTCTGCAAATTTGGATAATGCTGTTTTCTAATTGATATGTTTTCCTTATAGACAATAATAAAATTACTCAACCTTTTTACACTATACAGGATGTCTCACGGTGACCGTCCATTAGAATTTTTTGGAAAGTAATGTGATATAAATCCTGCAAATTTGGATAATGCTGTTTTCGGAGACGCTCGCTTCAAGTGAAATAATAGCGACCATATGCGACTTCCGGTTATACCGGAAGTTGTCTTAAACTTGCTTATTTTAAATAAAATCTTCTATAATATATTTTTTTGTGTTCCTTCTTCATTTCCAATGTCAAAAGTTGTCGTATATCCTACTCTATCCGTTCCTGTGAAGAAAATAGTTTTTTTTTTCAATTTTTGACCATTAACAGAGTATCGCCTAACATTGAATATCTTTTAAAATATAAAAAAGCGAAACTTGAAATTTCGGTTGTGGAATTAGATATTATGGTGCTACAAAATAAATTGTCGGAAAATGGAATTTTAGATACAGGGAAATGAAAAAGTAACAATCTGATCTTTATCAAAAATTTTACCTCAATCAACTTCAATTATTTACAAACGATGCTACGTTGCTGGTTCATTAAATGGATATTATAGGCGAGAATATTTCCTACCGGTCCATATAGGGTATCCCTATACCAAACTAGACTATTTTTAAACTTATATGCGGTTTCTTGCAAAATCCTCAAAATATCAAGCATATTGATTATGGATTTTTGGCAAGAAAATAATAGTTGCAACTGACAATGACAAGCATCTGTAGATACATATTAGCCAGGTTCCTTTTTAATTATTATTACTTTTAAATGGCAAAGCAATGTTCAGCAATTATCCCCCCCCCCCCCCTTGCCGCGGTTAAGTATGCGTATTTTTCATACAATTTATAAGTTGTTGTAAGTATAACTTGGATAATCAATTGAGACCAACTAGAAAATATACACTTTCTGGACAATTTTTCGTCCAGAAAATAACGTTTGTCAATCAAGACCGGAAAATGGACGTGAGGGACCGGCAAAATATATTTCCGGTCCCTGTTTTTTCATTTTTCCAAGCACTCTTCTTAACATAGTATAAAACAAAGTCGCTGTCGCTGTCTGTCCGTCCGTCCCCTTATATGCTTAAATCTTTAAAACTACGCAACGGATTTTGAAGCGTTTTTTTTTTAATAGATAGAGTGATTCAAGGGGAAGGTTTTTATGTACAGTGTGTGTATAAAGTCTGGAAACGGCTTAATAACATCACAATTTACTGGCCGATTTAAACCAAATTTGGTACAGTTGTGTAAGAGGATCTAACGCACCGAATGACGATATTGGCGTTGTTGCCAGCTTTTTAGTTTGTCTCGAATTCGAACGAATTTTATATTTTTAAATATAACACCCAGTATATTTTTACATTTTTAAATTCCACATAAAATTATAATTATTTTTTATTAAATGCATTATTAGTCTATACTTCATAGTTTTCGAGATATTGACTCTCGAAAAGTGACATTATTGAACTTTGACAGCTTATAACTTTCTAACAGTACGTCTTAGAGCAAAACGGCTTACATGTCCCTATCTTCAATTTTTATTATCTTCTCAAAAAAATCAACTTCCGGTTAAACCGGATGTAACTCGAAAGCAGGAAATATAGTTGTTCCGGTTTAACTGGAAGTTGATTTTTTTTGGGAAGATAATAAAAATTGAAGATAGGGACATGTAAGCCGTTTTGCTCTAAGACGTACTGTTAGAAAGTTATAAGCTGTCAAAGTTCAAAAATGTCACTTTTCGAGAGTCAATATCTCGGAAACTATGAAGTATAGACTAATAATGCATTTAATAAAAAATAATTATAATTTTATGTGGAATTTAAAAATGTAAAAATATACTGGGTGTTATATTTAAAAATATAAAATTCGTTCGAATTCCAGACAAACTAAAAAGCTGGCAACAACGCCAATATCGTCATTCGGTGCGTTAGATCCTCTTACACAACTGTACCAAATTTGGTTTAAATCGGCCAGTAAATTGTGATGTTATTAAGCCGTTTCCAGACTTTATACACACACTGTATAACTAGCGACCCGGCTTCGCACGGGTGCAATTTCAGAAAGTGGCATGCCGGGTACTAATATATCGGGTTTGTTCGGGTTTGTATTTATACCAGCGGGTTGCAACGCATGCCGGATACACGCTAGTTGATAATAAAATCTACTTTGATTTCGTTACTACGATAACAACATTTCGATGTATTGTCGAGTGAGTTCGTTAATTTTTAATTTGTTGTTTATGTCAAACTTGTTTCGCGAGTGCGCAAATTTAAAAATATGAATCAGATTTTAAATTATTCGACAGGGAAAATGAGATTCCAGAAGAAATTTTGGAAGCAGCAAGGTAAGCGACCTACGATATATTGTCAGTCAAATCAAACGCCCGTTACGAGAAGTCATAGGACGCATTTAAAAATAATATAAAATAAAGAATTAATTGTATATCGAAGTGTCGGTCTTAAAAAAAAATAATTGTACGTCACGCCACTGAAAATTAGTGTTTTGCAGGTCTCTCCTGAAAAATAGTACTTTCCGGTCTTGTAACGTAATAGTAATTTACTGAAGCCAAGGAAGCTTGGAGAGACCTGGAAAACACTAATTTTCGGTTGCGTGACGTACAATATTTTTTTTTAAGACCGACACTTCGATATACTTACATTAAATTATTTTATATTATTTTTAAATACGTCGTATGAATGACTTCTCGTAACGGGCTTTTGATTTTACTGGCAATATATCGTAAGTCGCTTTCCTGGCTGCTTCCAAAATTTCTTCTGGAATCTTATTTTCCGTGTCCGATAATTCAAAATCTGTAGTCATATTTTTAAATTTGCGCACTCGCGAAACAAGTTTGACATAAACAACAAATTAAAAATCAACGAACTGTCACTCGACAATACATCGAAATGTTGTTGTCATAGTAACGAAATTAAGGTGGCTTGATATTATCAAAGAGCAATTGGAGAAACAAAAAACAGGGACCGGAAAAATCTTTTCTCCACGACCATTACTGAATGCAATAATTCGAAAATCATTTTTGATAATAGAATGTAAAAATTCTCGCTCTTGAGTTGGAATATTTATTCTGAAACACTTATTGCTTCTTATGCGTTTTGCGTGTATTTTCATTCCATAACAAGATACGGAATGAATATTCTGTAATTGATATAAACGACATAGGTTGCCATGAATTTCGAAACTGTCAGTGTCAGATAAAAGTGGCCGCGTTGTAATAATTATTTTCAGACAAATTTTAGTGCAAAAAATTCCTTTATTCATGTTAATACATAATAATGTTTACACTCGTCAAATCAAAAAATGAGTGAAAAATCGGATGAATCAGATATGGAACTGGATGGTCGTGGAGAAAATATAGTCTGCTACTCGGTTAGAACAAAAATTCGATACTCGTGGTTCCTCACGCTCGCTACGCTTGCGTTCGGAATCTTCCGCTCGGATTGAATTTTCATTCCAACCTCTAACGTCACTTTTCCGGTCTTGCGATCGGAAAAAGGTTATTTTCTAGACGAAAAATTGTCCAAAAAGTGAATATTTTCTGGTCGGTTTTAAAAAAATTACTATTTCTTGCTAAACGATGACGTCACTTACGCAGCGTATTTCATTGCTTTTAAAAATATTCCGGACCACGGATTAAAACAGCGCTTATGGGCGGAGTTAAAAAGTCGTATAGATATGGCATGACAAACTTCGAAGTATCTAACCACACTTTTCTCTTTTAAAAAAAAATGTTTTTAAAATAATTTTTTTTTGATTAAAATCAAAAATTGTTATTTTTCCACTTTTTTGTATCGAAAATTCTATTTTCAACAATTTATTATCGAGCACCATAATACCTAATTCTACAACCGCAGTTTCGACATTCTCTCTTTTAATCTGTGACAAGATATTGCATTTTATTCGACACCCTGTTAAAGGTCAAAATTTGAGAAAAACGACTATTGTCTCAGAAACGGACAGAGAAGTATACAAAAACTTTTAACAAAAGGTACTGGAAATGAAGTAAAGAACACAAAAGAAATGTATCATACACAGTGGCAGCTGGTTAATGAAGGGCTCTGGGGCGCCGCCCTCCCTGCAATTATTTCAAACAGAATCCAAAAATCCTTTACTTAAAAAACCAATGTATGTAAGCAATCAATTAAAATAATTCAAACCAAACGTAGCCCTATTCTAACGGGTAGGCTATACTTATAGACAAGCGAGTTGCGCGCTCTCAAGGTTGTACTAAGCGCGGGCGGCGGCGGGCGACCGATTATCCGTCCCGGTTCAACGCGCCTTTTCGATGGGTTGTCATGACGACTGATACCTGACGTCACCTACACATCGCACAACGAGCGGCCACGGAGAGCTCCAATTTTCCGCGCCCACTGTTCGCGAATCGCGATGCGACCTGTCGTCTGTCGATGCCGCTGACTCGCTGACGTTTTGTTTATTTGTTTTGAGTTATTTATTAGTTGTTATAAAGTTGGAAAATTTCGTCTAATATGAAGGTCAGTGATTTACAGAAGGTTGTGTGTGTTTAGTTCTCTGAGCTTAAGTGAAAAACTTGATTTAAAAAATGCAGGGCGGCCACTACCAATATTGAACATTGTACAAGTGCAATCAAAATGTAAAAGTAAGGCACAGTAGTTTACGCGGAAGTTTGACAAAGAAATATATAATAAAATATTCTGGATATGCGGTTGTGAGGACAAAATTTTTTTTTTTTGTTTCGTGTGTCTTCTTTTTGGCGGGGATGATAATTGGACTAAAAATGGGGTGCAGGACTTAAAACATCTTTCAGAGAAAGTAAAAAACATGAAAATAGTGCAAAACATCGTTATAATGTGGTAAGGTTTGAGATGTTAGGACAAACTAAAATTTTAACTTGTTTAAGTAGTGCTTATGCTGATGAAATTAAAATTCACAACGAGAAAGTTAGAAAAAAACAGACACGTACTTTCGAAAATAATAGACATTTTTTTTTTCATTTAAAGCCAGCGTCCCCCCTGACTCACTAGTCACGAGCCGCCACTGATCATACAGGGAGCTCCATTTAAAATGAGGAAGTTTGAGACAACTTCCTGTGTAACGGCAACGAACATTAATGTTCGTTGGTAAAGGGAAGTCGGATGTGGTAGCTGTTATATCACTTTTAAAGAGAGCCTCTCCGAATACAGCATTACCCAAATTTGCAGTATCAAATCGCATTACTTTCCAAAAAATTCTAATGGACGGCAATCGTGAGACACCCTGTATAGTGTAAAAAGGTTAAGTAATTATTGTCTATAAGGAAAACATAACAATTAGTATGCAGCTAATCATCTATTATTCCACAATAAAGAAATAGGAAGAAATTGCAATGCGTGTGGGACTAAGTTTCAACTGCGTGCATTATTTTATTTTCTGTGCAGCAAGACAGAAGTTACCTAATTGTTGGATTACACACCGACAATTTTATTAAACAGGTTGCCTTCAAAGTCACTTTATTCGAGGTTGATATCATTCCAAGCCTACGTTATTACGAACGGATGACTGTTTTCGCTTTCGTTCGGTAGTTCGGTTACATTCGTTTGTTGGAATTGATATTTGTTCTGTGAGTTAAACAAGGACGCAGCATTTTAAACATTCTTTTGTTTAAATGAGAAACTTTTATGCATTTTCCTATTCATCGGTACTAGTCGTAAAAAGGTTTTGTTTGTCTTGTGGCAAATTATGTGTGTGATTTTTCAAAATAATTAAGTAATTAACAGATAGCACAGCGTTATTATTGTTAATTGCCATAATATTTTTAATAATATTGAAGATCTAAAATTCTTTGTTGTATACTTGATCGCTAAAGTGAAAGTTCTTCGGACCTCCGGTTTTTACAAACCAGTTTCGATTCTGCTAGCAGTGATGCATACAGTTTAAGTGTTAAAAAGTTGCAAGTGGCTTAGGATGATCGGAATTAAATCCTAATACTTTAAACATTAATTGTGTAATTACCGAAAAAAGTTTGTGTTGTGTTTGTATAATATTGATGATTGATGATTGAAGTTGCTCCGAGAACAACTATAGAATACTGTTTTCTCTGTTTTATATTTTGGCATTGACCTTTACAAAATTTGGATACTTTCGGTAAAATAACATTTCATATTATACATCAACACGCGTATCTATTTATTCTTCGGTATAGTAGAAAGCCTCTTCTGATCTAGTATATGGGCAAAATATTACCTGATAGGTATCTGTTACAGAGGCGATATTTACAAATTTAATGGATTACATTACATACATTACACACATTTACAGAAATACAAATTATGACTAAGACTCGCCTAATGGTTTACAACTGGAAATGATGTGCCAGTCCAGATATGGATAGATCTAATAATAGATTATATAAATTTGAATTAAAAAAAAAACATGCAAGGTCATTTGAGTATTTATTTTCTTAAAGCTATAACTGAAATTTTGGGTAAAGGTAATTGAATTCACTATTAGGTAAGTCATGGGGGCCACCAAAAAAATGTTCTCTCCAACAATAAAACAAAAGTTTTGTGTACATAATTCTTCAAGCTCTCCCCTGCTCTAAGTTATATGGTTAGATTTGGCTCAATCTGACTTCAATTTAGAAATATTGAAAGACCCATAGTATATACTTAAACTCTGTTTCTTTAGACTTTTCGATTATCCTTTCCTTTTCAAAATATACTATACTATACAGGGTGTCCGGAAAATACGTGTAGGTACAACGTTTGACGACAGACTCCTGACGTCAAAATAGGTCGATCTAAGTCGACTTAGTTATATCCAAAATTGTCTCGTTTAGCCGGTAGAGGGCGTCAACAATTTGTAAAAATATTGGTTTTTCCTAATACGTGAAAACCTGCTAATCGATTTTAATGTACTATGTAGACTAATACTATAAAATGACGTTTTCTAGTAGTATAGTCACCGGCTGTAAATAAGTGGAAGTGTTCTAAAAGTGATATAATACGTCAACATTTCTCCTCATTTTTTATATGAACGGCGTTATGACAACCCAGATATTTTTGTAGAGTGACTGGATGTATTTGGAAGCTATTTTACCTCTTTAATATTTTTCGTTGAATGAGCTGTTTTGCCAGAAGAAAATATTTACAATTACCTGCACACAATAATTAACAATAAAAATAAAACAAAGTACAACAAAGTATGTATTGTAAGAAACTAAGTAAAACAAAAACATTACTTAAGCAAATGTGTAAAATGACCGCAATCTTGCTGAATACACTTATTAAAACTCCTTAAAAATTATTGTTACAGGTAATTTGATTTTAATATTATTACTAATAATACTAAATATTGTAAATAGTTTCTTCTGGCAAAACAGCTTATTCAACGAAAAATATTAAAGAGGTAAAATAGCTTCCAAATACATCCAGTCACTCTACAAAAATATCTGGGTTGTCATAACGCCGTTCATATAAAAAATGAGGAGAAATGTTGACGTATTATATCACTTTTATAACACTTCCACTTATTTACAGCCGGTGACTATACCACTAGAAAACGTCATTTTATAGTATTAGTCTACATAGTACATTAAAATCGATTAGCAGGTTTTCACGTAATTTAGGAAAAACCAATATTTTTACAAATTTTTGACGCCCTCTACCGGCTAAAGGAGACAATTTTGGATATAACTAAGTCGGCTTAGATCGACCTATTTTGACGTCAGGAGTCTGTCGTCAAACGTTGTACACGTATTTTCCGGACACCCTGTATATTGTATATAGTATATTCAATGACCGCTGACAGTTACGTCATATTCTCCATATTTGCGGTACGTCGTAAATTAATTCAGTCAGTTTGATTTACCGGTGGTAAATGTTATGATTTTTTTTAGGCTTAATCTACATAAAGACGGGTGCATGTGAACAAGTAAAATACAAGCGCGTTTTTTCAAATTCTTAATTATTATCTTTATACTGTTAATGGAGTCAGAAATAAGTAGTTTATTTAGGGTAAAAGGTATCATGGGATGAAACATTTTGTTTTTGAAAATCATTATGAAATTTTTAATTAATTTAAATTAGTCCAGAATGATAGGTGGCGTTATCCATGATAATAAGCGACAGTTCTTCCACGTTTGGTAACAATTTTTTTTTAAACCATTTCTTAAAGTTTTCACTATTTATCGAATCACGATAATCACCAGATTTCACGCCAGACTTGTATTATTCACAAATCCATTTTCTGAACCAGCATGTAGAATAATATACCGTACCTACACCCTCTGACGATTTTTTAACTGTATTACGTGTATCATCTTGTGAACTTCGCCCAAAAGCCCCTTTACTGTATCTATATCCAGGTTTCATCCAGAAAAACAGGTTTTAAGGGAAATTGAGAGTTGCCGTTATTCTTAAAATCTCTTTAAAATGCTAATCGTTTTTGGGCTATATGGGGTTGTTCTATTAAAAAACGCCTGTTTGATACAGTTAGTACATTAACGCCCTTTAAATTAAAATTAAATTAACAGTCCGCTAATGCACCAGTGGATATTTTACCACCATCCATGATTTTAAGATTTAGTTGTATTGAGCGAATGGTAACGTGTTCACCTGCTCTATACAACCCATAAAAACGCTGTCTTGTGGTATGTTCATAAATCCCCTTTGCCTTAATTCATTGGATTGTTGAACAAGAAACTCCCAAAGCATCAGAAACTCTTTTTAGAACAGATAGGTATTTATAAAAATATTGCCATTTATTTTTCATGCTTATTATTTATCTTTTCACAATTATTCCTGCTTTATTATATCTACTTACCTAGTAAACTGCGTTAAAGAGAAAAATAGTCTTTACGGCATCATTTCTCTTTGAAAATAATCAAATAATTTTAAAATTAGTGCTTGTTCTTTTTCAAAATACCGTTACATTTTTAAAATAATGTTAATTAAAAATGTCACTGTCAAAAATGACAATAAAACTCTTTTGACTGGTAAAATTATACGACATTCATTATTGACGCAAATTTACTATCTCACCAAGTTCACGAATGTTGGAAAGATAAACACTAGTCGTGAAGTAATGGTCAGCGGTTATTGAACAGACTTTACTATAATTTGTGTTAGTAGTTAAGCCAACTTAAAAAAAATTTCTCCCAAAGAAAAGCATAAATTAAAAAACTGGTACAAGACAACGTTTGAACCTTTAGCTACCTAGTGATACCAAATTTGTAACTGTTTAACCCAAATATGCCCAAAACAATTCTAGCACTATTTTTATAGTATTTTAATAATTTTATAGATAAACACTATAAATAAAAGACCTCTATATTTTTTTGAAAATTTTTTTTTTTAAAAAAACATGTTTTTGATGCCGTGCTATATATAGGACAATGATGGGCACATATACCATACATACAAACTATTTATTTTGTATGATATGGTAAAAAACACTTCACGTGGAGTCCCATATCGCATTTATGACATCGTGTTGTTGTTTTTTGATGACATGCTGCACATCTTGTTTGTTTTCCTGGGGTATCACCAAATAATCCAGCCTATCATTTATCTTAGTTCGGCATTTTAATTTTTCGAAGAATGACCTTTTTGGTACACGATTTTTTTTTTTGTTTTGAACTAATAATACGTTTGCGATGGTTCGTCTGAACGATAATTGGTCCATTGTTCCTCCATAATTTTTGTGATTTTTCTGAGAAGCATACCGATTTGTTTCTTCTGCTATTTTTTCTATGAGTTCATCATCAAAAAACAAACCAAAAAGTTCAGTAGGGGAAGACTCAGGTCTGTCGAAAATATTAGGCAGATCAAAAATATTATCATTGGGGTCTATGCCTTCTTTTACGTAATGATAACTTTTCTTTTTTTTTATTATCTTTATATTTGATCCAGATGCATTGACTTTTTTTAGCCTAGCTAAAGGGACCTCATCTTCCGAATCCCATTCCTCATCATCCAAAAGATACTTCTCAGTAACTTCTACTTCACTTTGCATTTTTGAAGCCGGTAAATTGTTTATGTCGACGTTATCTTCGTCGCCTGAATCTTTATCGATTAGATTTTCGGCAGTATTATTAGGCGGAAATAACGTTATAGAATCCGCATTTATTTTTTCGCCCTCTATCATTGCGAGAGCTTCATGTAAAGAGAAACCCCTAAAAACAGTAATTATCATAATTACTTTAGTTGGCATAGGTATTAGCTACATCAGACAACATTTTTTTAATGAAAGAAAAAGGTAAGAAAGTTGTTTTCCATTTCACGTTTTTTCTTTTGTATTATACTTACCTATTTTCATAGATTCACCGTTTTTGCCCGTTTTTATAATTCAGAATATTAGTGGTATAATATGTGCCCAATGTACTAAATATAGGACATCCATAATTTATACTATAAAAACAGAAAAATTACATAAAAAACAAATAGTATTTATATACTAATTTCTCGGGTATACATACCTTTAACTAACTAAAATCATAGGAAAAATATTTCTATTTTTTTTTGTTTATAAAAAAAATAACTTACCTTACAAACTTGACACCGAATTCAGCCATCTTTAAAAAATCTCGAATTGTAACTTCCCAACCAGCGATATTTTTCACTAGAATTATATCCACGTGCTATCATGTACGACATACAAGGTTATACTCTAAGAAAATTTATAGGGTTAGAAATGTTAGCTCCTTGTTAAAAAATCGCAACACAGTAGAGGGAGAAAGAAGAGAGAGAGAGGGGTGTTAGTGTGCCCGCCGGCCATCAGAGGCGCAATGGCGGGAAATTTGAACAGCGGTTTTAGGACTTTTCAATTTAATTATTAACTTTTGAACGAGTTTTTATTGATTTAATTTGTGATTCAATATAAATATTATTAAATCACAAATTAAATCAATAAAAAGACGCACAAAAGTTCTTTTTTATGGAATAAATAATGCACATTATTTTTATATTAACCAAGATTTAGAAAATAAAGATGGAAGCACTTTATCGTAAATAATGTTTTCTACGTTTATTTATAAATAAAAACTGCATTGACAACCATAACAAAAAATAACTGTTTAGAATAAACTAATGTCCTTAGGTTACGTCTCACAGGTCTCACTCATCTGGAATTGACTCAATTCATATAATATTATCACAAATACTGTATAAACAGCGTTCTCTGAAACAAAAGAAACAGTATCGGGTAGACATTAAATTTCTCTGTAAAATATGGCCGATGGCCAAGTATCTACTTATCGAGTTAGGTCAAACCATTATCTTTGTGCCATTATGTTATGATTTTTAATCCACTCAGTAAAACAAAAATGTTAAAATTATCATTTCAAGAGACTAAACTTATCGGTTCGTAACTCATAGATTGTTAGGTATTACCTCGGGCACAATGTGTTGCAGTTATCTGCAGGTTGCCCAGTGATATTTTGTTAAGATTGGCTTGTTAACCAACACCTATTATGTATGTGAAACATTTCATGTTAATTTATTTATTGTAAACTTACATTTCCTATATTCCTATATAAAAAATAGGTAAGGAAGTGTAAAATCAATTTGATAAATAATAAAAAATAATTACCTGCATAGTAGGCTGGAATAATAACTGAAAGATTACACACATCGGCGAAGTTTTCTAGAATAGAAACTAATAGAACTGTATTTTAAAATGATAATAAAAAATTAATTAATTTCCTCAGAAAAAAACGTGGACAAGAAAAATTGACAGTTGTGACATGGATGGATGGCGGGCTGGCTGGTTTGTTCCAATTAGCACCTGGCGCAGTTTGGGAAGCGTTATAGTAGGTTAGAATATAACTGTCCTTCTCTTCTATACGTCAAAAATATGCGACAGAACCCGGTTACAAGGACAGCTGGCGACAACAGCGCTAATTTGCCCTGATGGCCGGCAGGCACACTAACACCCCTCTCTCTCTTCTTTCTCTTTCTACTGTGTTGCGAAATCGTCCATTTAAGCTTCACCGGGGTGGTTATACTAACTGAAACGGCCGAATATTTCGATAAGTGCCGAGTAAGACCGACGAGTTTTGACAAGTTATAACCGTACTACATGTAGGTCATTGGGCATATCTGGGTTAATTCAATTTTACTAGTGATATTTAGTATTTAGTGACAGCCTAACGCCTGCAACTATAGTTTTGAAATATTTATCTTAGCGAAAGTTAATATAGTGCAGAAGTCACATGTATAAAAATGCCTTCATCATTACTAAATAAACAAATAGATCTTGAAATAATAAATTCAATAAGTCCAGATGGTTTCGATAAGTTCGATGGAGATTAGGTGTTGAAAATAAAAAACTAATCGAATGAAATATTTTTTAGTGCATCTTATGGTTCAACTTTAGGCTCTAGCCACCTTTTAATAAATCACTCTTAACCAAAATTTCGTGGATTCATTTTTTAAAAGAAAAATCTAACAACTAAACTAATTTTCGGCAGCGTGTTCTTCCAGAATCTTAAGTCCCATCACTAAAACCGTCGAAAACCCGGCAGCGTTGTCAGATCTTCCAACGATTTTACGTCGTTGCCAAATTGATTGCCGCGCGTATTTTCTATATTTTCCTCGGAATTTTTGTATTTTCCTCGTATTTTCTTCGTATTTTCTGTATTTTCTTCGTATTTTCTGTATTTTCTGCATTTTCCTCGTATTTTCTGTATTTTCTTTGGTATTTTCTAGAAGTTGTACACCATTTTCGCCAGTGAATTACCCCTCGTTTTATACCTACATCCTCCAGCTTTTTGAATTTGAAATATTTTCGTTTAAACAATTTGATAGCAAAAGAATACAGGGTGTTAATTAATGTCATGCAGATATTTCAGGGGTTGATAGTACTCGTCAAAATAGGAAAAAAATGCAAATATATGCATGGTCCAAAACGCCTTATTTTCGTTATACAGGGTGGCAAAGTTTCAATTTTTTTTCTCGTATTTTGCGTTTTCTCTCTTATATTCTGCGATAATTGTTTCAAATTTGGAACATTAACCCTTTTTTAAAATATCTACAATAAAGTATCAAAATTGCCGGTCGCAGTATACAGGGTGTTACATTTTCTTGAATCGGCTACAATTTTATCTTTCAGAACTTTTTTTTTTAGCTCCCTGTATGAATTCCGGTATGAAATTTGAACTCTCTGTATCTTTGTTTAGCGTTCTGGTCTCTTGCACTATTCTCGTATCTGTGACCGTTTTCAATTTATTTGCAAAAATATCCATCGATGAAAATTAAGTGTAGGCGAAATAACGCAATAATGAATATAAGGAAAAAATAGAGTGTCTGTCAGTCCATGAGGCGAAGACTTGATTCGTGCATTTTAGCAAGAAGCGGCCATTTTAAACGGTTTCTATAATTTTGTTTTATTTTTATTTGATTAACTAATAAATTGTTTTGATACACAGCTTTTTACTCTGCGTTATTTCGCCGACACTTAATTTCCATCGATGGCTATTTTTGCAAATAAATCGAAAACGGTCACAGATACGAGAATAGTGCAAGAGACCAGAATGCTAAACAAAGGAACAGAGAGTTCAAATTTCATACCGGAATTCATACAGGGAGCCAAAAAAAAAAGTTCTGAAAGATAAAATTGTAGCCGATTCAAGAAAATGTAACACCCTGTACAGGGTGTCCAGTTTTCGTGTGTTTTCATATACCAGCTCCCTTATTATAAAAGATAGAAAGATGGGGTTTGCGGCTTACTGTTCTATTTTTTTATGAAACTTTCATTGCCGTAAACAAAATTTTCATAGCCTTCTCAGTTTCTGACATACAGGGACATTTTCAAATTTTGTCATTTTTGACGCTCCCCTGTATCTCGATTATTTGATAACTTATCACTAAGGTAAAAATGGATTGTTATATAGTTTTTTATGTTGAATTCAGTGGCGTAGTTAGTTTTTTTCTAAAAGGTTTTGTTTATGAGTTATGACCCAAACTTATATTTTTTTTAATGGGACACCCTATATATTATTTATTTTTCTTGTTCCTCTTTTAAGAGGTTTTCAAAAATATATAATAGTCCATATTTTTTTCTTTTAAAAAGGGACAATTTTAACTTTTTTTGTAAAATTAATCATTTTTCATCTAGAATCCAGAAGGCCATGATCAATCATGAATAGACATGACAGAAAACAAAGGTTTGTAAATGTGTCATTACGGATTATTGTCAAATATTAAAGGTATTTGTTTGATTTTGTTAGTTTATTTGATATTTCTCTGAAAAATCATTTAATTATTTAATATGGCAAAAAATAATAGATATTATGAAAATTATGAAAAACACGATATGTATGTTTGTTTTATCCGAGCTTATGAAGACGCGAACGCAGCCTCGGAACTGTATTTTAATAGGTAAGTTTCAAAACCATTTGTTATTTAGATACCATTAATGTTTATAATAAAAATAAAAAAGTTTTAATCATAATTATTTTTATTTATTATTAGCTTTTTGATACATATTTCAATTTTTCGTAGATATCCAGTTGTTAATTTTTTTTTTATTTGCGGGCATAGCCCTCTATTCGAAAAATGATTAATTTTACAAAAAAAGTTAAAATTGTCCCTTTTTAAAAGAAAAAAATATAGACTATTATATATTTTTGAAAAGCTCTTAAAAAGAGGAACAAGAAAAATAAATAATATATAGGGTGTCCCATTAAAAAAAATATAAGTTTGGGTCGTAACTCATAAACAAAACTTTTTAGAAAAAAACTAACTACGCCACTGAATTCAACATAAAAAACTATATACCAATCCATTTTTACCTTATTGATAAGTTATCAAATAATCGAGATACAGGGGAGCGTCAAAAATGACAAAATTTGAAAATGTCCCTGTATGTCAGAAACTGAGAGGGCTATGAAAATTTTGTTTACGGCAATAAAAGTTTCATAAAAAAACAGAACAGTAAGCCGTAAACCCCATCTTTCTATCTCTTATAATAAGGGAGCTGGTATATGAAAACACACGAAAACTGGACACCCTGTACACTGCGACCGACAATTTTGATACTTTATTGTAGAGATTAAAAAAAAGGGTTGATGTTCCAAATTTGAAACAATTATCGCAGAATATAAGAGAGAAAACGCAAAATACGAGAAAAAAAATCGAAACTTTGCCACCCTGTATAACGAAAATAACGCGTTTTAGACCATGCATATATTTGCATTTTTTTCTTATTTTGACGAGTACTATCATCCCCTGAAATATCTGCATGACATTAATTAACACCCTGTATTTAACTAATGCTTTTAATATTCATTGTAAAATCAGGGCTTTCACCAATGCTTTCACCTTATTCAATTTTTTTAATGTGTTTACGACGCAAGGTTTAAAAGGTATACAAAAGTGTAGTTAGCACTGTAGCTACTAATAATTTTTAATTGTATGTACCTAATAAATAATTCATTTATTTGATACCTGTGGCGTAATATAATATAACAATGTGTTTCTCCTATCTAACAATTTCTCTATATCATTTTTGATAATCGCATATGGCATATTAGGTCGGATCTTCTAAAAACCCCAGAATTTTTAGGAAAACTCAGTTTTAGTTACTTATACCTGCATAATATTCCTTAAACGTAGTCTTCATGTTTTTCATTTGGGTACCTACCAAATATTTCTAATATTATCACTGATCCTATATTTTTTATACTTGAAAACTATTTGTATAGGTACCATACCTACAGTAAGTTTTAATAGCCTATAGACCAGGGTCGATAATTTTTGAAACCAAAAAAAATAATAGTAGGATGAAACCCATTGGAAAAGGAAGAGAATATAACAAAAAAAAAAGAAGAATAATTTACGGGCGATCCGAGGTCGGGAAGTGGAAGGGGGTGAGTTTTTAAGGGTAGAAAACGATTTATCTCGATTTCTGGCAAAACTACAAGTCCTATAAAAAACGTTAAATAGCAAAGTTATAGGTAATAAAAAGATCTACAACTTTTGTATTTACACTTTTTTCACATAACCTCAAAATTTATGTGAAAAATTCAAATAACCAAGTTTTTGGTTTTTTATTTTTATCTTTTACAAAAAGAATTTTTTTTTTCACAAAATTTGGTAAAAACTTACCTTTTTATGTCCCAAATACACTGTAATTTTTTTGATTTAAAATATTTATTTTTTCACCTTATTTCAAAATATTTTATCATATATATTATATAAAATTTAATATCGAAAAAGCACCCTAATTTTTAATCTTTTTAAAAAAGTCGGTGGGCTTTTTGTTCGTTGAAATCTTAACTTTCTGATGGTGTAAAAAAAATATACATTACTATGGTAAATGTTCTCAAAAAATGCAAAGAAACGAAAAAAACTCGAATCCGAATTTTTTTTTAATTATTATGTACAATTTTGAGCTATTTATTAAAATTTATACTTTAATTACTCGAAAAACGTAAGATTCCATGTTACATTGATAAAAAAAAATTACAAATCCATAAAACATAAAGATCGCAAAAAATATGCGAAAATCGTTGTTCTAAATATAATTAAAGGTAGGATTTAAAGGGGATTTCATCACATTTACCATAGTAATGTATAATTTTTTTACATCATCAGAAAGTAGAGATTTTAACGAACAAAATGCCCACCGACTTTTTTAAAAAAGCAGATATTTTGACGTGAGAATTTTCGATTGAAAATTAAAATAAGGGTGCTTTTTCGATATTAAGTCAAAATAAGGTGATAAGATAAATATTTTAAATCAAAAAAATTACAGTGTATTTGGGACATAAAAAGGTAAGTTTTCACCAAATTTCGTGAAAAAAAATTTTTCCTGTAAAAGATAAAAATAAAAAACCAAAAACTTGGTTATTTGAATTTTTCACATAAATTTTGAGGTTATGTGAAAAAAGTGTAAATACAAAAGTTGTAGATCTTTTTATTACCTACAACTTTGTTATTTAACGTTTTTCCATAGGACAGGTAGTTTTGCCGGAAATCGAGATAAATCGTTTTCTACCCTTAAAAACTCACCCCTTTCCACTTCCCGACCTCGGATCGCCCGTAAATTATTTTTCCTTTAATTTTTGTTATATTCTCTTCCTTTTCCAATGAGTTTCATCCTACTATTATCTTTTTTCACTTTTTACCATTTTTAAATGCTTCAGCCCTGGTCTACTAGGTAAGCTAAAATGCGTTCCCAGTTTTCATCCTGTTTTTATCCATTGATTATTGTTCCTCGGTGTTTGTTCCTTATAATTTCTCAGTTTGTGCATCAAAGTTTAGCCCAGTGACTTTATGTCGATAACTAGAAAATAATAGAATCGTAAACTATAGATAAATATTAATATATAGCTACATCGTTTACCTGCAGCTTAAAAATAGTTAAAATTCGTCTACTTTCTTTCATGTGAAATGGAAAATTATAAGTTTTGTCTTATAGGTAGTTCACGTATAAATAAATAAATGATCGAAACAGTCAAGGTGGTCCTGCAAGATCCAGCAAAAATTGAAGCACTAACATAATTATTATCATGCCAGTGTCTTCTTTTGAATTACCGAAAATAAGACTTTTGTGTTATCATTAGGTATATCCAAAAAATTTGGTCAAGTTTTCTTTTTTAATTTGTTACTTTAATTCGATTCGATATTAAAACCATGAAATCGTAAATGATCTTCTATGGAATAAACTAAAGGTGATGCATAATATGTATTATCGAATTTTTAGTTAATTCCGAGGTAAATTCCTATAATTTGACAGTGGCGTAGCGAAAAATCAAATTTTAGTAGTGGTTTTGAGTTTTTAAATATTTTAATTCACTTATCTAGCCCTCACAAATGTTCATTCAATTTTTAAGGGCCAAATTATGGACCCGTTGGTAAGGTCTCTGGCCAGTTAATTCTGCTGGTAAAGCTGAAAATGAAATTATGAACTTCCCGTTAGGCTTACCAGAGGGATAAGTACGCCTTGCCAGCAGCTGACAAAGGTTTACCCGGAAGTTCTTAACCTGAGTTTTGCATGGTTGGAGCTCTTTTACAATAATTATTGATCTTATGTGTTTTTAAAAATGGATAACTTTGTTTGGAATCACCGTTTGGACGTTGCTATCTTTTCAGAAGATTTAGAGGAAGAATTAGATTTTATTAATATTGTTCATCGTAGGCCCTGATTTATTTAGGAGAAAGTTGATCATCTAAATTATTGAGATGACGTTAATTTTAGAAATATATTTAGATTATCAAACCAAACAATTTATATTTTGTCACTGCAAATTGAAGAACTTATTAAAAATCGAACGGAAAGGTAATAATGAATTAAAATAAGTTTTTAAATCTATAGGTAGTATCGTGCTAAAATTATTTTTCTAAATATCCAAGTAGGTACCTATATTATGTTCGTAAAACATTCTCTTTTGTTATAGAGGAATGACACCCTAGACCCAATGCAACAAGTATTAATTAGTTTACGATTTTATGTTACCGGCAACTTTCAAATTAATGTTGGTGATCATTCCGGAGTGCATCAATCTACTGTCTGCAAAATTATTCAAAAAATGACTAGAGCAATATGTTCTCTTAAAAATCAGTATATAAAATTTCCAGAAAAGGAAATAGTAAATCAGTCAAGGGTTTTTTAATATAGCAGCTTTTCCCACAGTTTTATTAGTAATAGATGGCACACACATAAAACTTCAGAGCCCAGGTGGTAATCAGGCAGAATGGTTTAGAAATAGAAAAGGTTTTCATCGACATAACAGTGTTTTCTTCCTTTTTTCGAATGGCTTCTGCTATCGCGACATTGCCAAACTGTAAACTGTTTGTTAGGTACCAATAGGCTAATAATTGATTGATAATTCCATCCAAAGTTACTTGTAGGTTTACCTAGAGGATAAAATTAATCCGCTTGGTAATAACCTGTCACTCTACCAGTAGGACCATAATTTGGCCCTAAAGCAGCCAATATCCACTAAAGCGTTGCGCTTTGATTTTTTGAGATTAATATGAATATATAACTATTTAATTTGAAATTTTTTTAAAAGTTTGAAAAAAATCACTATTTTTTCGATGGACAATCATTACCACAATCTGTATACCTCTAGCTACTTCTCCCCTCCACCCTTAACCTTTTTTTTTACGTTTTTCATGCCCAAAAGTTAAATTCCCAATTTAGGATTTGCCCCTCCCCCCCCCCCCCACATCCGCCCCGATGGGATCGTGTAGTTTGGTTTTAATACATTATTTTTAAATACTTCGGCGTCTGATATTTTATCTTTAAATACCGGACATATTTTTTATATCCCTATATCTATTATTTGTAAAAAAATCTATTTAGATTTACAAGGGATAGGCCACAGCAAGCAATATTAAGCTCATATTTTCGTATTTTATCAAAAGCCTTGTTTGCATAATAAATTTGTTTTGGGCTACATGCTTGGTGAAACGCATATGTAGAAAAAATAATAACTACTTGTAACGTTTCACAAATTTCATCAGTTTCCTGATACGTGTTTCGGCCCTTGCGGGCCATTGTCAAAGGAGTACAAGGAGATACTAAATTCTACGTGACATTACAAAGTTATTTATATCATATTATGGTAAGTAATTATAAACATGTCATAAAATTTAAATTATGGTCATCATCATAGCTGATCACTGCATCTTACACAATCACTCAATATCTAACAACATAAAACCCATATACACAAGAAAAGCAGAAAACTAAATTCTAAATTTACTAGAAACAATAGCTATCAAAAAAGCCATGAAAAACAAATGCAATGTTGTTAATAATTAAACCGAAATACCTTCAGGCGCTTCCCTAATTCTTAATAGCACACTAATTTAGGACTAAATATGTATCTGTACCTTTAAAAGTTAGGAAAACCCACAGTTGACCATTCAATCTTCTAATTTTAATTTTATGACATGTTTATAATTAGCATATTATGATATAAATAACTTTGTAATGTCACGTAGAATTTAGTATCTTCTTGTACCCCTTTGAGAATGGCCCGCAAGGGCCGAAACACGTGTCAGGAAACTGAATAAATTTGTGAAACATAACAAGTACCAGTAATTATTTTTTCTTCCTATGCAATAGCCTTATTTGTATTGGACATTACAAGATTATACAATGCGGTACTACATGGTTCGTTTCTTGTGGAAAACATCCAACACACATTTAAAAAATCATCGATGCGGTGTATATTTAAAAAAAAAATATTTATCTTGTTACTATAAGGTGTTTAGGAATGGCCGAAATATAAAGTAGAGAAAATTATAGTATTTTACGGGTAGTTTAACAATTGAAAGTATAAAAAACCTTAAGTCCGCGTCACGCTCTAATTTTAATTCAAAGCGTTAATTAACAAAAATTCTGATTTATTACCAAGAAAACCGAAAACTATCAGCATTAATTTAAAAGATGAATAATGAATGCAAGTGAAATTTCCCGCCACAGACGGTCGATTTCTTCAACTTCAGTGAGAAAACATCGAAAAAATGATACCAAAGACTTTTTGGTTCCGCCTATTCCGCCTCCAAGATCGGCACCCACGACATTTAGAAGACCCAGAAGAAATGTCGGAGATACAGTTTTTGTATCTTCACCAACAAAAGTATTTTTAGAATTTAGCGACGAAAATTTTAAAAAAATTATACGATTATTGGATAGCGAGAGCGTGTCTGAAATTCCCGAGAAGGAGGATTTTGATAAAATTAGTGATGAAATACGAAAAATGAAAGATTTGCCCAAAATTAGGAATAGGATTTTTGAAGAAAGTTTGGAGAGTCAGGAAATATCATTTTATATAGGTAAATACCCTTCGATCATTGAACAGTGAATTAATGTAGATATGATAAACATTAGAATTGTCTATCCTACTTAAACAGGGTAATTCACGTTCAGTGGCCTATTAGAACGTTTCGGAAACGAGTAATGTAACCTTTTTTAAAATTTGGTAACATGCACAACGAACTTTGAACTTTTAAAATATTATATTCTCACGTTTGAATCACTTTCTACCTTCTACCGAACGTTATGGCCAACTTTGCTATTTCAAATAGATTACCCTGTTACATTTTAACATTTTGGACACCTTATTAGCTAAGTAACTTTTCAACTTGAAGAAATAGTCCATACTTTAAGTGGAGTGTAAGTTTAAAAGGGTAAGAACAAGACACTTTAAGTCTTCCTCCACTGATGGTATATTAAGATAAGTTTTAATAAAGGGTAAACTCTGGTAAACTCTACATGTTTCGACTGTATAAACAGTCATCACCAGGAGAAGAGAATAAGGAAAATGGGAAATAACAGGTGCAAACAGTCCAAACGGAGCCAAAAGATGATGGAAAGGACAAATAAAGTAATTGGAAACACGTCCACCATAATGGACGGTATACCTAGTAAGGTCATTCGTGGAGAATTGGCAAAAACCAAGATATTAAGCTAACAGACTATTCGTCTACTCCTCAATTTTATAAAATTTTACTACCTACTTCCACTATTCCAATTTCAACTATTCTTCTCTCCTTACACTTAATTACGTCACTGTTTCACCAAAATGTGACTTCTTAAAATTTATATTAACATTAAATGTAAACAAAAAATGTTGAATAAACTTTTTATTATTATTATTATTATTATTATTATTATTATTATTATTATTATTATTATTATTATTATTATTATTATTATTATTATTATTATTATCCAATTTTATAATTTTTCTTCTTTCCTCACACTTATGGTGCGTTGTCACTAATTTTACACTTGTTAGCTTAATATCTTGGTTTTTGCCAATTCTCCACGAATGACTCGGTATATCATTACGGTGGACGTTTTTCCAATTACTTTATTTGTCCTTTACATCATCTTTTAGCTCCGTTTGGACTATTTGCACCTGTTATTTCTCATTTTTCTTATTCTCCTCTCCTGATGATAACTGTTTATACAGTCAAAACATGTAGAGAGTTTACCCTTAATTAAAACTTATCTTAATATACCAGTGGAGGAAGACTTAAAGTGTCTTGTTTCTTTTTCTTTTAAGTAACTTTTGTTAATAATGATCTACAGGGTGGCCCTTTAGTGTGGCAAAGTACAATAGCTCCGTTACTATTTCAAATACATTAAAAATATTAATACAAAAGTTGAAGGGCAGTAAGTGACTTATAACGTAAAATTATTTTTAACTTTATAGGGTGGCTCAAAAAAGCGGAACAATAAAAAATGTACTTTTTTCAAATGGAACACCCTGTATATTTTTTCATTTTTAAATTCCATATTAAATTATAATTATTTTTTATTAAATACATTATTAGTCTATACTTTATAGTTTCCGAGATATTTGCTCTTGAAAAGTGACATTTTTGAACTTTGACAGCTTCTAGCTTTCTAACAGTACGTCTTAGAGCAAAACGGCTTACATGTCCCTATCTTTAATTTTTATTATCTTCCCAAAAAAATCAACTTCCGGTTAAACCGGATGTTACTCGAAAGCAGGAAATATAGTTGTTCCGGTTTAACTGGAAGTTGATTTTTTTGGGAAGATAATAAAAATTGAAGATAGGGACATGTAAGCCGTTTTGCTCTAAGACGTACTGTTAGAAAGTTAGAAGCTGTCAAAGTTCAAAAATGTCACTTTTCAACAGTCAATATCTCGGAAACTATAAAGTATAGACTAATAATGTATTTCATAAAAAATAATTATAATTCTATGTAGAATTTAAAAATGAAAAAATATACAGGGTGTTCCATTTGAAAAAAGTACATTTTTTTTGTTCCGCTTTTTCGAGCCACCCTATAAAGTTAAAAATAATTTTACGTTATAAGTCACTTACTGCCCTTCAACTTTTGTATTAATATTTTTAATGTATTTGAAATAGTAACGGAGCTATTGTACTTTGCCACACTAAAGGGCCACCCTGTATACCAATCTAACCGGTCGAGATGTGAATAATCATAAAATTAATTTTCTTGTAAAATCGTACCGAGAAAAAAGGTCAGTAACTTTGAAACCAATAGGTTAGATTAGGTTAGAGTGGCAGACCTCTGGCACTATCTAAACCGTCTCACGTAGTCCTAGGACCGTTGTGGTACCACACGTGTTCAGCGGAATCTATCCGCATCAGCTTCCTGATGGTTAACGCAACGTAGACCGTAAAGGAATCTTGACAGCTCATTTAAACCAGCCACTGCTGTTAATAAACTTAGTGAGTCGAGCCAGTTGTAAGGTACTCACTTCCTCCAGATCATTAAAGAATGGTTCGCCCAAGGCATTGAACCTTCTTCTCGCGAGGCCGGGGCATTCACACAAGAAATGCTGAATGAATACTTTCCTCTTCTTTTTCATAGCTGGTATTTGCATACGTTCAGCGTGTCTACCGAAAAGGCAATGTCCGGTGACTATGGCAGTGATATATTTTTTTAATAACGCTGCGGTTTTCCTGCCATCAAGTATAGGGGCTACAATTGCCTGGAGATGCTACAGGTTGTCAGCCCTATCCATCTGCTTTGCTTAAGTTGTTTAGCTATTCGATGTATCTCCTCTTTGACTGATCCCAGTGGTCTTGCCACAGTATTCTCTGCTAGTCCGACAGACATGCTTGCGCTGGCGAGTGCATTAGCAGTCTCGTCAGGCCCGGTCCTAGCGCCCGGGCAGACGCCGGGGGCGCAAAGTCCAAGGGGCGCAAAATATTGCCAAAGGTAAAACAAATAAGCGTCTGTATAACCTTCGATGTATAATATACTATTTAAAAGATAAGGGCGCCCAAGTATTTTTTATAAACTCTGAAACAAAGCGGGTGCCTTTAACCCATTTAATAGGGGCCAAAAAAACATCGAAAATGGAACATCGATGATCTTTAAACCTCGATATTTATAGTCCGCAATTAGCGCGGCGCGGCGACTAAAAAAGTAACAGCAGGCTCAGTTGGATAGACTCGTGTCGACTTGTTTTTTTTTTTAAATTAAAACATTGAAGGGAGCAAATTATTGCAAAAGTCACTGCAGAGTGCACAGAGAGCCTCTCCTTCTTAAAATATCATGTCAAAAAAATTAAGTATTTTTGATGGTATAAGTATATATACCGGGTGTTTCACCCCTATAACTTTTTTATATTTGAAGATATATTAAAATGAAATTTTGAGATTATGCATAAGAGATGGGTCTGCATTTATTGGCATAATTTTTAATTTGTTAGCACTTCTGGTTTGACCGGAAGTGACCTTGACTTTGGAATTTTAAATGGGATACCTTGTATTTTTTTACTTATTGGGATTCAGCATAACATTCTGAGTAAAACGACACCTCACTTGTAATTTTTTGACGTGTTATAACATTTTTATGTTTATTTTTTATTTTCAATCTAGAGTGCTACAAATTAATTAAATCTGTTAATTTATAATCAAGTAGTATATGAAAATCAAAATTATGTCATAATAATTGACTTTCTAAGTTTCACAAGCGTTTAAAAAATGAAATTTTGTTTTCTTGACGTTTACTCCATTTTTTCAAATGGAACGATGGTGGTTCACTAGGATACTTAAGACGAGCATTTTTTTTCAACAATTTGATACCATACACTCCTATGCTATTTTAAAATTGACACTGAGAAATTTGCCTTAAATCCCAATCGCAAATTTAAAAGCGTTATGCATTATTGCCGCCCTGTCTTTTCTAAAGAAATATAAAGGCAGCTTTAAAAAACAATGGAATGGTTTTGAAAAGCAATATTGAGTAGTCATTTCACTCATAACGTTAAGCTGAACCCAAATAAGTAAAAATATACAAGATGTCCCATTTAAAATATCAAAGTCAAGGTCACTTCCGGTCAAACCGGAAGTGCTAACAAATTGAAAATTATGCCAATAAATGCAGACTCATCTCTTATGGATAATCTTAAAATTTCATTTTAATATCTATAAATACAGAAAAGTTATAGGGGTGAACGTCTTTTGAGAAACACCCGGAATATATTCAGGAAAAAAAGGGCGCTAAATAAGACCCTTGCCCGGGGGCGCCAGGAGGTCTAGAACCGGGCCTGGTCTCGTTGCCATATATATGTCGTAGGCTGATAGTGAAATCCGTCATTTCATGAAAAGCCTAGTCATATCATGCTGCACGCTAAAAGGTATATTTGCAACTGGTTTGTTCGTTGTTCCCCAGAGCATTTTTTTCAATTTTTTCAACTAATATTATTTTATAAAAATAAAATTTAAATTAAATTTAAAAAAAATTGAAAAAAATGCTCTGGGGAACAACGAACAAACCAGTTGCAATATACCTTTTAGCCACGCTTCATGATATGACTAGGCGTTTCATGAAATGACGGATTTCACTATCAGCCTACGACATATATATATAATGTGGCCAGGAACTCAACAGAAGATGACTCGATGCTCAGCCCCAAGTGTGCAGAAATTGTTGCGACAGCGCCCTACTTTAAACCAATAGAGCTAAATATTTAAAATTCTAATTGCCTTTGACTAAAACATAAATCTTCAGATTTCATAACTTAGGTTTTACTTTTTTTAAATTGTACTAATCTGGCAATTTACAAAATTATAAAGCACCCTGTGTTCTATCTTACTAAAGTGTTATTAGAGAATCAAATTTTCAATCCAAATGTCTAATATGTCACTGTCCATATTTTTAGTCGTTTTGGAATTATGAGCAATTTAAAAAATCTTAAAATCTCTGTGCCAAGTGTTGATTTCAGTCAAAGCTTACTTTACGAAAATAATGTCTTTTGAACCTCACAGAGATATAAAGATTTTTTTAAATTGCTCTCTGCTTTTAACATAACGCTGTATAAAATGAGAGTAGAATGTTATGGAGAAATAAAAGATTATATAATATACGCTTATATAGTCAATAGCGTGATCCGTTTAGTAGGTTTGAGATTTTCACTTATATGTTTCGTCACAACAACATGGCGGCTATTCCGTTAACATATCCTTATTTAGATGATAAGTACTACCAGTAGTCGTCATCTGTTATTGTTTAAGGATTGTAATGGCGTCTAGCTTCGCAGCCTTCAACCAAATTATCATCGTCTTTTACTGTATACACAGTGTCACCAGTAAAGTCCGCATCGTATGGGATTTTTTTTATTAATAGCTTTATTCGAAATTTGACTTTGGCATCAAGTTCTGCTTCAATCGAGATGAAAATTAAGCAAAAAAATGTATTTTAAATTTTTTCCAAAAAATAATTCAAAAGTGGGGTTATTTCTAAAAATATCGAAAAAAGTTATAAGAAAAAGTTTTTTAAAATGCAGTTTCTAGCCCACATGCAATATTTCAGCTGGATAAGATAATTTTGATTTTTTACCTATATTTTGTAAATTGCACCACTTTTGTAAAATAATACTCAACGCAATTAAAATTTGACAGATACTTAATGCGAATCACGTGACTACTATTTTTTTGCTTCATTTTCATCTCGATCGAAACAGAACTTGCCAAAGTCAAATTTTGAATAAAGAAATTAATAAAAAAAAAAACCCATATGGTGCGGACTTTACTGGTCACACTGTATATTGTATAATAAATTCGAGTTAAACACGAAACTAGTACCACAGAATATATAGCTACGCTATGCGTAGCTATATATTCTGTTCTAGTACTAAAGTTTACGGATGGTTTGTTAAACAAATAACCATTTATTTTGTGGATTTACAACAGTTAATTGATTTTGTCGATTAACGTAACTAATTAATTATAAACATCTTTTCAGGTGATGAAACGGATCATCATTACGAAAGTCTGTATGCTACCAAAGAGGATGAAGGTTTTGACTACGATTCTTTTGAAAGCGACACGGAGTCAAACAGCTCTTTTGGCAAAATTCGGATAGTGGTAAGTGTGTTTTGATTAGCGTACCAATCATACGAAAAATTATTTGGCTGGAGCCTACCTACTTTTATAGGTATGTAAGTACTGATTTGAGTTAGTTTTTACCATAGACATATAATATAAGGAGAGACAAAACATTCCATTCATAAAACCCCATTTGTTTACAATCATACATATTTCCACAGTTACAGATAAGTTAGAAGGAGATAGCTTTAAAAAATGGCAACGCTGTAAGCTGCCAGTGCCGGTGGCATGAGGTTTTTTTTAACACGCTATGTGTGTTTGTTTGTTTGTAACCGACTTCTTTGAACCCGATTTTGACCCAAGTTAAACGGTCAGATTTAATTTAAATTTTGTAGACTTATCAAGAACCGCTGACAATACAATAATCTAATACGCAAAAAATTCTCCGTCAAATTTTGACAGCTGTCAGGTATAAAACGAAGATGCGATTTTGACGATACAAATTATGGGGTCGTATAGTATTCGATGCGGAGACTTCGGGAAAAATAAGCAAAAAATTCTTCTGTCAATATGTCAAATCGTATAAAAAAAATTATATTAATGAAAAACTATAAGGTCGTATGTAGGTATATTGACGGTGGAAAGTTGAAAAAAATACGCAAAAAATTCTCTTTGTCAAAATTTAACACCTGTCAATAGGTCATAATTTTCAAAAATTTACAAATATCGTTCTTTTCTTATAATTCGGCATAAACGATTGGAAGGGAAATAATACACACAGTCTGCTCCACTAGCTTTAATCAAAGGAAATCAAAAAATCCTTAGACCGTACATGTTTCGAAGGCAAAAACCTTCATCATCAGCGGTATATAATAATTGGTTACATGAAGGTAAACCCTGACATTGTTGGTGGTTGAGAAAAAACTAAAAGAAAAGAAAAATTATTTTTGAGAAGATAATTTGAGTGATTAAAACTTATTGTACTTTGATAATATATAAAGGAGAAAATGAGCGAAAATGAGTGAATTTAAATGTGTGTGAAAACATTTCTTACCTGTACGGCAGAAAAAAAAAAAAAAAAAAAAAAAAAAAGATTTAAAAAAAAAATTCTTTTTCTGCCCTACAGGTAAGAAATGTTTTCACAAATTCACTCATTTTCGCTCATTTTCTCCTTTATAAATTATCAAAGTACAATAAGTTTTAATCACTCAAATTATCTTCTCGAAAATATTTTTCTTTTCTTTTAGTTTTTTCTCAACCACCAACAATGTCAGGGTTTATCTTCATGTAACCAATTATTATATACCGCTGATGATGAAGGTTTTTGGCTTTGAAACATGTACGGTCTAAGGATTTTTGATTTCCTTTGATTAAAACTAGTGGAGCGGACTATGTGTATTATTTCCCTTATAATATCACTCCACTGAGAGATGGACTACTTCCACATAAACGATTGGGTTTGTTCGGGTTTGTATGTATGTATGTTTGTTTGTTACCGACTTCTTTGAACCCGATTTTGACCCACTTTAAACGGTCAGATTTAATTTAAATTTTGTAGACTTATCAAGAACCGCTGATAATACAATAATCTACTAATCTAGCTCAATCTAATCAAAAAAAAATTTCTTAATAATAACTCAAACTAAAAAATGAAAAATAAATATAGTTTAAAAAAATTAAAAAACACGCTTTAATAATTAATCAGACTAAAGAGCGGAAAATAAATATAGTTTAAAATTATTCTTGAAATTCTTAATATAGGCAGAAAATAATAATGAACGATAAATATTACGTGATGCAATGCAAAAAAAAAAGTACACTCCAAAATATATATTGTAGTTATTTAAAAATACTTTTTTTAGGATGATAGTGGGATAGATATTGGCTGCAATCAATTACCCGATCCACCCAACAGTCAAACCTACGGATTAATGAAGTTTGCCGAGAAACACATGAAAAAAATTAAACGTAACTTTTCAATAGATATTACCAAATCTCTAACACGTATGAAAAAACATATTTCCAAGACTGATACAGATATATCGGGTAAGTTACTTATATAAGTAACATTTGATCAATTTTTTTTACCCTTTTCCATGAGCTTGATAGGTATAAAAGTTATAAAAGTCTCTATACCACATCCATTATTAAAATGTACAACTCTTTACTTTCTGAATAGGTAAGAAAAACACAAAGTCTTCCTCCACAAAATTTAATAGATAAAAATTCTTAGGTTAAAGGTCTCTACATGTTTCGAACGTAGAAACGTCACCAGGAGACAGAAAAGGTATAGGTATTGCTGGTTGTAGCCAGAGAGAAAATGATACGTGGTAGGCATAAAACCTTAATGAAGCTTTTATGGCATCAAAAGTTGTATTGCTGAAATTACATTATGTGAAGATATAAAATGAAAATAAGTTAACACATACGGAGTATGTGGAAAAGTAAGTTAAAAAGGGGGTCTTAAGCAACCAAAAAAGGAACGTGGAGTTAGAAAAAACACTTCTAAAAAGAAGGTGTCAAGAAGGTTTTCTTAAAAATATGTCTTGTAGACATTGTAAAATGTGGAAAACAATTTTATGTATATAAATTGCACAATGTACGCATCATGTATCAAATTCTGTAAAATAAAATAAAAAAAGATTGAAATATGGGTTTTTTGTAAATGTAAAAAGAGTACTTACGAAGTATTTTTCCAAACTGGTTGTTTGGGGCACTGAATTTTACAGTCCAGTAACCCCAACATGTATTAATTTCAAATTAATAAAATTAACTGCATATTTGAACATATATTATAAAATATAGAATATACGACTGTTCAACTTTTCACGCGCTGAGACGGAAAAATACTCCGTAAGTACTCTTTTTTCATTTACAAAAAATTCATATTTCAATCTTCTTTTTATTTCTTTTTACAAAATTTGATACATGATGCCTACATTGCGCAATTTATATACATAAAATTATTTTCCACATTTTACAATGTCTACAAGACATATTTTTTAGAAAACCTTCTTGACATCCTCTTTTTAAAAGTGTTTTTTCTAACTCCACGTTCCTCTTTTTGGTTGCTCGAGAACCCTTTTTAACTTACTTTCCACATACTCCGTATGTGTTAACTTATTTTCATTTTATATCTTCACATAATGTAATTTCAACAATACAACTTTTGATGCCATAAAAGCTCCAAGACTTATCATTTTCTCTCTTGCTACAACCATCAGCAATATACCTTTTCTGTCTCCTGATGATGAAAGTTTCTACGTTCGAAACATATGTAGAGACCTTTAACCTAAGAATTTCTATTCTATTACATTTTGTGGAGGAAGACTTTGTGTTTTTCTTTCTTATTCATGTTTTCAACTCCACTTTAAGTATGGACTATTTCTTCTTTACTTTCGGTTTAATGGACTTTTAGGTTTAAGTAAGGAAGATAAACGATCATCTGACGCCAAATCAAAATTATCCAGTTCTACTTACGAAAACGTAGAAACTAAAAACCCTACTTTCAAGCAACAAACACCATACCAGACCATAGAAATTACGAAAAATTCTTCACCAGAATCTCAAAATGATGAACAGGATAAATCGAAAACTCTCTCTAGAAAAGGATTTTTAAATAAATTTAGAAGAAGTATGTCATTATCAGCTGAATCAGCAAATGAGTTGACCTCCAATTTAAACGGAAATAAAACAAAGAGTACATTTTACTTGACAGAGGACATAGATATAGACAATGTCGAAAAGTATCAAGATTCTTTACCTAAAGAAAACAAATCGCTGTCACCTGTTTTAAGACAAGCTAAATCTCCTATTTTAAGACCTACAAGTCCTCCACCTCCTGCTCCATTGGCTAATTCAGGTAAGTTTTTTATTTTTTTATAATTCACTAACTAACGAAAAACATACATTTGGCGTATTCAATTCTCTACAACTTTCTTACCCAGTCAATTTTCATAGCCCCCAGGCAGAGCTGTCGGTAATTGAATTAAAATAATTGAAAAATCGTGTTTAATTGCTTTTTAGTAATTGAATTAAGTACTGTAATTGAATTACTTTTTAAAAATAGTAATGGTAATTGGTTTTAAGAAATCTGAGGTAATTGAAATACTTAAAAGTAATTCAATTATTTTAAAAAGTAATTGAATTACTCCCAAATAATTCAATTAGAATAAAGGTAATTAAATTACTCCCAAATAATTCAATTAAGTACATAAAAAGTAATTTAATTACTCTCGAATAATTCAATTAGATTAAAAGTAATTGAATTACTCCAAAATAATTCAATTCCTTTAAAAATTTTCATAATTCCTTCTCCTACTCTAGAAAGAAAAAAAATATTGTTTGGTTAAATCGCGGCTAAGGCTAACAGGAGATTGGATATTCTCCAGTATCTTATAATGACCCATCTATGGAAAATGAATCATTAAATAGATATCCGTTTATTAAAAAGTTGTTCTATAAATATAACACATGTTTACCCTCCTCTGCTCCGGTTGAAAGGCTATTTTCTTTTGCTGAGATCATTAATAGCCCCCGAAGACATGCTCTATCTGACAAACATTTCGAAGAATTAGTTATTTTGAAAGCCAATAAAAAAACAAACTTTTCGTAGGTATTTGTTTTTGTAAAAATTTCGCGTTTCTTTGTACCTATCTGTATATTATAGTACTATTAGTAGTATAGTAGGTATTAGTACCTACCTAGTTTTTTTTTTTCAATTATTTTTTATTTTCCCTAATATTACGTTTGTTTTATTTCAACAAATAAATCATAAAAAAGACAGTTGTTATTATTGGTCAATTTGTTAAAGGTAAGTAGGTACCTACTTATCAAAATTAGGAGATAAAGTTTACCTCTAAATTTCGAAATTTTTTAAATTTCTTTCTATAATAAAGTGTGATAGTAGGACTTAGTGCTATTAAAAAAAATAATACCTTACCTAGACAACTATTTTTTTGTAAAATTCATTTATCAAAATGTAATTGAGTTACCAAAATATAATTCAATTACTTACCAAAATGTAATTAAATTACTCAGAGTAATTTATTGGTCAAAAAAGTGCCTATAATTTAGAGATTCAGAGTAATTCAATTATTTTTAGGGTAGTTCCATTACTATAAAGTAATTGAATTAGGATAAAAGTAATTGAATTAAACTCAGTAATTCAAATGCGGTAATTGATCAAGGAATCAATTACTTTTAGTGGGTAATTGGTAATTTAAATATTTTTATCATACTGTTAGTAATTGGTAATTGTAATTGATGCCTTTTTCGGAGGGTAATGGGTAATTGTAATTAAATTACGTTTTAAGAGTAATTGCGACAGCTCTGGCCCCATTGTGGGGACGGACGTCCGGGTCTGCATCGGCTTGTTTATAAATAAACTAGCCTCGAGTGTTGCTTAACACTACCTTTATTTTTCGAAGCTTCCCGATCCCGAGATCCATCATAGCGCCATGTTACCGTGGCCGGATATCTGATGTACTCTTAAACGTCCTAGAGACGACAAAAGGTACTTTCCTTTTATTTCTGGTAAACAACATAGTATAAAGTAAGAATATTTGCTTAGCCAAGTTGTTAAAAGAACGCTTCGCGAATAACTTCGCATAATGGTATGAGAAAACATTAATATTCGTCATATTTATTGTTAAAGTTTGTTTATAAACGTTAAATTATGTTTTCTTGTAATATTTGTTCTACAAATTACGAGTATTTTAAATCACTCTGAAGACATGAGAAACAGAAACATTCACTTCTATGTGTAAATGAAAAGAAATTTAAATGTGAAGAATGCCGGGCCATTTAATAATAAAAGAGTATCTTGAGACATGGAAAAAATGTACACAATATCCATTCAGACACAATATAAATGCAATTTCTGGGAGTCTACATTCTTTAAAAAAGAATGCATCCTTTCCCATCTAACAGAAAATCGCAATTTGAATGTTGCTCCTGAAGTTAAAGAATTATTTGCATGTGAGGAGAAATTTTTGCAATGGATGTAATGAAAGAGTCACAAAGTTTAACATTGAACCAACCAGGAAAAGATTGTAATTCATAAAAATGAAGCTGCTAATAAACTAATGGAAAACCAATTAAGGTTATTTTCTACCAAAAAGAAATTAAAGCAAAATGGCAGAAAACCATCATCTAAAAAAAAATATATCTTTAAATTTATTGTTATGAAACTTCTTTCAGTGCAGTTAGGTAAAATAAGTAGGTAATTTAAAATATAAATATTTCTGTTTGCATTTAATTGTTACCTTATTGGTATCATCTGGTTGTAGATTTTAGATTTACATTACGATATACCTAGACACTCATCACTTTTATATTTTGTTTCCTAAACTGAAACTTTAAACATATTTATTTATATTTAATACTTACCTACCTTATAAACCCCATCATTTAAGCTATTATAAGTAGAGACCGTGTGTGTGCTTAAAAAAGTATAAAAATATTAACCAAAAAGCGCTTAAAAAACACAAAATTTGTCAAAAAAGCAATTAATAAGCAAATTAAGCACAAAATAAATTAAAATAAGTTGTAATGATAATAAATACCATTGTTACATTCTATTGTGTTTACATATACTAACTGCTATTTTTATTAATGCTTCAAAGAATAAAACTATTATTATTAATTTACATTAATTCTGTTTCCAAATTGAACTTAAAGGGCAATATAAAGCTATTTGCAGATGATACAACAATTATTTATTTTGCTAAAACTCTTGCAGAAATGTATTTTGATATTAATAATGATTTAAAAATACTTCTTTCTTGGCTTCAATCAAATAAACTTACGTTAAATTTTACAAAATCTTCTTTTATGTTTACAACTAAAAATAAAATAAATTCCATCATTAACCCCTTAACATTTAATAATGAAAATATTCAATATTCAAAAACGACAAAATTTTTAGGATTAGTTTTAGACGAAAATTTAAATTGGAAATGCCATATCCAGTATATTATTACCAACTCGATATCTCCTTTGGACCTTTGGTATCTTTTGTACAGAGCTAGATATTTCATTCCAATCATTGAAATACTTAAAAATATATATTTTTCATTAATATATTCAAAATTACAATACTTTAGCTTCTGCATGGGGATCTGCTTGTTTATAAAACTTAAAACCATTAAAAAATTGCAAAATAAAGTTATTAAATGCTTACACAAATTACCACATTTATAACCAACTGTTAAACCATATAACCCTGAAACTATTTTTTTTCAAAATGTAAAATTTTTTTCTTAAAATTTATTTAAATGAACGGTTTTAAAGATGGAAAAAATATTTTAAAAAATCTTGAAGCATTCCAATTGGGTCAAATATACCGTCCTTTTAAAAGGACGGTAGGGTTATATACTACTATTTTAAACTTCTTTCTAAAAATTCTAAAAAAAACAAGCGATAGTCCGATACATTTTTTATTGAAAAATAATGCCCATAATAGGGAGTCATAGACTCATCAATGCTGTGATTCTCTTCTGGTTGTGCATGCTTAAAAAATTTACGGTTAAAATTATTAAATAGAGGTCTTATTTTTGAATATTTATCTAACTGATCAAGCTGTGTATTGTCACAGCAATGTATGTTAGTCATAATAAATTAAAATCTGCCACGGGAGATTGCCTTGCATATGAGTGAATTATTTGTATCTTCCCTATTTTGCCAATACATATGTTTTCGAGGCAGCGTCGAATAACCGCTTACAAGCAATACCCCTATAAAACAAAGCAACTCATCCTCGGTAATATCTCCAAGACGATTTTTCTGATGAGTATAAATATTCGTGAAATTCAATATAAGATTGATAACCTCTTTGTCAAAAAATAGTTGAAACGCAGTAACTGGAGAAATGTTATTTGAAACTGACGTTACAGGCTGCCATATAGAAAAGTCTGGATTTTCTAGATCTTCTTGTGTGTAGTCAAACGATTTTATAACTTTCAGCCTTCGCTCGGCAAATGTAGAAAGTGGTTTCTCGTCATCACAGTCCCAGTTATCTTCTAAGGTTTGTTCCAGTGATCCTTGAGCAAATACTTCCGCTTTTAGTTGGGATCCAGGCAGATTATTCATATCCACCAAAGCTTCATCCCTGGAATCTTCATCCGTGTCACCACTGCTATTATTTGCATTTTCCGGCGGAAATATCGCTATTTGTTCTGGAACAGCAACGGTATCATCATTTTCTATATCTTCCAGTAATTCACATAGCGTCAGCGGTCTTTTCCAATATCTAAACAAGAAAAAAATATAATTAGCAAATAGTAGTATATACCCCTACCGTCCTTTTAAAAGGACACAGTGAAATTTTCTCATAGTTTAACTAAACTATACAAAGTAATATCAGGTTATGTTTACTGGATACATTTTAAGATTATAGGTAAACAAAAAATTGTGTAAAAAGTTGTTAAATAAATTATTTTGTAACAAAAAACTTACCTCAAATTATTCATTGCAAAGGGATGTAAAACACAGAAATAATATCACCTAAAATAAAACACCTAAAACCGTAATGGCGTGCAAAGCAGTGCACTGACATGTAGTTAATATTAACAAACGTCGAATCTCGGTGGCGCAATATTGATTTTATGTTAGATACTTAGCTAAGATGACTATGTTTTCTCCGTCCTTTTAAAAGGACGGTAGGTTTATATGGGTTTCTATATAGACCGAAAGGGTATTTACACGTTCAAAACATTTATAAATTAAAAATTTGTATTCTAATCCACTCTATTATTTTAAAAGAAAAAAATCAAACAACCCTTCAGGAGGATAAGACATTACATGATCATTTATAACACCAGACATTGTATAAATTATCAAACTATACCAGTAAAAAGTAATTTCGGAAAAAAATCGCTTTTATATGACAGAATAATAAAATATAACAATCTTCCAAAAAATATCAGAAAAATTAAAAAATTGGCAACTTTTAAAAAATAATTACAGAGATATTTAGGTACTAAATTAAATTATTTATACAATTTTTTATTTTTTTTTAATTGACTTTATTAATGAATTATAAGTTACATTATGTTGTCACTTTCCATGTAATGAACATGTAACATGTAGTGAACTGGCTCTGCTAATATCGTATTTTTCGTCATTCGGTCCGCGAGAAAGCGCATCACCCTTGTCTATGATTCAGTAGTTCGAAGTACGTGTAAAACACGAGAAATACCATGTTCAAAGTTCAGTTTGTCAAAGTTTTCAAAAAAGTAAATTTAGTAAATTATTTTATTTGTTGTATTATCACAAAACCAACTTGAAAAAATTACTTTTTGCAACCTGTAACGCGTTTAACTGTTCCATGTTATGGCAACAAATTTCTGAGATTTCCCAAGATAAAAGTTTTCTAGTAAACGTAATTAGCATTTTTGTTGAACCATGTATGATATTAGCATTAAAATGTTTGTGAAACTGGCACTTCCGCAGCTTGGACTTGATAAAAGGATCTCGGATATTTTGCTTTTGGTTGTCAGTTGGTAACGTTTTTTTGCCACAAGTTTTTCTAATATATTAAATTAAAATTCACTATATTTTTCAAAAAATTTAAACCAAAACGAAGATCAATTAAGACGCCCAAGCGCTAACAGAGGTACAAAAATAATTAACCATTTTAGATTCAATTCTGACAAATTAAACAATAGTTTACACTTTTAAATCTTAAATAATCATTTGAAAATTGAAATTGGTTATGCTGGTTAAAAGTAGACTATTTAACTGAATAGACGCAGCTAACTATTACCTAACAAATTTCTTCAAATTAAAATATTAACAAAATCAACCGCAGACTAAATAAATTATTTTATTTTATATAACGTTTTGGAACTATTATGAAACAGCAGATTTTTCACAATAAATATATTCGTTGACATAAATATTTTAAGCAATAATTAACTCATCAGAGAACTTTAATTGTGATATCAATGACATTCGTAGAAACTATAATATTTACTCACGATCGAAGTTGTCTAGTTAGTAAATCAAAGGCATGCCATCAAAGATTTTAAAGAATGCGCGCGAGGAGATAGAAGAGCCCCTTCAACTTCTAGTAAATAGTACCTTTATCACTGGAACATTTCCATCCACATTAAATCTAGCCACCGTAATTAATACCAATCTTTAAAAAGGACAATGAATGTAACATTGACAACTATAGGCCAATATCCCTGCTCAGTGTATTTTGGAAAATCTTTGAACGTAATAAAAAAACTTTTTTATTCTGTGTGGATAATAGTCATGTGTCATGTATGTTGGTTGCATAAATCTATAAATCAATCTTTTGTAGATGCTTCAAGCTATTATTTTCTGCCAAATTCTATCCAAAATTCAATCTATTAACCTTCCAATGTCGATTTTAACTTCAACTTTATTGGAATTTCCCATCTTCCCTATACTAAATTGCAATGCCGTGACGTAAAATCACGTCTTTTGAAATTCGAAAAAAAGTAGCAAAATGGCCCGAATTTCCGAACGCTCTGTATATGTACCGAATGTACAAGGATCACACAGTATTCCATCCAATTTCAAATCTCATATCGCTAAAATAACTCTAGAATCTCGTCTCGTGGTGAAAATGGGTCAATTAATCAAAAAATGACAGTTCGCAAAATAGTTTTTGTTGTCCAGAGGCTACTATGATAAAAAATAGTATTACCAACATAAAATTTAGACATAAAAATTTACAAAATTTGAAGGATTTATTTTCTTTTTAAATATGTGTTTTTTATTGAAAAAACTACAAATTAGAAAAAATAGTATAACGTACGTGTTATATAAAGCAGTTTTAAGCACTAGTCCCGTTATAAAACTCGCCACAAGCGGCTTGTTTTTTAACATGGACGCATGCTGTAAAATGATGCTTTATAAAACGTGTACGTTAATATACTATATTGCCTGATTGTTTAAAAAAAATGTGTTCTTTTAATTATGACCATCTCCATCATAATTATAAAACAAGAACTAATCAAAATTTTGATAAAGGTTTGATAGAATATAATAATTTGGAAAATTCTATTAAATCTCAAAAATCATTAAAACTGTTTAAAAAAACTTTAAAATTACATTTAATTAAAAAACAAAATGATACGTAATATTTGATAAAATTTGCAAAATGTTTAACTTTTCTGTCTGTTTCTGTTAAAAGAAGGTTGCGTTTTAAACTTTAAAAATAAATCTATAAAAATGTGTTAAAAAATGTATTAAAAAATATTTAATTGTACCTTTTTGCTAAATTAATCATGTTACTACTACTACTGCTACTAGAAATCTTGATGATAAATACATTCTAAATATTTGTAGATTTAAGAAAATCAAACAGAAAAGATGGGAAAAGTTCTTCGTGGTATGCAGATTCTGGATTGTTCCGTAATACAGAAAACAATATTTCGAAACGACCTAACAGTTACTGGTATGCCGAAGTTGGTCTATACCGATCACAAACTAATTCGCCACCAAGTACCAGCTCAACCGAAAATAGTGGAAGTAATTTAAGCACACCGATAAAACGTAATTATATTATTATTATAGACATCTATATAAATGCTTAAACATTATTTTACATCGAAACATATTTCTATAGGGGGAAAACATAGATATTTACCTTGTAAATGTATGTAAATAGGAAAATAGACAGGTTCGGGCTTTAACATCTTGTTTGTGTGGCCTAGGCCTAGTTAGATGTGTTTAAATTGATCATAATAAAATAAAATTACATATCAAGAATTATCACTACTTCATACTTACTGAAAATACGAAATACCCGGTATTCGACCCCTATTTAGGCATGATGAAATCATACAATGGTCTTTTTTTAAAACCGACCAGAAAATATACAGTTTCTGGACAATTTTTCGTCCAGAAAATAACGTTTTGTCGATCAAGCAACGAAAGCGACTTACGATATATTGCCAGTAAAATCAAAAGCCCGTTACGAGAAGTCATACGAGGCATTTAAAAATAATATAAAATAATTTAATGTAAGTAAGTATATCGAAGTGTCGGTCTTAAAAAAAAATATTGTACGTCACGCAACCGAAAATTAGTGTTTTCCGGTCTTGTAACGTAAATTACTATTTGTCGATCAAGACCGGAAATTTGACGTTAGAGACCGGAAATAGTAATTTGACAAGACCGGAAGGTAGTGTTTTCCAGGTCGAGACAAGCATTTCCAGGGCGAGCCGTAGGCGAGTCCTGGAAGCTTGGAGAGACCTGGAAAACACTAATTTTTGGTTGCGTGACGTACAATATATTTTTTAAGACCGACACTTCGATATACTTACATTAAATTATTTTTGTCACGACCTGAAAAACACTACTTTCCGGTCTTGTAACGTAAATTACTATTACTAGTCATTGTATCCGAGTGACTAAAGGCACCAACACACATCACTAAACTACACAAATACTAGAAATCCATAAATATTAAACACCCCCAATAGCAAAGAAAACAATAAGCAGTCAAATGTGTGAATAAGTTACCAACGTTCATCAGCACCGTTTATGCAGCAACGAAATTCTTTTCGGGATACGTGTCAATTCGGCCTGTAGAGTTTGTTCGTATTCGTGTAGCGAATTTTAATTTATTATTTATCGTCTTTAGTAAACTACCCGAAAGGGATAAATTACCTGCTATACCTATACGAATTTCCAAAAAATCCAAAAAAAAGTTGCAGGATAAAAACTTCGAAAAGTAGCGTCTGTAAGCGAATTAAAATTTTTTTAGTGATTGATGATGAAGATTGAAATTCTACCTCCTCCTACCTACCTACCTACCTATGGGATAGTTAACTAAAGACGATAAATCCAAATGGTAGAATTTCAATCTTGCTTGAATATATCTAGCACGGAGACCAACACAACTGGTCCTCAAACTTTGGCATACAAAACAGAGAAAACCAAAACTAAGAGAAATTGTTATTAGGGTTGACTGAAGACTATAATAAAACATTTTATGTGACAGCCATTTAGTGCGTTTTCTATGTATGTATTTTAACGTTTTAGCTTTTGAAATCCCAAGGCCAGTTCTGAAAACATCCGATTTCATTAATCAAGACGACAACGAAAAATATAACAATATGAAAAATGACACCGCTTATTATACAGATAGTGCCAATAGCTTCAGTAGTTTAGAAACGAAAAAAGATGATTCGCTTAAACAGGAAATTCAATTAAGACTACAAGATGAGCCGTTATATCAATTTTATGATGCTGCTGTACTGGAGGTAAAAAATTTAAAAATTATGGGAGTAGAGGTTTAGTAGTTTAAGTAGTATTTTTTACAAAAATAAAATCTTCCTTATCAGGAGAAATTTCCGCTTGTGGTCCTTTTATTTTTCATTTATTTATTCACAGCTGTGCCATTTTAGATCACAATAAGGTTTTCACAAACAATACTAAACAGACAGGCTTAAATATCATGGGTTTAGAGCCAAACGAATTAACATTAATATTGCCGTTAAGTTGATTAGCACTATTTAACAAACACGTAATAGTATCATTCTTGCCATAGTTAATTGGATGAGATGGTATCATTGGCGTTCCTACCTCTCCTGCTAGCACCGATATTAAAAGCAATTAAATTGAGCAACTCCGGGCCTGGGCATATAATACCCTAATTAACATTACAAAGGAAGCATAAATATACAGGGTGTTTGGGGAGGAAACGGCAATATTTTGGAAATGTGTTCAGAGGGTGAAAATAAGATAAATAAACCCATATGTTTTAGTTCGATTCTCAACCATTTCTGAAATAATAGGTTCTAAAGTTTTTGTAAGTTAATTTTTATTTTAAAAGCGAATAATTGCAGGTACTGCAGTACAAACTAACTAAAAGAATATTTTCAAAAACCCCTCCATCAACTTCAATACATTTTTCGGCACGTTTGTTAATCGCTCGGGTAGCACGCGTTGGATTGATTGGGGATTTTTTTTTATAAAAGCTGCAGCATTGAAGATTCGATCGCGAAGTGCTTCTCTCGTTTTCACTCGTGTTTTATATACTAGCAATTTCACCCATCCCCCAAAGGTAATAATCAAGCGGGTTTAAGTCTGGTGATCTCGGTGGCCAAACTTGCGGACCACCTCTGCCAATCCAGCGATTAGGAAAACGATAATTCAAGAAATTTCGCACACGGAGACTAAAATGAGGTTGGGTTCCATCATGTTGGAAGTACATTCGTTGTCGAACATTTAACGGAACATCATCCAAAATGTGTATCAAATGACGCCCATCCATTTCAAATGGTCCAAACAACTGGTCGTTGAGCATTCCACACCAGACATTAATACTGAATCGATATTGAACGTTTCGTTCAAATGTAGCATGAGGGTTTTCATCTGACCACCGATGTTCATTGCGGCAATTATTAATTCCATCACACTTGAAGCAGTATCACCATCTAGAATATTCTAGAAGATGTTGAACGGGTTGAACGTAAAAAGGTTTTAAAACGTTTTTTCGAAGTGACTCCCATACGGCTAGATGTGATGGTATATGAAGTTCATTTGCAACCCATCTGGTACTTATACCTGAGTTCTCTGCGACAATATCCAGAACATTTTCTTCATTTTCTACAACTAGACCCTGCACTCTTTCAGAACCAATTCTCACGCTTGGAAACATTCCAGTTTCCTGAGCACTTGCAAATACTTTTTAAAAAACTCTTTTATTAGGAACTCTTCCATTTGGAAAACGACGTCGATATTCATTAACTGCGCGCATCGCACTACCGTTACAGTAACCATACACGAATGTCATGTCGGCATACTCCCTGTGACCTGTGACTGAATGTGTGACGCATGAAAATCTTGGTTCAAGTCGATACGCTCAATATGAAGCTAACTACCAACTACTATGCATGTCAAAAATATTAATCAAAATGAATCGGACGTTTAAAACTAAAGCCTCCTTCATTATTTTATTATAAAAAAAATTCAGAAATGGTTGAGAATCGAACTAAAACATATGGGTTTATTTCTCTTATTTTCACCCTTTGAACACATTTCCAAAATATTGCCCTTTTCTCCCCAAACACTTTGTTACATTGCCATACATATGATTTCAAGTTCCATAGCTTTCATCATAGAAAAGCTCAGCAGTCGTTAGCAAAAAATAAACGTCTACAGTATTGAAGGCGGTATTCAAGATTTAGTAAAAAAAAGTCAAAAAGCATAGGGCCACAATGAGAACCCTGTAACCCTGTAGGAAGGTACCAATGATACCCAGTGCTTTTATTTTCCTCAAAAGCAAAGTTTAGTTGACTATATCAAAGGCCTTAGAAACATCTAGGTAGACAGAGTCGACCTGTTGTCCTCCTTCCATGCTATTACAAAATGTTGGTGAAGAACAAGCGTTGTAGCAGTTGATCTACCATGGACAAAACCATGCTGTTCATTATTCCCAAGCAATCTAACATCTTTGGGATGGCTCTCTTGGATAGGGACCTATTGATCCCGTGTTCGTTATACCCTATAGAATAGGTACTTCGTATCCATGGAGATAAAGTCATGTATTAATGCAAACTACAACGTTTTCTCCTTTGCGATGATAGCATACACAGGGGACGACGATCGAAAAGTCGAAAAATTCAAAATTGAAAGTATTTCTTGATAATTAATATGTTTTATCCATTCTTGACTAACCTATATACAAATTTTAATTAGTTTACATTAAATAACAACCACTGGGCGTTCCTTATCCCAGCAATGGCTTTAAACTTTAATGTTGACTAAACGAAAGACTTACGTACCTAACTAAATTCCTTGAACCTTTTACCTACAAACCTTTCTTATGCTAGAAAGTTGACACTTCTAACGCACAATTGTTATTTTAGTCCATTAGCTATGGAGATACTTCCGATTTCGATTCTGACAACTACGAAGATATTTTAGAAAAGGAAGTAGTGAAGCAAATTAAAATTAGGCCATCAGCCATGGAACTGGTATCGCCGAAACGAAATTCCATATGTTTTACTAAAACCCTCTGGTGTGAAATTCCAGAAGTAATTAATTCATCAGTATTAAGTAAGTTAAACTGTAATTTACTGAGGGCAACAGCGGAAGAAAAGCTGTTGACCATACTTTAAATCTATATTTGCATACATTTCTAAAACTAATTCTATCTGGGCAAATAAATAGTATCTATACTAAGGTGGAATCCCACGGAAAATTTTTATATTATTAAGATTTTTTTAAATTTAACTTTTTAGTGTTTTTAAATAGAATAAGAAAATTTTTTAAAAAAATAACAAACCCTGATTTTTAATGGTAGATGTATATAATTTCATATTTGAATGTAGTTTTCAATTCTCATGAACTTTTTTTTATCTTTTTATATGTAAAATCTCCCACTGAAATATACGTTAATATAAATTAATTGAAAATTTAAAGAGTTCCAAACTACAAATAAAGTTATTGAGAAACCCTAAAGCTTTTAACGTCATATTAAATGGGGAAAATATTAATTACAAAGATAACATAAAATTTTAAAGTTTATATATTGATCAAAATTTAAGCTGGCGAAAACACGTAGAACATATTCGAACTGACATTCTCCGTTAATTGGGATATTATTTAAAATTACATTATAAAATTCAGTATTTTATTTCTATTTGGGATTCAACCAATTCAATAGTCCTAAAACCGTTAAAGAAACTACTAAATGAAATTATCAAATGTATTCATAGACTTCCGCACTTAGAACCAACAACAAATTTATATAAACCGAATAAATACGTAGATATAAAGAATTTATAGAATTTAAAAATTTGCATATTTATTCATTCTTAACTTTTAAAACAAAAAATTTCTAACCTAACGTTTACAAAAGTTCATGATCTTATACGTGATACTAGACAAACTAATTTTTTACAAACTATTAAAATAAACAGCAACTTTGGAAAACGGTTATTGTTATATAATTGAATAATAATATATAATATTTTGACCGAAAATTTAAAAAAAATAATACCTTTATTTAAATTTCATTTGAAAAAATATTTCCTAATATATTTTCGTTCTTAATGAGTTAATCAAACGTTTATAAAAATAGTATATTGTTTTATTAGGAGTAAAAGCGATACTTTTCTGACGAGTCTGTAGGTTTGCCGGACGAACAAAGTGAGTCCGGCAATTACGGACGAGTCATAAGAAGTTGCTTTTACTCCGAATAAAACATACTTTTTTTTCTTCAGACGTTGTTTAAATATGAAAACACAAAGATACAAAATGTTTTAATTGTTTTATTTAAAAATTTTAAGTTTTGAGAAGGGGCTAGCGTTACTATGGATTTATTATTATATTGTTTGATAGCGACGTGCCATTCGATTTGACAAGTGTCAGCATTCATTATTGCGTAACTTTATTTAATTTTTATCCTTTTAAAAATAGAATTTTTTAAAACTACATTTACTTCAAATTAAAATGTCAGACTCAGAATTTACCTGTACGCCCCCGGAGGTTGCCAAAATTGCAGCAAATGTTGCAAACAATTTGCTGCCAACAACTTTCTGGTATTATTTAATATATATTTAGTCATGAGAACACAGTCATACTTTTACTTCCGCTGCTATTGGCAACGGAAAAAAAGTAAATACTTTTTCTTCCGTTGCCAAAAGCAACCGCCTTCTGACGAAAAAGTAGAACTTTAACGTCAAAAAATTAGTAGAAAAACGTCAAGTTTATTGACGTTTGAAGAAAAACGTATATTTTTTAACTGTTTTTTTTTATATATCTACCAAGTTAGAATAATATTTGTTAGTTATTTTTATATACTTATTTATCCCTGTAATAAAATTGTAAAGGTTTGGAGTAAAATAAAATATAAGCTCTCCATCTCAAACCTTTTTAACACTATTTTTACAATAAATATATTTTTTAGGTACGCTCAGTGCTCACCAGAAAAAAATCCAAGAAGCCAAATTCGAAATATTGACTTCCGAGGCATCATATTTAAACTCGCTGAACGTGCTTAGTAACCATTTTGTTAAAAACCTGAAAGCTAGTAACATGCTCTCAAACGAAGAACAAGAAATTTTATTTGGCCATGTTGAAGAAGGTAAAGTTATTCAACATATAATTTTGATAAACATTTTCTCATTTTAAAGCATTTTGGGAGCTGTCATTACAATAGTAAATAGGAGTTTGCTGTAAACAAACTTATTTATATTGATTTGTTAAAACTTTATACCTATCGTATCATTGTCATATTCTACAGGGTGTCCCAAAAGTAATGGGACACAGCATACTACTTAAGGCGAAATAATGCGATTTATTTAAACTTGCCTTATCCCAAAATTGATAACAACCAAGATACAGGGTGTCAAAGTTTAAAATCTGTTTTCGTTTTTTTGCAATTATTTCTTAACGAAACGACATAGCAGCACAAAATTAAGGATTTTGTGGCTTTTTAAGGTGAGGAATTTAAAATTATCCAGAGTTTTTGTGTAACCAGTAGAGGGCGCTGCCTACGGCATGGCCCACTCCTTTTGACTGGCATAACTTTGTTTAGGCTTCTTATATCGATCCGACTAAAATAAGTTACTTTACATCTTTTACATCAAAAACGTATAACTTATTGAAGTCGCTAGGGGCAACCACTTTCGAGATAATCGCATTTTATATGTCCAATGCAACTAAGTAGGTACGTGGTCCAAAAGCAACGGAATTTCTGACTTAAAAATATTGCAAATCAGCTACATTTGCTAAGTGTCAAAGTTAATGTACATTTAAGGTTGACTATTTTTTTCTAATAAAAACGTGTTTTCGTATACGGAATTACTAATTTTATGTAGTCAAAAATTTTATTTAATAACATTTAAAAGTAACAAAATAGTTAGAAATAAAAATGGTATAACGTCGTGATAGCAATTGTTCAAAATGGCCACCATTGACCTCAATACATTTCGCTATACGTTTTACAAAAAACTGTCGAACTTTAAAGTAGAAGAGATCATTTCTGAGCAAATTAAGAGAATTTATAATTTTTTGATTTAACTCATTATAACTCGTCCAGGGAACTGTTCATTTAGATAATTTCGCACATTTCCGCATTGGAAAATAAATTATGTCGAGGCATTACTACAAAAATTTATAATATCTACGTATGGTACGTAGAAAATTAATAACTTTGACAGATGATACTTTGTGTAACATGCTGTTGCCTTAGAATCGTCGTTGTTTTTAATCAAGGCTAGCTGCGATAAATAATACTAAACGAATATACCATTATTTTAAATATTTTAGCATTCTTGCATTAAAAATATTTAATGCGATTAACTCGAAAATGGTTGCTCCTAGCGACTTTAATAAGTTATACGTTTTTGAAGTAAAAGAAGTAGAGTACCTTATTTTTTTAATAGTCGGATCGATATAAGAAGAATAAACAAAGTTATGCCAGCTAAAAGGAGTGGGCCATGTCGTAGGCAGTGCCCTCTATTGGTTATACAAAAACTATAAATAATTTTGAATTCCTCACCTCAAAAAACCCCAAAATGCTTAATTTTGTGCTGCTATGCCGATTCGTTAAAAAATAATCGCAAAGAAACGAAAACAAAATTAAAACTTTGACACCCTGTATCTTGGTTGTTATCAATTTTGGGATAAGGCAAGTTTAAATAAATCCCATTATTTCGCCTTAAGGAGTCTGCTGTTGCTCTGTGTCCCATTACATTTGGGACCTGTGGACCCTGTATTCATCGAATGCCTTTCATCCTAAATTATAGATTTCTATAATGGATTTATAAAGAAAAGGCTAAAATTCGTGTAAAATATAAAATTTTAATAAATTTCATATCTTTAGTACGAAACTCGTCAGAGAAACTTCTTCATGACTTGGAAAAGTGTTGGCAAGACAATATACTCCTCCATGGTATTTGTGATATTATCCAGAAGCACGCAGAAGAAAACTTTAACGTCTACATTCCATACTGTGAAAATCAAATACTGTTTGACGGAACACTAAAAGGATTAAAGTAAGAAACATTTTACTCTTAACAGGGTTTTCAATATAAAAAAGAACTAGTAAATAAAAACTGCCTCACACGGCCTTGTAACAATGAGAATGTTATATGTTATAATTTGAGGTTGCAGTGTGACGCAAATAAGTTAGGTTTGCTAAGGCAAACCATCACAACACTTGCACATACAACACACAATGACACCGAATGGCAACACGCTGCATTTGGAAAAGCGACTAGCAGTGCATTAATTAATAGATTTGCCATGTTGAAATTGAACAAATTAACATCAAGATCTAAACATCACAATTTGTTAGTATTTGGGGTTCTGAATAACATATATAAAATCCCCATATGTCCAGATGTTGCAACACCAAAAAAAATGGCCGCCATATTTAAATTTTTGACTTTTTCCGAAAAAATCCAAATTTATTGGAAATATATAAAAAAAAATTAAAAAATACAAGAGTTCAATATTTTAGACAATAAAATACCTAGTTAAGTGGTATATATGTCGTAGGCTGATAGTGAAATCCGTCATTTCATGAAAAGCCTAGTCATATCATGCTGCACGCTAAAAGGTATATTGGCAACTGGTTTGTTCGTTGTTCCCCAGAGCATTTTTTGCATTTTTTTAAAATTTAATTTAAATTTTATTTTTATAAAATAATATTAGTTGAAAAAATTGAAAAAAATGCTCTGGAGAACAACGAACAAACCAGATGCAATATACCTTTTAGCCACGCTTCATGATATGACTAGGCTTTTTATGAAATGACGGATTTCACTATCAGCCTACGACATATACAGCATTCCCCCTCTATCATCCAAAACATGCAAAAATAAGTGTCAAAGTATAAAAATTTTTTTTTCGAAATTACACCTTTTTTTAGAGAAATATTGAGATGTCAAACCATAATAATAATAATAATAATAATAATAATAATAATAATAACATTTAAAGTTTATAAATTAATCACTAACAATTTCGATTTTTTATTTTATTATTTGACCTAAAAAACGACCTGTTCTGTTGTGACTATAGTGGGCTCATTTCTTTGTGCTGATATAATAAATAACAATAATATTATACTACTAATACTAATACTACTTAGGTAGTACAAGTTGAATAATATTTTGCGGTCTAAAACTGTATCTGAATAGTAAATATCTTAGAAAAAAGTGTATATTATAAAATATATACAAATAGTACCTATTTCAGTGAAGAAAACTGAAAATAAAGGTAAGTGATCTAAAATGTCTTTGTAAATATTAAAAATAAAATTAACTTTATTAAGCTTCTGGCGATCAAAATAAGGGAAGCCGAAATAAATGTTTTGGAAGCCAAAGGTGGTGCTGATGTAGCTACTATTGATTGTGCCCTAAAAATAAATGAAACTTGTTCACCAGTGACTGTGGTTGGTGATGATACTGATTTGTTAGTACTGCTTCTATTTAAAGTAATTAAAGAAGGAATATTTATGTTGCGACCAGGAAAAATGGGGAAACCAAATAAAGTTACGAATATAAGCGAAATGCAGAAAACTGTTTCGGATACAAAGGACCAAATTTTATTCTTACATGCCATGTATGGTTGCGACACAACATCATGTTTTTATAAGAAGGGTAAATTAGATGCAATTAAGGTTTTACAAAAATAGGATCATTTAAAAGAAAATATTTCAGTATTTATGAGTTCTACTTCTTCAAAGAATGTTATTGTGGATGCAGGTAATAAGTTTATTGAAACACTATATGGTAGACATATATAGTCTTGCAAAAAACTTAGATGACCTAAGGTATCTAAAATATAAAGCTCTCACTGCTCGACAAGCTATTAATCACAATTTTGAGCTAGCTACTTTGCCTCCCACACGCAAAGCGGCCGAAAATCATTCTTTGGAGTATATCACCATATTCATATCTGGCTTAATAAAAACAAAGATCCAAAGTATTGGGGATGGGAAGAAAGAGATTCTAATCTAGTACCAAAAACCACATCTCAACCTATTGCTCCTAACTTTGTCTTGGAAATGATTTATTGTAACTGCAAATCAGGTTGTATTAGGCTCTGTAGTTGTGTTAAATCAAACATTAATTGTTGAAGCCTATTATATGTGGAAGCTGCAATCTGTTCCATTTAATCCAGCATTAAATAAAAAAGTATGTTTATTTTAGACAATAAAGTTTTTGGCATTAAATTGGTGCTTTTTTTAATAAATGCTGACATAACCCTAAAAATAATTATTATTTCTAATGCTGACATAGATAAGTAAATATTCTTATTTTTTAGTTAAAATAAATTAGTGCAAGCATATTTGTCCGAAAATGCATCTGTGCCCATTTTTTGTTTCTTTTGCGCTTGTTTTTTTCTGTGACGCAACATTCGGACGGCTGGGGATTTTTCGTATGTTGTTTAGAGACATATTGACTACTAATTGCCACTAGTCCCGCCTTGATGTTAATTTGTTCAATTTCAAAACGTATTTGCACTGTACTAGACCTCAATGCGGCACATTCGCGAATTAAATCATAAAATCAACAAAGCTCTTTTTAAAAAAAACGTTTTATTTCTATAAGAAAGGGCTCTAACAAAATATATAACTTAAATTTTATAATAATTATATTATATTATATTATACTTATATTATTAAATTTTAATAAATCATCTTATATGTTTATAAGTAAATCAAAATTAAAAAATAATAATATTTCTTCACTATATCTTTCAATAATCATGTAATTAAATATACTAATAAAATTTTTAGCTTTATATGTTGATGAAAATTTAAGTTGGAAAAAACATATTGAATATTTAAGAAGTTACATCTCACCAATAATTGGCATTTTGTTTAAAGCTAAAAATTATATATCATTAACATATTTAAAAAATATACAGGGTGTTCTCAAAGTTGAGTCATTTATTTTACCAGGTTGTAAAACTCGTAAAAATAAGTAATTGTACCAAAAATCATTTATATAAAAGTTGCAGAATAAAGAAGTCATTAACAATTGGAAAAATTTAAAATTTAAAAACTTAAGACCTGCTCTTTGGTATTCTCGACCACTGCGTTTTATTTTTATTGCAACTCACAATAATTCATTACTCACCGGCAAAATGCATCCCGATGTTACAAAAATTGTTCAAAATTATTACCATTTGTTCGGTTTGCGCAAAGTCTTGCTCGGCGTATCCATGAGTGACTACACGCTTCAAAAATAAAATCCGGGTGTCCACGAACAACATCACAAGCGTTTCTGATGCGCTGTTGTAGTTCTTGCACAGTATTTACCTCTGCATCGTGATAAACCAACTGTTTGAAATAGCCCCACAGAAAAAAATCGCAGAGCGTTAGATCCGGAGAGCGTGCAGGCCAAGAAATGTAGCCATTGCGCCCTATCCATCTATTAGGAAACTCATTATTTAAATGTTCCCTAACTTCTCGTCTAAAATGTGGCGGTGCTTCATCATGTAAAAGCCACATATTCTGTCTCACATTTAAAGGAACATTTTCTAATAATTGTGGCAGAGTGTTTTGATGAAAGTCTAAATAAATGTCACCTGTCAGTCGAGCTGGAAAAAAGTAAGGCCCAATAAGCATGCCATTTACTACGCCAGCCCAAACATTTACTGAAAATCTGTCCTGAAAATGGGTTCTTTTCACAGCATGCGGATTTTCCACTGCCCAAATATGGTTGTTGTGAAAATTTGTAACTCCATTTCTTGTAAATGTGGCCTCGTCAGTAGCCAAAATAAATTTGGTAAAATTTTCATTTCTGTTGTATTGATTTAATAGCCACACTTTGCTATGAGCAGTTCCAACTTGAGCTGCTACTGACCTAGTGGACGTTGTTGGGTCGTTTTCGACAATTCCTAAAATGTCCTCCTCAATCTGTACCATTTCGCGTGGAGGAGGTCTTCCAGCGTGAGCACCTCGTTGTTCCTTTAAGTAGCCTGTGTCGCGAAGTCTTGTAACTAAATTTACAAACATCCGCGGAGCCGACGATTTCTTAAAGGAAACCTTTCCGCGTACAAACGACATGCGGCGGCTGCATTTTGTTGGCACTCCCCGTAAGTTAATATTATGTCCACTAGTTCATTGTTTTCATAAACTTGCGCCATTTTTATCGCACAAAATGCCCAAAAATCAAAAATATCACGCACTTTAGCGAATTATTTAGCACTGGTCAAATCGAAATTCGCACTAAAACCCGTAAAATGAATGAATGATAAGTAATTTGTATCTTATAAAAAAAAAGGGCATACCTTATCGCCAGTAAACAAAACATTCATAACGCAGTGGTCGAGAATATCCAAAAAGCAGGTCTTACAGTTCTTAAATTTTACATTTTTTCAATTGTTAATAACTTCTTTATTCTGCAACTTTTATATAAATGATTTTTGGTACAATTACTTATTTTTACGAGTTCTACAACCTGGTAAAATAAATGACTCAACTTTGAGAACACCCTGTATATTATTCTTTGGTTTATTCAAAATTACAGGATATGATTTCAATTTGGGGATCAGCGAATTTAACTACTATTCAGCCATTAAAAACGCTACAAAACAAAATAATTAAATGCATACATAAACTTCCTTTTTTAGCACCAACTATAAATTTGTATGAACCAAAGGGATATTTAAATTTGGAAAAGCTTTATAAATTAAAACTATGCATTGTAATACACTCTATTATTATCAAAGAAAAACAATCGAATATAATATTTCCTTCGAGCAACATTATTCACATCACGAGACAAAACCATCATATTCAAACACTTGTGGTAAAGAGTACTTTTGGCCAAATATCAATTTTATATAAAGGAATAACAATTTACAACAGTTTGCCAAAAAAAAATTAAAGAAATATCAAAATTATGGACTTTTAAAAAAACACTAAAAAATATTTTTTAAAACTAAACTAACTTTAACGTATTATATATTATTATTTTTTTTTGTAAATGGTTAATAAGTATACAGTGTCACCAGTATATAGGATTTTTTTTTATTAATCGCTTTATTCAAAATTTGACTTTGGCATCAAGTTCTGCTTCGATCGAGATGAAAATTAAGCAGAAAAATAGTAGTCACGTGAAACGCATTATCTGTCAAATTTTATTTTTTCCAAAAAATAATTCAAAAGTGGGGTTGTTTCTGAAAATATCGAAAAAAGTTATTAGAAAAAGTTATTTTTTAATGCAGTTCCTAGCCCACATGCAAAATTTCAGCTGCATAAGATAATTTTGATTTTTACCTATATTTTGTAAATTGCACCACTTTTGCAAAATAAGACTCAACGCAGCTTACATAAAACTTCTTAGTTTTGACAATGCCTTATTTCAGATACATTTTCTTTAAAGTAGCGCCATATTAAATGTGTGTTTTTCTACAAAATCAAAATTGGGCTTTTAAAATTTGGTCGCATGTGATGCAAAGTTTATTTGTTTTTGACCCTGTATAAGGTAACTTCATAAAATAAGTATTTTTAAAAACGTAGTTTGTGCCCGAGTAAAAAAATAAAAAATGAAGTAAAGGGGTCTTAAATTAAATCGTTGAAAATAGATAAACTTTACGTTAAGTTAAACTAAAATTTATTTTCCACTTAAAAAAACTGAAGACACTGTGTTTCTTTTATCTTAATATTAAGGTGTATTACTTTCAGACACAAACTATGTTTTCAAAAATACTTATTTTATGAAGTTACCTTATACATCAGGGTCAAAGACAAATAAACTTTGCATCAAATGCGACCAAATTTTAATAGCCCAATTTTGATTTTGTAGAAAAACACACATTTAATATGGCGCTACTTTAAAGAAAATGTATCTGAAATAAAGCATTGTCAAAACTGAGAAGTTTTATGTAGGTTGCGTTGAGTCTTATTTTGCAAAAGTGATGCAATTTACAAAATATAGGTAAAAAAATCAAAATTATCTTATGCAGCTGAAATTTTGCATGTGGGCTAGAAACTGCATTTAAAAAAACTTTTTCTAATAACTTTTTTCGATATTTTCAGAAATAACCCCACTTTTGAATTATTTTTTGGAAAAAATTAAAATTTGACAGATAATGCCAATCACGTGACTACTAGTTTTTTGCTTAATTTTCATCTCGATCGAAGCAGAACTTGATGCCAAAGTCAAATTTTAAATAAAGCTATTAATAAAAAAAAATCTCATATGATGCGGACTTTACTGGTGACACAGTACATATTTTTTAAAATAATTTCAATGGAGTAGTTAATAGTTACTAAACAAGATTTTTATTATTTGTGATTTTATATAATATTGTATATTTGGTGTTATATTCTCTGTAATGAACTTTTTAAGTTGGTTGAGAATAAAGATATATTATTATTATTATTCTCAGATATACCTAAATTATAGATAGAATACTATTATCAAAATTATGAACAAGGCAAGACTTTTTATTTTTAACGACTCAAACAATTGCATACATTCCAACTTTAAATGATTCTTAATTCTAGGAAGCGAATTGCATTTTCCGATGTTTTAAAACAGCTTGAAATGAGTGAAGTATGTCAATCGCTATATTTGTATTCCTTCTTGATGTTACCAATGCAACGGATTACTAGATGGCCCCTACTTGTGGATGCGGTGTTAAAAAGACTTGATCAGCAGGACGCTGAGTATTATGCATGTCAGTTTGCTTTAGCTACTCTAAATAAGGTTAGTATCCTCTAACACGCGGCGAGTTATTTACATATTACTTACATTAAAATTTATTACTAAAGGGCGGAATATATGCAAAATGCACATATTATGCATTTTTTCCATATTTTGTCAATTTTATAATAAAATGAATATTTTTCATAAATTATTATTTTAAGTGCAGATTTTTATGTTTTCGGCTTTATCAAAAAATTTAAAACGTTAAAGGTTTAATGTCCAGTTCGGTACTTATTTCAGGGATTTTCCAATCTGAAGATTATAATAATTATATTTACATTTTGGTCATACACAAGGTATTTATCGGGGGTTTGCAGGTATATTGTTAGGGGTTGTTTATTGTCACTTAATAATGCATTATTATTATCTGCTTAGCAAACTGTATTGAAATTAAAATAAATTAATTTCAAATGTAAAAAAAGTATTTCTAAAAGCACCTAAAAGAGTGGTTCTATAAGGAGAGATTACCAGGAGTTAGTTTATCTCCAGAACCCGTAATTACCCGGTGGGAAACATGGACTAAAGCGGCAATATTCTACGCAGAGCATTTCGAAGCCATTAAAGAACTTATTTTGGATTTAGATGACGATTCGCAGTGTGTTGTGCAAAGTAAAGAGTTGTTAAAAAGTGCAAGTGTAGCTAAATATCTTGTTTTTATTAAGGTTAATTTCAGTTTTATACCGGACACAATATCCTCGTTGGAGAGCGGACAATTTCAGTTTAAAAGAGACTCGATTAGTATTGTTGAAACTTTTTCCGCTAAATGTAACAACATTCCCGGTAAAGTAGGAGGTCAAGTAAGGAACAAATTGGAAGTTACAGTAAAAAAGAATGAAGGATGTAAATACTTAACTGCAGTAAAAAGCATTTATGAGGGTAAACCATCCAACAAAGTTGTATCTTGGCATTACATTTTGCTACCTCAGTTGCAGTATTGTCTGATTACATCAGTAGATGTATAAACATATTTTTACTAATAGAAGATAATCCTTTTTAGTTGAAAATTTTGAAAAATATTTAGTAATAAATGCCTTTTATACAATTTGAGGTTAAAAAATTGTTTACTTTTATTTTTATTTTTTTTTGCATTTTTTTAAAATTAACATATTTTTTAGAATCCAGTGTGTTTCTTTACCTTATTTTACTATATTAAATTAGGAAATATATGGTAAAAAATGCAAAAAACTGCATATTTTAAAGGCAAACAAGGCATATATATGCGCATATTTTGGCTGAACTTAAGTGCATATAATCCGCCCTTTATTTATTACATTTATTCCTATCAAAGTACGAGAATTGGCGTTCCAGTAATGAAAGAAAACTTATTGTGTACAAATCACTTTTCAGAAAGACAAGACATGTTCATAAAGTATTTTTTAATAAAATAGGTACAGGGTGATCGCGTATAATGTTACCCCCCTTTAACTTCTTTGTTTGGCAATTAAGAAAAAACTGTTGAATACAAAAGTTGTAGGATTTAATGTAAACTTCTTGCAAAATATATTTTCGTATATACAGGGTGTTGCATAAAAGCGTGACAGATCAAAGTTATATTTTTTTAAATGGAATACCCTGTATATTGTTGCATTATTGGATTCTACGGAAAATTCTAAACATAATACCACTATATATTTAAATTGAACCGTTTTCGATTTATTGATGATTGAAAATTACTATATTATATAAGAAAATAAGGTCATTCAAGTCAAGATGTATCGTTTCCATGGATAACAGGATGACGATACTGAACTGAATAAAGTTACCATTGTTAATATTGTTATCCATGGAAACGATACATCTTGACTTGAATGACCTTATTTTCTTATATAATATATATACTTAAATTAAAAGAATTTCCGTTGCACGTCATCAATCAGCTGAAAGTTGAAAATCGGTAAGGAAACATAAGAACATAAAATTTGGGCAAAAAATGTATAAATTTCATGCGATATTGAATGTAAAAGAAACTTAATGTATTCTTCTATGATACTAAGCCGCTTAAAGGGGATGTTTTTTAAGTTTAACCTTTTAAAAATTAATATAATTTGAATTTTTTGGGCTGACAGTTGGCAACAGAAGTGTCAACGCATCGGTGATGTCAGTTTATTTCTTGGCGAATTTTGATTTTTTTCATTTCGTGTTTTCGTGACTTTATTTAAGTCGTTTTTAACTAAAACTGCAAATCCTTTTCTAAATAGGATTAAAAACTGATCTTTTAAGAACAACAAAGGGATTCATACACATTTCTGTTGATTACGTTGTTTACCTTTATTGAAAAATGCCGAAGCATTTCCTTACTGGGGTATTTTAATTACAAACTGGCAACACTGCTGATACTCGAAGGTATGACGTGCAACGGAAATTATTTTAATTTAAGTATAGTAATTTTTAAACATCAATAAATCGAAAACGGTTCAATTTAGATATATAGTGGTAGGTATATATAAATTATGTTTGGAATTGTCCGTAAAATCCAATTATGCAACAATATACAGGGTATTCCATTTAAAAAAATATAACTTTGATCTTTCACGCTTTTATGCAACACCCTGTATCTACGAAAATATATTTTGCAAGAAGTTTACATTAAATCCTACAACTTTTGTATTTAACAGTTTTTTCTTAATTGCGAAACAAAGAAGTTAAAGGGGGGTAACATTATACGCGATCACCCTGTACATCAAAACTTGGTTTCTGCGTAACTACATAAGTATAAATATAAGACAGCTAATAGTTCCCTATTATTTTAACACCGCTTTTTAAATATTTTAGATAGTAAGCCAGTGCAACGAAGCTGCAAGAACAAAAGAACG